>VZTQ01012810.1:122982-168748 GCA_013400755.1 Pelecanoides urinatrix | reverse complement strand
GGGGCGGCCCCGTCTGGGGTCCCGGCGCCGTTACCGGGCTGTGGCCCTTCCCCCCCCCCCATCCTTCCCCGTCCCTCCCGGCAGCCGCCGCCCCGGCCGGGTGGGTGCGGGCTGCGGGGTTCGGCTCTCGGCGGCAGGAACCCGTTTACCGGGAGGCGCTCGGGTGCCAGGCGGTGGCGGAGCCGTGCCCGGTGCCCGGCAGTGCCGCTCGGCGGCCCCTGTCCCCCCTGCCAGGCTCGGTCCCGGGAGGACCCGGGGTCCTGCGAGGTCCGGAGTCCTGCGTGGCCCCGCTGCCGCGTCCCACATCGTGGCAGCGCTGGTGCCCGACCCCGGCATCCTGCACCCCTGTGTGCCCTGGGACGGGGGCGACCGGGGGCAACGGCCTGGCCGGTCCCATCAGCCCCCCCCATTGCTCCCAGGACGGCTGCCTGGGAGGGGGGCCCTCTCCCCGGGCTGGGGGGGGACAGGAGAGCTGCGCTCGGAGCTTGGGGAACCGGGGAGAAAGAACTGGGAACATGGTCTGGGTGTGGAGTTTGCAGCTCGAACCCCTCCCGGTTCGGCTGACGGTGCTGGCAGCTCTCGTGGGCGCTTGGGAGGTGTCCGGGCTCTTTGGTAGCTGTTTCCTCGCAAGGAAGCCATCCCGGCATCCAGGCCGGCCGGGACCCCAGCCCGGGGCTCTAGCAGCCCTTCCCAGCGCTGCGGAGCTGTGGCCGCTGCTGCCAGCGTTGGCTCTCCCGCAGCGGCGCTGGAGTTTCCATCTTCCCCCTCACATGGTCCCGTTCGTCTCCATCACTCCTGGCCAGCGTGGGCAGGCGCTGCGCTCCCCGGATAGCGGCAGGGCAGGATGCCCCGAAGGACGGGGGAGGCTCCCGCAAGGCCCCTCGTGCTGCTGCAACCCCCGGGATGGCGTTTGGCATCGTCCCAGCCGGCAGGATTTCCCCTTGCTGCTTCGCAGGGTCCAGTACGAATGCTGGAAGGCCCCAGGCGGGACACGCTGCGTCCCCCTTCGCCAGAGCCCGGGTCATCCAGCCACGCTGAGCACGGGAGCGCTGCACCCTCGTGGTTGAGGCACCGAGGATGGGGTGCCCCGAGAACCCCGCGCTGGCCCCCTCCAGCCCGCAGCCGCCCGGCTCCGCTCGCAGGGCGGGTGGGCTCTGTCCCCCCTGCTTGAGGCGCATCCCCTGTCGGCGTCCCCGCACCCCAGCGCGGATTGGGAAGCGGTGGGTGCCCCGCTGCCGCTGGCCGGGGGTGCGCCCCAGAGGCTGGGGGTGCGTGGATCCGTCCCGTTGCGGGTGGGATCGCTCTGCGCGTGGCTGTGGGGTGAGAACGGTCCAAAGCCAGCCCGCGGCTCCCGGGGAGCTTGGTACCGGGGCCACGGGGTGTTGTAAAGGGGAAAATGGGGTTGAAAGAGCAATTAGACAAATCCACGGGGGATAAACCCACCATCGGCAGAGGTGTGTTGGTCTGGCTGATGTTTCCAGAGGTGTCCAGGCTGCTGGTTCCATTCATGGCCACCCCGCAGAGCTGCCGCTGGCCGCAGCCAGGCCGGGAGCCCCCCGTGCTTTTGGCTGAACCAAAATTGGGTGCATGGGAGGGAAGGGGGTGGGGGGGGACATGACACACGCCTGGGGTCCGAGGCAGGTGCTGGCGCTGCTTTGGAGCAGAGTGAATCGCTGCTTTGGAGGGGAGCGACTCCAGCCCGGCACTGGCAGGATCCGTCCCTTCCCCCATCCCTCCCTCCCGTCTTTAGCCGTTTAACAAACCTCAAACGCAGCTAATGAGAGCATAAACCCAAATAAGCGTCAGAAGAGGCTGGTTTGCAGAGGCGGAAATTGCAAAGGAATCACTCACAAAAAAAAAAAAAAAAAAAATTATAACTGATTCGCTCGTGGGGTTAAGGAACAAACAGGCTTTTGACTCAGAGGGAGCCGATGCCGCTGGGCTGGCCCCGGCCCAAGGGCTGTGTCAAGTGCCCTGTTCTGCAGCCGGTGGCTCGGCCGCTCCTCGCAAAGGCCGTGGGTGTCGGGCCCCCGTGCTTTGGGGCCGGTCCCCATCCCTCCGTGGGGCCGCTGGCACACGCTGGGGATCCAGCACTCGCAGCACAAGCACCCGTCACCCCCTCTTCGGGTGTCCCTGCGGGGAGGTGGTGGGGGCTGGAGCCTCCCCTCTGTGCGGGCAGGCAGAGTTAGGCAGCGATGCAGGCAGGGAGGGCAGGGCAAGGGGTAAGCTGTAAGCCTGGCTCGCCGGCTGGTCATTTTCCAGAGCATCGGTTGCGAGTGCTGGGATAACTGGTGTATCTCTGCGGTCCCAGTGCTGGGTTTGGAGCCTGTTGCCAGAGGAGCTGGGCTGCCAGAACCCGGGGTGTTGGGACGGGGGGCACAGAGCTGCCACGCTGTGCCGAGGGCCTGCGGGGACGCCTGCTCCGGGACAGCCCATGTGCCCCAGGAGAGGTGGGAGCCAGCACGGAGCCTCTTTAGGTTCCCCAACTCATCCCATGCTGACCCTTCCCGGGCTCCGGTGCGGTCCCCACGGGTGACCCAGCCATGGCCGGGGTCTCGCCGCCCTTTGAGCGGTGGCACGGCACAACGGGGACCCTTCTGCCCTCTCCGCAGGTGGCATCTGCTGGTTGCAGCAGGGGAAGGAGGCCAAGTGCACCATGATCCTGAAGACGGGCGTGACGTGGGAGGAATGCTGTGCCAACGGCAACGTGGACGTGGCTTGGTCTAATTACACCTACCCAGGCAACAAGATCAGCCTGCTGGGCTTCCTGGGGCTGGTGACCTGCCACCCCTGCAAAGGTGAGGGCGGCCACGGGGCGAGCGGGCTGCGGCAGGGCTGAGCTCTGCTCCGGGAGGATGCTCGGAGCCCTGGGGAGGATGCTCGGAGCCCGCAGCTCCGGGTGAAGCGGCAGCGATGGGGCTGGGCTGCCCCTCACCAGGCTCTCCAGTGCCCTCCTGTGCTGTCTGGGACGGCACAGGGACCCCGTGGACCCCCAACCCCGTGCTGTAGCTCTAGGATGGATGCTGCCATGAGGCCAGGGCTCACGGGACAGCCTCCGACCCCTGGCAGCTCTCACTTCGTGTGTATTTTTGTATCCCACTGTGGAGTGGGATGCGTGACCTGGGTCTTGGCTGGGCAGCCCGAGTGCAAGGAGCCGAGCTGGGGCTCCCTGTTCCCAGGTTAACTCTGCTGTGGCTGGGGCCTCCCGCCCCTGCCCTCGCCAGCTCTGCTCAGAGGGAAACTTCTTAAGGGTTTGGGTTTTTTGGTTTTTTTTTTTAAGGAAAAAAAGATCTATTTCTTCCCCTCTGCTCCCCCTTCCTCCTCCCAGCGTGTGTGTGAAATGGCTTTATGTAACGGGCAGTTCCAGAAGTGGAAACTCTCCAGCTGTGAGTTCCAGCCCCGCCAGATGTTTTGGCACGCACCGGAGGCGCGGATCCCCCAGTCGCACTTGCGTGGCCGTGTGAGAACATGCTCGAGGACCTGCTGACCGCAGTAGGCAGGAGCAGGTCTTTGGAAGGTCACGTTGTTATTTGCTTAAAGGGGGGGGGGGGAAAAAAGGCTTTTAAAACTGCTTCTTCCAGCCCCTCTGCACCTCCCGGCTGCTCCTCGGCCCCGTCCTGGTGAGGCTTGGGGTCGCACCCTGTGCCAGCTGAAGGCTGAATGGGATCCTGGCCTTGGCTTTCTGCCCCATCTCCCACCCGGCTGGCCCCGCTCGGTGGGTGCTGGCAGCATCGGGACCCTCTCCAGGGGCTGGCCGGGGAGCGCGGCTCCCCCGTGCCCAGGGCAGAGCACGGTGGGGACGGGCAGCCCTTGTCCCGGGGACCTGCCCTCACCTCTGCGGGGAGGCTGGGGGCCACGGGCGGCTGCTGGTCGCCACAGCGGGGGCTGCGGCTCCACATCGGGGCTGGGAGCAAGACCTTTGCTGAAACCGCCGGAGAGCCTGGCCAGCACATACACCGCAACTCCCCACCCTTCAGAAAGCCCCTGCCTGTCCCATCCAGATGGAGCTGGTGCTGCTCCCCACCGGGCTCCAGCGAGCCGGAGGCCTTGGAAAAGGGCGGATGCGACAAGCTGCGCTCCCGCTCTCGGGGCTCGCGGGGCCGGGAGAGGTTACTCCAGGATAAAGTGGGCTGCAGCCACCAGCCCTGCGCCAGCAGCCGGGGCGGCCGAGCCCCGCGGGAAGGTGCTGGCCAGACCCCGGGGGCTCCACGGCGAGTCTCCGGTGGGGAGGTGAAATTCCTGGCTCCAGCTGCTGCGGACATGATGTCCCCTCCCCATCGGGGACCTGGCGCAGGAGGGGAGAGCTGGGCTGTGGGTTCGAGGTCACGGGTGGATGGTCCCGTCGCCTCCCTCCCTTGCCGAGACAATCCCGAGGGCCGGACCCTGCCGTGCTGGCGGCAGCATCCCAGAGCGGAGGGCGGCGAGGGTCCTGTTTGCTCCGGCAGCCCTGGGGCGCAGGTCGTGCCCCTTTGTCCCAGGGTCTCATATCTGCGGCTTTCCGCAGCTTTTCTGCTGCCGGGGCTCAGTTTGCGGCTCTCCCCTTCCCTTGTACAAGCCCCAGCGATGGAAATCAGGGAGCAAACCAGGAAACAGTCTCCCACCAGGGAATTTCCCCTGGGGAGAGCCGGGCCAAGCAGACAGGGAATTTCCCCTTCCTCCTCCTCCTCCTCCCCCCTCTGCTGTCTCCCAAAGTGACCCCTCTCCCACAGGGAAATCCCCCTCTGTGCCTCCCAACAGCTCCCAGCACACACCCTGTCTGCAGGAATCCCTCCTGCTTGGGGGTGAATCCCCGTCTCGGGAAGTTTCTGGGTGCTGCCTGGTCTTCCTCCCCATCTTGGGAAGTTTCTGGGTGCTGCCCAGCCTTCCTCCCCACGGGTGCTGATGGAGCCGCGTCCCTGCATCCGGAGGCAGCCCGTGTCCCGGGGAGCTCAGGGGGTGAAGGGTCCCTTTGGGGTGAGGCCTGTGTGCGTGCTTTTGGGGGGCAAGGGGCTTCCAGCTAGAAGCCCCCATCCCCACCATGGACTGGGTGCCTCTCCCTGCGGAGGCACCGGCACCCGGGTCGGGCCCCCGGTCGGAGCCCGTGGCCCTGCTCCATCCCCACCAGCGTGGGCACGGCCCCAGTGCAGCACTGGGCGCTGGCGGGACCCTCTGAACCCGGCCCCCGGGCTGGCCGGGAGGCGACCCGGGGGACAAAGCGGCCGCCTGTCTGGGGATCTGCGCTCCGCCGCTGCGTCCCGCTCTTGTGTTCAAGTCACGGAGGCCCGGAGCGAAACAGGGCTGGGTATTGTCTGGTGGAAGCGGCGTTCTTGATTGCCCAGACAACTCGCGAAGCCCAGTTCCTTCTGGAGGAGCTGGGGCCTTGTGGAGATAATTTTTTTTTTTTTTTTTCCATTGCACAAGAAAAAGAAACGTCTCCTTCCAAAAAAATAAATACATGGAAAGGAGTTAGCTGGTGCTGAGTGGAGGGCTGGGGCGAGTGTTGGATGATCGTGCGGAGCTCCAGCCAACGACCTGCTCCTTGGTGGAGCTGAGCAGATCCAGATGCTGCTCGGGGCGTCAGCATGTGTGTTGTGACCCCGGGAGGGATTCGGGACCCCGAGGGCTGATGCTGGCCCCGGTCGGTGCCACCCAGCATGGCTGTGGGGCCGGGGTGCTGGCCAGCCCGGGCACAAGGGATCCTTCCCTCATGGGTGGCAGCCGTTGCCGCTTCCTCACGTGCTGCTCCCCTCTGTTCCCCAGAGAGCTGCGAGGGGGTGGTGTGCGGCCCCGACAAGGTCTGCAAGATGAAGCACGGGCGTCCCCAATGCGCCTGCGCCCCCGACTGCTCCAGCCTGCCCCGCAAGCTGCAGGTCTGCGGCTCCGACGGCTACACCTACCGCGACGAGTGCGACCTGCTGACGGCCAAGTGCAGAGACCACCCCGACCTCGAAGTCATGTACCAGGGCAAATGCAAAAGTAGGTCCGGTCGTGCCCTCACCCTGTTTTATCCCATCCCAGTCCCCTGTGGCTCTCGTGCTTCCCAGCTCCGTGTGGGACTGGTCCGAGCTGCACCCGCGTGGAAAGAGAGGAACAGGTCCACCAGCTTTCCTCGCGAGCTGCTCCGGTGCGGAGAGGAAGGGTCGCCCTGCCGCGTCGTGCCAGCACGTCCTCCCCTCTCCCACCCGGGAAGCCGGGTCTCCCCCGTTCGACCCCCACCGCGGGCAGCGCGTCCTGGGGAAGAGCCGTCCTGCCCCCGCGCACCGGCGGCTCCACCAGTACGGCACAGAGGGCTTGTAACTGGTGCTCGGGAGGGATGGTCCACCGCGGCACACGGGGCTCTGCGCCTGCTGCGGGGGCATTGCTCCGCAGCCAGCCCGGCGCGGATGGGCAGCAGCGGCCCCGGTCATGTCCTTCGGCATCGCCCTGCAGCCGGCTGGAGCAGCCCTGAGCCGGCACCCACCCGGCTGGCACCCGCTGGCCACCCAAGGCCCCGGCCCGGTTGCCCCGGCAGGGACGCGGCAGCGAAGCCGCCTGTAATGTCGACGCAGCCTGTCAGTGCGACGGGGGTTTAGCCTCGCTGAGGGATAACAGTCCGTAAAATGTCACTTACAAACATCAAGCCCCTTTTTTTTGTTTTTTTCGTTGTTTTGTTAAAGGGAGCAGCAATCCTCCTTGCCCTGCCAAGAACTGTCAGAATTATTATGATTATTTTTGCCAGCCCTCCTCTCTGAAATGCTTTGCCTGTCGAGCTCTGGACTGCACGGGGAAATGTGGGGCAAGAAATGCGAGTTGCGAGCTGGGAGTTCGCAGATGCCAAATCTCCTTCCAATCCGGCAAAGGGAAAAGGGAGGAAGGCGGAGGGACGGCGTTCCGAAGTGTTTATGGTGGCCGGGGAGTGCTGCGGGTCCCGCCATGCCCCCGCGGGGTTGTGCCGGGGCAGGGGGGGGGCTGCGCAGACCCCAGGGGTTTTGCTGCGGGTACATGAACCCCCACCCCGGCTCTGCGCCAGCCCAGCAGAGCTCTGTGCGGGGCCTGATCCTGTCCACGCAGGCTCCTGCAGGGCTGGGTCCGGTCCAGGACCCAGGACCCTTCTCGCCGGCTGGCAGCCCGGCCGGAGCGGCTACCGCTTGCCAAGGCACCTGCGTGGGGCCGCTTGCCCCAGCCAGGTCCCGCTGTGCCAAGCCGGGCTCAGCACCACGCGCTCAGGCTCTGCAGCCGGATGGCAGCTCCCCCCCGCCAAGTACGGCGAGGCTCCGGCTGTGCCCGAGGGCTGCGGGGCCACGCGGTCCCTCGCACCGGGGACGTCGGCCCCTGCCGACTCCTGCCCTCGGGAGCGGCGGCGGTGGGGGACCCTCCAGCCCCGCTCCGTCCCCCCCCCGGTAGGTTCCTTCACTGCGCGGTACCCAGCGTGCTTATTTCCAAGGACAAATTTTATGCAACTTGGCTCAAAGGGAGAAAAGGTACTTTTTATTTTTGATAATTAATTCCTATGCCTGAATTTTTATCTCGCTTTTAGCCTAAGTGGTGGTGGTCACAGCTTATTATTAATTTTACCATTCATCAGGTAAAATCGTATCAGTTATTTATTTTTTATAAATATTGTCTGTGTCTATTGCACTAGTCGTGTCTATTTTAGAAAGCCTGGGCAAAAATGCACACAATTAGACTTCCTTCTAATTTACAGAGGCTTTTGAAAGGCTGATAAACTTTCAGGTGCAAATCAGACTATCTACAGCAGTCTTCGGCTTATTTCTGTCTTGGCAAGTACGAACAGATCCGTGGTAATCAATTCAAAAGGTGTTAGAGCCATTATTGGTTGTAATTATCATGACACCTGGGTCCAGACCTGTGAAATAATGATTAAAGGCATCACCAGTGTGCAAAGGTTTCATTAATCATTGATTTTTTTATCAGTAAGTGCTTAATGGATTTTTGACTCTCAATATGAAGCTGAGAGTCTGTTTTACAGCAACATTATAAATAAGAGTGAAAATAGGCAGGAGGGGCCCGAGCTGCCCGGGTTTCCCCGGCGTGATGCTCGTTGCCGGTTCGGAGGAGCTGCGGGAGGAGGACGGCCGTCCCCGCTTCACCCCGCGTCTGCTTCCCCCCCGCAGAGTCCTGCTCCAGCGTGGTGTGCCCCGGCACCCACACCTGCGTGGTGGACCAAACCGGCAGCGCCCACTGCGTGATGTGTCGGACGGCTCCCTGCCCCGAGCCCACCAGCCTGGACCACGCTCTCTGCGGCAACAACAACGTCACCTACCCCTCGGCGTGTCACCTCCGGCGGGCCACCTGCCACCGCGGCCGCTCCATCGGCGTGCGCCACTACGGGAGCTGCTCGGGTGAGCGGGGTGGCCCGGGGATGGGGGCTGGGACCCCCAGCACCCGGCTGCCCCTCGCACCCCCCCTCACCGCTTCTCCCCTTCTCCTGCTCCGTTTCCAGCTGCGGCCAAATTCTCCCCGGAGACGGACAACGCCGAAGAAAACTACGTGTGAATCCTCCCTCGCCGCGAGGCCGGACCCAGGAGACAGGGGCATTATGTGTATATTGTACAAACCATATACCTGATATTTATTAAGATAAAAAGATCCTTATTTATACCTGTGTATGTTATGCAGTCGCAGGGGGCCCGATTCTCGGTCCTGCCGGCCGGAGAGCCAGGGGAGGGGGCTCCCAGCCCGCGTGGCCGGAGCGATGCCGAGCCACCCCGGGGATGCTCCGGTGCCTGGCAGAGCTCTCCGCCGACCGGCGCCCGCTCCCGGTGCTCGTACAGCCCTTCCTCAGGCCGGCGCGGTGCCGAGGGGCGTCCGTGCTGCCGCGCGTTGGGCCCCCCCACGTGTCCTTGGCCGGCAGCCCCGGGCCTATTTATTTTTGGATTGAATTCTTGGTACTCTGCTGACGTTTCTGGCCGGGACCTCGAGGTCTAGAGGGAATCTGCGCTTTCGCCTTCCCCGGAGGGGCTCAGCCCCAGCTGCCAGCGGCAGGAAAGGCAGCACGGCGCTGCGTCAAATTGGAGAGAGATAGATAGATTTTTTTTTTATATATATATATATAAAAATATATATATATGTATGTTATTTTCTCCCAAAGTTTTAGCATGTGTATGTTAAAACGGATTTTAGTTTAGGTTTTCCTGGGCCCCTTCACACCAGGCTCCCACCCATCTTCGGAGGCGACGCCGGCGCTCGGAGGGTTGGTGTGATGGCAGCGGGGCAGCGCTGCCCACCGTGGGCCATGGCAGCCCTGACCGGGGGGCACGACCGTCCCCCCAGGCCCGCCGAGCCCACCGCTGCTGCAGGTGCCCCCCCCAGAGCCCATCACCTGGGGGCCAGCGTGCCCAGAGCCCTCTTCATCCCCCCCCTTGCCAAAACTGCCCGGGCTGCCGGGGGAGAGGGGGGGTCCACGGCCCCCTGAGGCATTTCTAGGGCCGGTGCTGGGCGAAGCAGCTGTGCGGTGCCACGGGGCCGGGGTGGCAGCGAGGAGCACGGCTCAGCGGAGGGGACAGGAGAGGGGTGATGGCCCTGCCTGCCCCCCCTGGGACCCCCAGCCCGGCTCCCTCTCGGCTGCGCAGCCCCGGCACCCGCTGCCCCCCCTGCTCTGTCCACACCGTCTGTATTTATTTTTACTTCTCTCATTTTGTGTGTTGTCACCTGTGTAAATACCATCTCATCTCTGCCACCGAGAAGCTATTGCCTTTATATAAATACCGTATATATAATATATATATAAAAATACCCTATTTTCTATTTTTGTATGATTGCGTTCTGATTCCTGAGGCAGACACTATGGGAACATACACATTTCCTATTCCGTATTGTTAGGGGCATTTTACGGCTGTGTTACAATTTGGATTATAATTAAAAAAAAAAAAAAAAGAAACGGTGCTGCGGGTCCCATTTTGTTCAGCAGGTTCTGGGGCCGCAGGAGGCGGCTGCGTCCCCGGGGGGCTCTTTCCCGCATCATCTAAGCTTGTCCCCTCGCCCGGGGTCTGGGGCGTGAGGCAGGCGTGGGCAGAGGGACACGGGGACACCCGGGATGGGAGAGACCCCAAGAAGGTGGGGAGCTCCTTCACTTCGACGTTGGGGTTTTTCCAGCCCGGCGGAGGTTGTTCTCTGCAGCGGGAGGAAAAGGGAGAGCGAAGAAGAGCAAACACCAACCAGCAGCGCAGATAAATCTGTTCCCAATATTGGGCCGTGCCATGAGGGTTTGGTATTTCACAAAACAATTCCTGCCGTTAATTGGGACCTGATGTGCGATGCTTCCCCGGCGGCGGGAGCCCGGGCGGCAGCCTGCGGCTTGGCTCTCCCAGCTCAACGGGAGCTGCCGCCGGTCCCCCGCTCCCCGCGCCGGGGGCAGGCACGGTGCAGCCCCCAGACCCCGCCGAGCCTTGCGGAGGTCGAGTTCTGCCCAGCCTGTGCCCAGCCCAGGTCCTGCCGCAGGGCTGGGCTCCGGCACGGAGCTCCTGGGGCCAGGCTGGCTCCGACAGACTCCCCCAACCCCCCCGGGCCTGGGCAGGGGGGGTACACGGGGGAAACTGAGGCACCATAAAGCAGTGATGGAGAACGAGACCTTCGCTCCCAGCCAGCACCCAGCGCCCTCAGCCCAACCCTGTGGTCTGGGAGGATGCTGAGCATCGTGCAGGATCTGGCCCAGGTTGCAGCCTGGCTTGAACCCGGGTGCCCGCGCGCCCCAGAGCTGCGCTGAGCCCGGCTGGGCACCGCTGCCGGGAGCAGCACCTCAACCTGGGGGCAGGCGAGGCGGGGGGCTCTCCTACAGCCCCTCTCTACCCACCCAGCTCAGCAATACACCCCCCCCCCATCTTTTGGGGATGGGTGTAAAGGAGCTGCCAAAAGGCTGCCCAGGACTTTCCCTGGTGCCAGCGTTTGCCGCACGTGGTGGTGTGTGGCCCGGGTTTCTCTACAGCCCGCCCGCAGCGCCTTCCTCCCCCCGAGGCACCTCACCTCCCTCTGCTCGCCCCGGCCGGAGGGTTTGGCCCCCGAAGCGCCTGGCACTCTGCCCTGCGCCAAGCCGGCGGGCACGGGCTGCGGCCGCGACGTCAGCTCCCGCCGATGAGCGGGAGATTTTGGCTTCCAAAACACGGCCGTGAGTCAGGCGCCTCCTTCTTGCCATTTTTTGGGTGGTCTGGGACAAGCCGGGACAGGCGCCGGCTCTCCAGGCTTCCCGGCAGCGTGCAGAAGCCCTGGGGCTGGCAGCCCTGCCCTGGCATCCTGCGGGGGGGGTTCTGCCCCACGCTGCCGCTGCCAGGAGCCCACGGGGATTTGGGGCTTCCTTGGAAGCTGGCAGCCTGGCAGGGGTCTGTCCTCTGCTGGGTGTCCCCTGCTGTCCCCAAGGCCACCGATGTCCCACTGACCTCGTGTAAAGCCCCCGCAGCGGGGATCCAGGATTGCGACTGGAGGGGATGGGGCAGCCAAAGCCCCTGGAGTCCCCAGCGCGGGGACCACGGGGACCGCAGAGATGAGGGTGCCTTCTGGGGACCTCTCAGCACGCTGGCCTGGCCCTGGCCTTCATCCTCCCCGGCAGAGTCCCGAGGGTGGTGGGATGACCCGTGCCGGATGCTGCGGTCGGCTGCAGCCTCCTGTGGGACCCCCCCGGGCGGGGAGGGTGGCTGCTCCCTGCGCCCGCGACATGCCAACAATTTGCAGATAAAACAAACAACCGGGAGCAAGGAATGTCCCCAGAGATGGCCGCGACGCCGGGCAAAGTCGCACGCCGTGTGTGTGTGTGTGTGTGTGTGTGTGTGTGTGTGCACTTTAGCTGGGACCCAGCAGCAGCTCGGCACATGTCCCTGCGGCTGGTGGGGGCAGCTCCCGGCCCCCGCGGCCACCCAGCTCCCTCCGGGGCGAGCACCCATCTGCGCGCCCGAGCGCGCCGGGGAGGCAGGTGAGGCTCTCGACGGGATCCCCGCGGGCTCTGCCAGCGCAGCCGGGCGGTTGGGAGCCCGTCTGCCCCCGGGAGGGGTTTGTGGTTCCCCTGTTTGGGGGGTCCCGCAGTGCGGTGGGGAGGGTGCGGTGTGGGATGGGACGGGACGGGACAAGACGAGACGGGGTGGGATGAGACGGGGTGGGACGGGACGGGATGGGGAGCCCCACCCCGGCGGGAAGGCAGCTCCAGCACTGCTGGGGATGCTCTGTGGGGTGGCAGCGCCTGGATGCAGATCCTGGCTCCTCCGGGGCAGGGCTTGATCCTGAGTGGGGGCTGGTGCTTCCCTCCTTCCTCCTGCACTCCCTGCTCCATCCACCTCAGCCCAGGACATGCCGGGGGTCTGGCTGGGGACCGGAGCAGAAATGGGACGGCCAGAGAGAGGGCTGCAGTGTGGCAGGGGAAGGACAGGAGAGGCGAAAGCTGGGAAAAACCAGTCCCCGTTGAGATGGGCAGCAGCTGCCTGGGCAGTGTGGGGTTAAGGATCGGCCCCAGTCAGCTCAGCTGCCCACCAGGAGATTAAAGGGGGCTAAAACTCCGGGCCAGGCTCTGCTGGATCCCTGGGCACGTGGGTCTCGGGCTTGGTCTTGGTCTCCCCATCATATCCCTGGGGTAGGATCAGGGTGGGCTGGTGGGGGGTGAGTGTCCCTGGAGGTCCCGGCCCAGAGCCAGGGGCTGTGGCCCCCCTGTAAGGGGGAGCAGGGTGGGTAGAGGGAAAATGAACAGACAGAGGTCTGGCAACGAGGTTTTATTGAGGAAGGCAAAGGCTGCCGCTGCAAGAGGCTGAGTGAGGTGCTGGAGCTTCTTGTACAGCCTGCGGGGATGCGTCTGCCAAGAGACAGAGTCGGTCTCCTGCCCTGCCCTGGTCGAGGAGCCCTGAGCATCAGCTCCCAAACCCCCCGGAGCTGGCAGGACCTGGGAGTCCCGACCCTCTTCTCCCATCCTGGGCACTGTCAGACAGTCAAGACACCTCAGCCCCTCTCCCCACAGCCCCTCTGCCCCCGGGACCCCCTCCCAGCCCTGGCTAGGGCTTCGGCCGCCCCTTCTGACACCCTTTAATGGTGCGATGGACCCAGTCGATGTAGTTGGAGATCTTGGTGTAGACGTCAGGGTACCGACGGTCCCCACATCTCTCCCCAGAGAACGAGACGATGCCATAAACCTTTCCCTTGAAGGTCAGGGGTCCTCCGGAGTCGCCCTACGAAGCAAAGGGGTGGGAGGGAGACTAGCGGGTCTCCTGGAGGGGGACAGCTGGGGGGGCATGGGGCTGGGAGCGCACTCACCGTGCAGACGCCCTGCAGCGTGGCGTTGCGGCTGGCCCCGCACAGCATGTTGGGCGAGACCTTGCCCCTCCACAGCGTTCGGCAGAGGCTCCGCTTGACGATGGTGGTGTCAGTCTCCATCAGAGCAGTGGGCTGGTCGCCGTAGTTGGAGATGTCCCCCCAGCCCACCACGGAGCAGACGGTGCCGGGCTTCAGGTCGATGTGCGGCGCGGGCAGGCGGATCCGCTTCACGTACTGGTTCAGCGTGGCCGATCTGTTCAGCTGGGTGGGGAGCCGGGGGTGTGGGTGGCTTCACTGGTGGGGTAGAGCCCCCCCAGCCGCTCCTGCCTGGGGGCCCCGACCCCCATCACACACCCACCCCCGCTCCTGCTGACCCCCCCAGCTCTGCCCTTCCCTCTTCAGAGGCTGCGCCCCCNGGCTGCGCCCCCCCCCCCGCCGCTCTGCACTGGTCCCAGTCTGCTCTAGAGACTGGCTGCCTGGGACCGGAGGGAGTTACCGACCCGGCCGGGGTCGGCGTGTCCTCGGCCGCCTCCATCGCACCCCACGGCGCGGTCCCGCTTCTCCGGAGAAGCACTGACATCTAGTGTCGGTTCGGGCCCGCGTGGGCATCTCCCTCCTGCGCCGCGCGTGGGGCACCTCCCTCCTGCGTCCCGCGTGGGGCACCCAATTTCCTTCCTGCGCTCCGCGGGGCGTGGGGCACCCACGGATGCCCACGACCTCCCGGCGAGCAGGTCCGCGATGGCCGGCAGAGCGCGGGACTCACCCTCAGCAGGCGGATGTCGTTGTCCACCAAGCGGGGGGTGTAGCGGGGGTGGGCGACGGACTCCACGATGCTGAAGACCTGCTGGGACTCCTCGGGCTCCGCCAGCCTGTGGGCGCCCAGCACCACGCGCACCGAGGGGTTGCGCCTGTGGCGGAGGGGCCCTGAGTGGGTGCTGCCGCGGGTGGGGAGGGGGGGGCTGGCGAGGTTGGCTCGAGGGGAGCATGGGTGGGTGGGAGGGGGGGTTGCTCCAGGACTGCGTAACCCCCTGGGATGGGGATATCTGTTTGAAGGGGGCCGTGCCGTGTCCCGGGGCGGGGGATGAGGCCCCGCGTGGGAGCATGGCTCACCTGGGAATGAGGCAGTGGGCTGCTGTCATCACCCACTTGGGCCACACCAGGAAGCCCCCGCAAACGTGCTGCCCGTCCATCTGGATGGAGGCGACGAAGGGCCGGGAGTGGGGTGCCACCACCTTTCCCCCAATGATCCGGCTCCCCTGGGTGCCTGGTGGGTGGGTAGGTGGGTGCAGATGGTCACCGGCTGCCAGGGGGTCCGGGCATGGCTCTTGCCTGTGTCTGTCCCACTCCTGTGTCCCGAGCATCCCAGCACTACCCACAGGTGCTGGGGATCGGCCAAGCATCAGCTCTGGCCGAGGAGGGCTGAACGTGGCAGGGCAAAACCTCCCCTGCACCGCGGTGCTCCAGCCCAGGGTCTCCATCTCCCACCCTGGCCGTGGGGACCAGCCCTGCAGCCCTCTCAGCCCCAGCTCTCCCATTACCTGCTGAGACCAGTGCTGGGAGCAGGACGGAGCCTCCCAGGCTGAGGAGGAACAGCCCAGCCGTGACCATGCTGGCGCAGAGCGGGCCACTGCCACCTCCTCTGGGGCCACTTAGGGGTGGGGGTGCTTAAATATCTCTGGGGCTGAGCCTCTGCCTGGGTGCCGGTGGGTATCTCCCTCCTGCTTCCTCCTCTCTGGGTGTTGCTGCCTTGTGCAATTGTTGCGGGGTGGGGGGCACTGGCAACGCAAGGCTGCGTTCGGGGGGTAGATGCAGCGTTGCAGCTTCCCCCCGGAACGGCTGCTTGCTGGGAGGAGAGCGGATTGGGGAAGGAAGAGAGAAAGCAGAGCAGCTTCCCAACCCGGTCCTGGCTTCTCTCGTGCTTTGAGCTAAGCAGGATGAAACCCCTCTCCTCTTGGCAGAAAGGTGGGAGCAGCAGGGCCCCACCACATCCCAGGACACCTCCCACGATGTGGCAGTGTCCCCGGGGCTGGCCGGGGACGGGGCTGGCACCCCTGGGGTGCAAGAAGGGCTGCAGGGTGTACCGGGGGGGTGGGTGTACCGGGGTGGGGGGACGGGGACCCTGCTGCCAGGGTGACCCTCGCCTAGGAGCCAGGCTTGCTCCAGGGCCGAGCGCGGAGCTCTCGCCCCGGCAGCGGGCAGATTTCCTAACGGTGCTGTGGTCAGAGGCTGGCTCGGGGCTTCCTGTGTCAGTTTGCCAGCGTTTGCCCAACGCGACCGTTGCGTTGCAAAACGGAGGAGCGGCGAAGGGGNCGGAGCCGCCGCCGCCGGCCGCCCAGCCCGCCTGGAAAATGGAGTGAGTACCGGATCCGGCCGCGCCGCCGCCGCGGGGCGCGGGACCCCGGCACCGGGCCGCGGCCCCCCCGGGCCGCCGGCTGAGCACCGCAGTACCGGGGGGGAGGCCCCTCGGGTGCCGGGGCTCGGGACCCCCTCACCGGGGCTGCGGGAACCCCACACCGCGGGTTCACGGAGCCCATACCGGGGGGGTCATATCGCCCCCCGATGCCGGGGCTTGGGACCCTAAAACCGGGGGCTCGCATCCCCCCGATCCTGGGGACTCAGGACCCCAATACCGGGGGCTCACATCCCCCCGATGCCGAGGCTTGGGNCCCCGGGGCTGGCCGGGGACGGGGCTGGCACCCCTGGGGTGCAAGAAGGGCTGCAGGGTGTACCGGGGGGGTGGGTGTACCGGGGTGGGGGGACGGGGACCCTGCTGCCAGGGTGACCCTCGCCTAGGAGCCAGGCTTGCTCCAGGGCCGAGCGCGGAGCTCTCGCCCCGGCAGCGGGCAGATTTCCTAACGGTGCCGTGGTCAGAGGCTGGCTCGGGGCTTCCTGTGTCAGTTTGCCAGCGTTTGCCCAACGCGACCGTTGCGTTGCAAAACGGAGGAGCGGCGAAGGGGGACGCGCAGCGCCGGCTCCCCTCTTCTCCATCCTCTCCCCGGTCACCCTTTGCACCGGCGGGGCTGTGCCGGGGCCACCGAGGCCCTGGCACGGTGGGAGCGATGAGCGTGGCCTTTGGCCGGGGCAGTGCTCGGCGTGGGGACCCTCCTGGGGCGGCAGGAGCGGGGGCCCATCCTGCCTGGGGCAAGGAGTCAGCAGCGCCCGCAGCCCCTCCAGCCTGCTCTGCTGCGGGCACCGCGCAGCCGGGCCCCGCTTTGGGGCCCCCCCGCACCCCAGAAGCAGCCGGAGCGCCGGCAGCGGCGGGCGGGGAGCGCCGCGCCCCGAGGCNGGGGGGGTCATATCGCCCCCCGATGCCGGGGCTTGGGACCCTAAAACCGGGGGCTCGCATCCCCCCGATCCTGGGGACTCAGGACCCCAATACCGGGGGCTCACATCCCCCCGATGCCGAGGCTTGGGACCCCGAAGCCGGGGGCTCGCATCCCCCCGATGCCAGGGCTCACGACCCCAGATCCGGGGGCTCACATCCTCCCAGATGCTGGAGCTCAGGACCCCAATACCGGGGGTTCGCATCCTCCCAACGTTGGGGCTCAGGACCCCAATACCGAGGCCTCCCGTCTCCCTGATGCTGCTCAGCAGGTGCTGCCCCTCCCCGGGTCCCTGCCCTGCTGTGGGGTGCCAAGGCGCCAGCTCGGGGTGCAGCGGCGGAGGCCCCGGAGCGGGCGCGGGGGCTGCGGGGAGCGAGTCTCCGCTGACAGCGGTGCGGGAAGCGGCGGAGGGGTGTGGGAAGGGCGTTTATTTTTGTGTTTTGAACCTGTTGTTGCTGCTGCGTGTGGCTGGGGTGAGTGGGTGGCTGCGAGCCGCGGACCCCTCCCTGCGCACGCACCCCCAGCTCTGTGCCGAGGGACCCGGCTGCGACGGGGGGATCCTCGCGTGCCGGGTCCCGCCGGAGCGATGCTCCCCAGTCCCGGCTTTATCCTTTGTGTGCTGCGGTGGGGCCCTGCCCTGTCGGTCGGTGCCTGCATGGGGCTCGGAGCCGGGCACGGGGCTTTGCGGGCGGATGGGGGAAGGAGGGAGCAGGTGGAGGCCGTTGGGAGGCCAGTAGCTGGACCCAGGGACTCCAGCAGCTCTCGCCCACGGCGTGCTGGTGCTGGGAGGGCAGGGGGCTGCTCGGCTGCTCAACGCACTGGGTACCAGCAACAGCAGCCGGCTGGGCTGGCCCTGTCTCACCCAGGCCTTTCCTTCCCTCCCGTGGCTCCGGTCCCCACCATGGCAAACAAGGGGCCTCCCAGTATCTCCTGGGTTTGGCACTGGGAGCATCCAGTCAGCCTGGGGTCAGCCACCCTCCGCTCCTCACAGGCACCTCACCTCGCACCGATTAACTGGCCACCTGCTAATGAGGTGCCGGGTGCTCAACAGGTCCCACTCGCCGCCGTTGGGCTCCCACCTGGGGAGCCCTGTGGAGCTGGGGTGCGCTGGCGAGGGACGGGTCAGGGTGGGCTCTGGCTGCGAGCAGCGCGGGAGGCACCGGGGGGGGCCTGGGGATGTGTCAGAGGCCGGGGCACAGCGTCTGCGGGGTTAGGGGTGCAGAGCAGCTCCCCTTGTTGCTGGAGGGGCTGGAGGCTTTGCGATGCAAGAGCTCGCCAAGGCAGGTCCACGGCTTTGGGCAGCTCCTCGGTGCCGTCGGTCCCTTCGGAAAAGTGCCGCTGGGGAGGAAAACGTGTGCGTGATTTGCCAAAAGGCAGCAAGGGAAAGGGCAGATCTGAGGGGCGCGATGTGCCCTGGGGAGGGACCGGGTGCGGGGTGTCCCGGGGCGGAGGCCTGGAGGGCTGGGGTTGAAGCGGGGGACGGCGCCGGGCAGGATGGCGGCACCGGGCTCCGCACGCTGCCTTTTGCTCCGCTCTCCCCCGAGCTCCTCTGGCAGCCAAGGCTCCGGACGGACCATCCCAGCGAGGGCCGAGGAGCCCGTGGAGGGCGGGGGGGCTTCCGATGGACCTGCCGATGGCTCTTCCTTTTGAGTGAAACCCCACGAGTGACCCGGGGCGGGGGCTCACCCCACCGAGCTGTGGGAGCAGCGTCTTCCCCGCAGTGCTGTCTGCGGGCGCGGGGCACAGCCGAAAAGCAAAACAGGGGTACGCCTGGCTTCTGCGTGGGCAGCGCCGGTGCAGCCCCTCCAGCCGCTCAGCTGGCTGCGGCTCTTCGGGAGGAGGCTCCTGAACTTTCCAGCTGGAATAATGCAAAAATCATGGGTGGTTAAAATGCCCAAATGTGCTCCCCCCGGGTGGGACCTGCAGCTCGGGTCTCACTGGGTCAGTCCTGCTCCCCAAATCCAGAGCCTGGTCGTGGGGCCGGAGTTTTAGGAGAGTCCCGGGGCGGGTGGGGACACAGCGAGGTGCTCCCCTGACGTCGGCCTGGCTCTGCAGCAGATAACGGGTGCTGGGGAGCGTGCTGCCGGCCTTGCTTTGGCTCCTGCTTTGCCTTGGCACTGGCAGCGGCTGGAGGAGGGTCCTGGCTGCCACAAGCCGCTGGTGCCCAGGGAGATTTGGCTGAAAGCTTCCAGCTCTTGTAAAGGCTGTGCTGGTCCTGTCGGGGCTGCTCGTCTGTCCTCCGCTCCCGCTGCCATTGATGCTCCTGAGCAGCTGGAGATTTTGCATCTCCACGACTGGCTGCTCTGGTAGTTTGTCTCAGCGGGTCGCTGCTCTCCTCTCCGGGTCTGGGGTCTCCTCGGAGCCGGGGGTCTCCTGGTCCTGCCCTCCCAACCCTGCCCATCCCTGATCCAAAGCCGACAGTCACACCTTGGGGGAAGGAGAGAGATTTCTGCTTGAGGAATAACCCAGGAGCCCTTTGGGAAGGGACTCGGGATGCTGCTCCAGGGAGAAGCAAAACCTGGCTGATGCTCCCCAGGTTGAACCGTTGCTGCCTCCCGGCCGGCTGCAGGGAGCCAGGGAGGGTCGTGTCCATCCCTGACCCTGTGCACAGCCGATGGGATGGCACCACCGCCCTTCCCAGCTCTCCCGGAGGAAGCCCCAAAGCTCTGCCGCAGATGGCCACACAACGGCACCCCGGCCCTGCTCGGGGCTGGTGGGTCTCGGGGATCAGAGTTTGGCCACCACCGTGGGACGGGGCCTCTCGGCCAGACCCGCGTGGCTGGGCAGGAACCCGAGCAGGTTTTCTGGGAAGCTGCTGGCGTTGGTGTTCCCATTTCCTGGCCAGAAACACCCCCTTTCCCCATGGGGGTCGGTGGTTCACATGGTCTGCGCCGTGCCGGGAGCCATCCCGGGGCCGTGGGCCCGTCGCCGGCGGTGGAGGCGGCGGCAGCGAGGAAGGGCCGGGAGGAAAACCGGGGATGCGACGTGCGCTGGGGCAGGGGCGGGTGGAGGCGCAGAGCTGGGGGCTGGGGGCAGAGAGCAGGAGCCCTGTTTCCCGAGTCTGTCTTTACTCCATCCGGAGGGAAGCGAGCCCCCGGGCCCCAGACAGAAGCCGCCCTCGGGGGCGAGGATGAGCCCTGCAGCAGCCCAGGAGGAGAGAGAGGAGCCGGGGCGAATCCTGCCCCAGCCAGGTGTTTCCTGGTGGAGCAGGGCTGGACGTGGGCTGAGCCCAGCCCCTTGGCTCAGCGCCGAGGACCGAGCTCCCCAGGGGTGCCCTGCCGGGAGCCCTGTTCTTGCCGGCTCCTTGGAGCCTCGCGTGTTGATGGCGTTGGTGTGGGGAAGCCACGCTGCCTCGTGTGAGCAGGAACCCGGGGACCAAGTGACGCGGCCGGGGCCACCCCGAGGTGGCGGGGAGCCGGGCGCCGTGTCCCGGGCTGGCACTGGGGCTGCCTGTCCCAGCCGGTCGGTGCTCCCAGGCGTGGGGAGAGGCCGGCTCCACTCTCATTCATAAATTGTGGGGGAGTTTCCTGGTGGAGCCTTGCTCCTCTAACTGGAAGGGAGCTGGAAACCCAAGTGTTTGGAGGGCACTTGAACCATTGTTTGAAAGATCTGTAATTTTCCAATCAAACTCCCTCCCCAAGCCTCGGTTCATCAAATATTCATGGGATCCATTTTCTCCTGGCACTCCCAGCCCACGTCTCAGCCCGAAGAATCAATCAGGCAGCTCTGCTTGCTCTAATGCATCCTGCGTTTTCAGGAGCCTGGGGCTGCCATCTCCTCCTCCCGCCTCTCCCCCCATCTGCCCCCCATCCCCGTCTCCTCCCAGGGCAGCAGCGTCGGCTGGGGCTGCGCAGGCAGCGGGAGCGTAGGGAAAGCTGACGGAGAGGGAAGGAGCGGGACCGAGCACCGGGGCGATGTAGCCGGCTGCGGGGTGGAGGCAGCCAGCACCGTGGGGCAGGGCAGGAGCAGCCCCGGTGTCAGCAGGACCTGAGCCGGCGGGTCGGACCCTGTGCCCAGCCGCCCCGGTGGCACTCGGCTCCTCGGCTTTCTGGCCATCCTCGCCCAAGCCGTTGGCCGCTGATTTATTTCCCTTTGCGGTCAATAAGTGCCGGCCCCCGGGCTGCTGCGGCCCCCTCCCCTCCGCGCCCGCTGCCAACGAGGGCGTTCGATAGCGGCCTCGCTGCTAATGGCTTCGTGACGGAGGCTTTGCAGACTCTCCCCACGGCAGCGTCGCTCCCAACCTGGCCAAGGGGCCCAGCTCTTGGCACGGGAACGGTGGTGTAAATCAGGGCCAGTCCCTCAATTGCCACCAGTGCTGCCGTTTACACGGGCTCTGGGCCCCGCACCAGGACCCGTCTCCCCGGGGTCGTGGCTGGCCGGTGGCTATGGGGGTCTGGGTGGCGGTGGCCCCGTGCAGGGCTCTCTCCCTGCCATCCCCCTGGCTCGGAGCTGAGCGAGTAGAAAGGGAGCGGAGGTCAGGAGAGCGGAGGAGCAGCTTGAAATGGCTCTTCGCACATTTGGATGAGCTAATGGGAAAAAACCAGAGGAAGGCAAATAAACATTATTGTTTCATGTCAGGCGGGGAGGAGACAAAAGGTCACGGGCTTCCCTTGTGATGGTAGGAAACGGCAGCATCAGCAGGGCTGGAAAGAGCTGGAGAGCCAAGGGAGAGCGCGGGTGCGTGCACGGGGCGGGTGCGTGCTCACACGTGTGTGTGGACCCGTCCGTGGGTCCAGAGACTGCTGCCTTTGCAGGTGGGAGTTCCCGGGGCGTCATCCCCCCCGGTGCCGCCTGCATCCCTGCTCCTGTCGACCTCGTCTCCTGTGCCACGGCCCGTGGCTCTCCCTGCCACGCGGTGCATGCGGAAACGGCTCGAGGAGCTGCCCTGGGACACGCGCGCGGTGGACACCGGGCAGAAAAGCATGAGCCTGTAAACGGGAGCTCGTGAGATCGGGTGAAACGTGGGGAGGGGGAAAGGCTCGCTTTGGGTTTCTTGTGGTTCTTGAGGGGGTCGCTCTGGGCTTGGGGACCCTGGGGTCACCTTTCCACCCCTCCCCAGCACCCAGGAGCTCGCGCTGGCGTGGCCGAAACCTCCGGGGAGGCTCTGGTGATGCCGTGGCCTGGGCCTGGACCTTGACCCCCCACGGGACCCAGGGAGCAGCACCCCCAGCTCCGGGGTGGGGGGGGACCCCTCGGTCCCTCCGTCCGCGCTGCGCATCCCCCCTCCCGGCGGCTCGCGCCGTTGCCATGGCGCCGTTGCCATGGTGCCGTTGCCAGGGAACCGCCTCCCGGCGCGGCGGAGCCATCAGTCAGCGGGGCCGGAGGCTGCGGGGCCCCATCGGCACCGGCCCGGCCCGGCCCGGGGCTCCCGGCCCCGCGGGGTTTGTGCCGCGGCGTGGGGAGGGCCTGGGGGGGGGGGCAGGGGTCTCCCCCACCCCGGATCCAACCCCGGGGCTCTGCTTTCCTGCCCCCAGGGTCCCATCGAGCGTGTGGACCCTCATGGACAGGGTGCAGGGGGGTGGCCGGGGGCATGGGACCCCTCCACCCACCCACCCTTTCACCTCGTAGCCTTGTGGCAGTGGGCAGGGACCTGGGGGTACCAGGGCTGTCCCCACTCTGCCCCCCATCTCGCCAGGGTCTGGATGAGTCCCCCCAGGGCTCGGGTCAGCCCGAGTGGGGCTGGGGTGCGCAGGCTGCCGGGGCGGGGGGGGCTGGGAGGGTGCAGCGAGGGGCATCCAGCCTGTTTTGTGTCTCTCCCTGGGCCAGGAAGATTCCTGGCGTTCAACCCGGGAATGCAGAGACTGTAGCAAATAATGGAAAAAAAAAAAAGAGGATGGAGGAGGGAGGAAAAGCAGAACAGAACGTTTCAGGAATGCTGTAAAAGTTTGGATCCATCAAACGAGGCAAGATCCAGGAGAGAAACAGGCCCTAATCCAAAGTCTTCCGAGCTTGGGGTGCCGAGAGCTGGACTCAGGGGGGACCCCTGGCCCCAGAGCAGGAAGGTGCCCAAGGCGAAGGGCAGCCCTGGCACCAGGGGCTAGTGCCAGCCTGGCCCCGCGGCCGCTCGGGCAGCCCTGGCTCGGGACAGGGCGCGGGGGGGGCGGCCGGTTCCTCCCTTCAACTTTTGCACATAATCTATCTCTGCAGAGAACCGTCCCAGCCCCGAATCCCGGGGGGGGTCCTCGCTGGTTTGGGGGAGGTTTCACCCCTTGGGCTGGAGGCTGGGGCAGGGTGTAGGGCCATGATGTGGGTGCTGCTCCCCCCGTTAGGGCCCTGTGTCCCCACAACCCCCACACCCCCGTGCTGGGGGTGTCCCATGGGGGCCCGCCAGGCCCATCTCCGCCCTTGTCACAGCTCCGTCTCTGAGTTGTGCAACTGCTTTCGGTCTGTCTTTCCTGAGAAAGAAAGTTCCCCTGTGTCTGGGGGCGAGGCGAGACCCCGGGCACGGGGCTGGGGAAGGGCAGACCCCGCTCGCGGCCCCGGTGGGTCAGGAGAGGAGATTTCCCATGGGAAACCCATTGTCCCCGGCTCCTCTCCCTGTGAGGGAATGGCTCCCGCCATGGGGGGGGTTGCAGGGTGGTGTTTGGGGTTCCTCACCCCCCCTGTTGCCCCCGTGCCGGGTGCTGCTGCTCTCAGACCCCACGCAGCCGGGCAGGGAGCAGCAGCAGAGCGAGCGGGGACGGCAAAGGGACTCACAGACGCTCCGACTCTCATCGGGTCTGTAATTATTTAATTCCCATCCGGGGCGCGGCGTCGGGCTGCGGCTGCCAGGCGTTGACACCCAGGAGGTTGCGAGCGGCGGGTGTGCGCCTGCGCGTGCAAAACAGTCACAGCCTCGCCACAAACAGCACAAAAATAACCGCTACAAAAAGCGACACCTTTCCCCGGTTTGTTTTTCTGGCCTGGATTTCACGTACCGCCGGGATCCTGGGCTGCGGGGTGAGGGGAGGACGGGCGGCTCTGAGCAGCTTTCGGTTAATCGCTGGCTTCAAGGAGGTGCCCGGCGGAGGCGGGGGGTCCTTTCGCCCTGGCAAAGCCCATTTGATTCCCTGCAAAGCCCAGCTCTTGCACATGCGTGTGCTGTCCCCTCCGGTGGAGGACCCGTGCAAGGGCACACGCGTGTGCAAGGGCACACGTGCTGGCACATGTGGCCAGAGCCCAGCCCAGCGAGGTGCCGTGTGCGGGACGCAGCAGCCCCGTGTGTAAAACCATCTTTGGGGAGGCCGGGGTTGGACCAGGCTTCTGGCGCTGGCTCCTTGCTAATGGCTTTTCCTGCTGTGCTGGGGACACGGCGCTGCCTGTCCCCCCCTGTCCTGCCCTCGCCCCGAGCCGCCCCACATGGGCTGGGACTGCCGGTGGCCCTGCGGCCGCTCCTCTCCCTCCCTCCTGCCCGCTGGGACGGGACTGTCTGCCTCTTGCTTTAATTGCGCTTCCAAAAGCCCTCGGGCCCAGCCGGGTGAGTGGGGACGGACCCGGGGGGAGGCAGGTGCAGGGGTGTCCCGCCGGCCCCCCGCGCATCAGCCATCCCGGCTCCGCACGCTCAGCCAGGGCAGGAGCTCCTGGGAGCTGCGAAAATGGATGTGCACTTAACCACCGGCATAAATTAAATCCAAGAGCTCTCCCCTCCGCCGCCTCGGCCCCGGCGTCAACCAGCTGCAGGAACAGCCACGGGCAGGGGACCCCACTCTGGGCTGGGGAGCGCAGACCCCCCCACCCGGGTTTTCTCCCTCCGGCTCGCCCAGGGCAGCAGCGCAGCCAGCCCGGGCTGCGAGGGAGCAGCCGGAGGAAGGGCTCGGCCGCGGGGACCGGAGCCTGGATCAGTGTCTCCACGCCAATGTCTCCTCCAGAGCGGCTGCCTGCGCAGCTACCCCCCTCGCAGGCTCCGCTGTCCCTCCGTCTGGGAAGTAAGTGGCAATAATCCATCGCCTGACGATACCTCCACGCCTCCCACCCTAATTACCGTCACAGCTAAAGCACTTCGTTAGCATCATCTGGCAAGCAGCCAGCCGGCTCCCTGTGGCGTCGGAGCATCCCCAGTCGCAGCCGGGCCCGGGGCAGACGCCTTCAGCCCCGCTCTGCGGCTCCCGGCTGCTGGAACCTGCACCTGATGCTTCGCAGCGTGGGGGCTCTCGCCGGGCCCCGCAGGGCTGCGCTGCTGGTCGGGGTGGTCCGGGGCACTGGTGCCACTGGGACACGGGAAGGCGGGCGGCTGGGCACATGGCTGCAGGGAGTCAAGGCAGCCCCTCCTTGCAGCACCCCGGGGTGCTCCCGGGAGAGCTGCGTCGGGGCCAGCGAGGCGGCTGCCGCCGGCAGCGTCCCCGGGCACGGCCGCGGCAGTTCGTGGTGCGGAGGCGGGTGTTGGAGCACGAACCCCAGCTGGAGCGGAGCCTGTTGCAATGCGTGCGGCTGTGCGTGTCCGTGTGTCTGTGCACGTGTGTGTGCGTGTGCCTGCGCGCAGCCCGGAAAGGTCACTGTCCGGGAAAGGTGTCAGCAGCCAAGAAATGGGCTTGGAATGGAAAGTGTGAGCCAGGTTGAACCGCAGGGGTGGCCAGAACCGTCCTGCTCCAACCCCTCCGTGGTCGCCGTTTCCATCTGTGCCACAGCCGCGGGAGGAGCGGGTCCGACCACGATGGGTCACCCTGAGGTGCCTCTTCCCTGGGGATTCGGGCAGGGCAGGGGGCCAAGAGGTGCCTGGAGGAGCTGTGCGGGCGAGGGGTGCTCGGCTCCGGGCAGGGAAGGGGAAGGGGAGAAAGCAGCCGGCGGAAGGGAAGAGTTCAGCCTTTGTCCGTGCGCTGTGTCCGGTTCGCTGGTGGCACAATGTCCCCATTCACCCGCCCCCTGCGCTCTTCACTGCTTCTCTCTGCTCTCTTGCAGGGTTGTGGAGGCCACCACCCTTCAGCAGGAGAGGCTGCAGGCCATCGCGGTGAGTCCCCTTGGGCGCTGCGAGCGCACGACGCTGGCGTCCCCGTGTCCCCGCAGCACGGGGGGCTTCGGTCCGGAAAGCTGCTCCGAGGCTGCAGGCAGGGCCAGGAGCCAGAGAGCCCGGGGTGGGCACCCAGCCCTGGGCAAGGGGTCTCTAGTAGCCAAACAAGGACTCGCAGGAGCCCGTGCCAGGGCGTCCTGCCCTGCGGTGGCTCTTCCCAGGGACGTGCCGTGGCCGGGGTGCAGGATCCGGCAGAGCTTGGTTCTGCGTTGCTGAAAAAGGGACAGAAACAGGCAGCCGGGAGTTTTAATTAATGAAGCAATGCCTTGACGAGCCCTGAGTGAGAAGGAAATGGGTGATGATTCCCCCCTTGTCCTTTCCCGGGGAAGGGCTGAGGATCGTGCAGGATCTGGCCCTGCCTGCTATGAGCACTAGTAATTATATTAGTTAGCGAGCAGTCGGGGGCCGCGCTGGGCAGCCCCTCCCTGGCACAGAGCAGGGCACGGGGCTGGTTTTAAACCCCGTCGCTGTCCCGTAGCAGCTCCCCTGCCCGCTGCCAGCTTTCCCGTCCCATCGCGCTACCGACTGATCTCCGCTGCACAAAGGGCAAATTGTTCTGGGCCAGAGGAGAAAGAAAGTGGGTGACGCTTCCCGGGCTGGGACTGACTCTGCTGAAATGATCTGGACCGGCCCCAGGACGTGCGGCGAGGGGGGGCCAGGGAGAGGCCGTTGGGGCTGGTCCCCCCCGGCGCTGGCCGGCTCGCTCAGCGGGGCCGGGTGAGGGGAAGGTGACGTTCTGAGACGTGACGACTCCAGGCTCTGCCCTGATTTCTCTGCACCTTCTGTGCCTCAGTTTCCCCCAGTGAGGGCAGGGACGTGATGCAGGGCTGGGGAGCTCCCAGTGGGCTGTCCCCAAGACCAGTCTCACAGCCCCAGGCTGGCTCATGTCCCCATGTCAGACACTCCGGGAGCCCCTCGTCCCCCCATTCCCTGCTCCTCCTCGCTCCGGGGATGCTGCCCTGGCCGGGAGGGGGGTGCCTCCCCCGCCGGCAGTGCCCGGCACCGACCCCCTCCCCACACCGACCCCGGTTCTGCCGCTCTCATCCCTCCAGGAGAAGCGGAAACGTCAGACAGAGATCGAGAACAAAAGGCGGCAGCTCGAGGACGACAGGCGGCAGCTGCAGCATCTCAAGGTGAGGATCCCCCGGGGCCCCCCGGCTGCCTCTGCACCGGGGACGCGCTGGGGACCCCCCGGCTGTGGGGGCAGCGGGACTGTGACCCCCTTCTCCTCCCCAGTCCAAGGCTCTGCGGGAGAGATGGCTGCTGGAGGGGGCCCCGGCCTCAGCCTCCGAGGAGGACGAGGCCATGAAGAAGCAGATGCAGGAGGATGAGGTGAAGACCAAGGAGCTGGAGGAAACAGTCCAGAGGTAACGGGGATGGCGTGGGGCCGGGGTGTCGGGTGTGCTCGGTCACCCAATTCCCTCCAGAGACCCCCCGACCTTCTCTCCCCGCCCCGGGCAGATGGGAGGCTGGGATACAGCTCGGTTCCACGTGCTGGGCAGGAGGCAGGAGGCAGGAGGAGGCAGGAGGAGGCAGGAGGGAGGCAGGAGGAGGCAGGAGGCAGGAGACACGCCGCCGTGCCACTGTGCTTGCTCGGGTTCAGCCGCGGCCGTGCCTGGAGAAGAGCATCCGCTCCGGAGCTTGGAGCTGCCGGGAGCGGAGGTGCCTCCACAGCGCTGCCAGGGCTCAGCCGCTCTTGCCGTGAACCCTCGGGCTGGGTTCTTGCCGGAATTTGTCCAGGGGCTGCGGCCGGTCCCGGAGCCTGCCCGACCCCGCGGCCCCTCTGAGCACGGACACCCGCAGCCGTGCTCCGGCTGTCCCCACGCCGGCCTCCACGGCTGGAGCTGTGTAGGGTGTCAGCGGGAGCCGTGGGGCTGGGGGGGCTGCTTCGTGGCCAGCACGCGTGATCACAGAGGCAGGGAAACAGGGGGCTGGTTCCCCGTGGACGTCCGTCCCCGCTGCGGTGGCTCAGCCCCTGGGGAAGGGGCAGGGTGGGAGGTTGGGGGGGAGAAGCCTCAGCCCCTGCCCAGCTCCCTCGTGCCAGGGAGGGGGGGCCGGGAGCCCCGGCATGGAGGTGTCCCAGCAGCCCGGCTGCCCTGCAAGAATGCAATCAGTCACGGCTGTGCCGTTAATTACCGCGCATCGGGGCAGAGAGGGGTCAGGCACGAAGGGGCCTTTGTGTCCGTCTAATGGCGCGGTGCATTCCTCCGCCGGCGCCTTGCGGGGAGACGGGAGTTAAGGGGGGGGGCTCTGCCGGGGGGTGCTGACAGAGGGGCCCTAATTTACACAGACATGAATCCGTGGGGATGACTCTGACCTCCACCGCATCCCGGTGGGGCCCTGCTGCCGGCACAGCTCTTGGCTGGGCTCGGTGGCTGGGAACGGGCGGTCGCCCTCGTGGGAAGCTCGAACAGGCTTCGGGCGACACGTGTGGGAGCAGAACGGTGACGGAGCGGCGTTGCTCCGTGCCACCGAGCGAGGGCCACGGCAAGTGCCTGGTGGGCTCGGTTCAGTCACTGCATTGGGACAGCAAGAGCTGGGGGGGTCTCCTCGTGGGGTCAGTCCTGCTGTCTGGTGCCCACGGGGGGTTTCTTCCATCCACGTGGGCTGAGCCCGTGGCTGACCGGTCACCCCGGTTGCTCAGCAGCCGCGGGGCCATGACTGTCATCCTGAGCATCGCTCGCCTCGTGGAGATGGGTGGAGGCGCGCGGCCAACGGGCGCCCATGTTAAGCACCCACTGGGTGAAGCCCCTGGGTTTGTTCCAGCAAACACACACTTTTTCCGCTGCAAAGAGAGGGCGACAGCCGTGCCGGAGGGTCCGTCTGTCTGTCCCTGCGCCTCGTGAGCCCAAGGGCTGATCTGTGCCTCCCCTCTGCCCTGCGCCATGTCGCAGGTCTGCTGGGGCTGCCCGCACCGCGGCTCCCCACGGCCTCAGCCCCGACTCTCCCCGCAGGCTGGAGAAGGAGCTGGAGACGCTGGAGAACGGCAGCTCGGCGGCTTCCACCAAGGAGAACCTGGCGGAGGCGGCAGCGCCGGCCAAGGAGGAGAAGGCAGAGCCCGTCCCCAACACGCAGAAGGTGGACACGGCGGCTCTGCGCGGGCAGGGCTGCCTGCTGCGGGAGGGGTGAAGGGGGAGAGGGGGTGCCTGGGGGGTCGGCGTTTGCTCAAGCCCTGCCAGACCGGAGCTGGTTCTTGCTGCCGGTGCGGAGCAGGGTGCTGCCGGGGTGACGGCACGGTGGTGGGCAGGTTGCACCGGTGGAGGGGCCGAGCGTGGAGAGCCACCGTCAACCGGCTGCGGGTTTGCACCGGGGCGCTGGCATGGCCGCGGTGGGCCCCGGTCCCAGCCGAGCTGGGCGGATTGGCCACCCCACGTGTCCCTGTCACCCTTGGAACCCCTGCCCTGCCGATCCTGTGCCAGCGGGGCTGGGCCGGGGGTCCCTTGCCCCGGTGGGGGTGGGTGCGTGGGCGGTGGGTGTGCGGGCAGCGGGTGCGCGGGGTCTCCCGGCAGCTCCTAACCTCTCCCTTCTGTTTTGCAGAGTCCCCTGGGCACAGTCAAGGGTAGGTGATCCCCCTCCTCGGCCGCGGTTCCTGCTCTCGGGAGGCAGCGCCCGCCGTCCCCTCATGCTGCCCCGGCCAGATGGGTTGGGGGGGAGCCAGGGCAGCCCCATCCCCACGTCCCCCGTCCCTGTCCCCTCCCGGGCAGCGGCGTCCTGCGGCGGGGGAGCCTGTCCCAGGCACCAGACGCAGGGGGACACATCCCGCCGGCGCATGGACGACCAGGCGATGGTTTTGGCTCAGGCGATCACCTCTCCTCTCTGTCTCCAGCCGAGAAGAAGGTCTCCAGCAGCCCCATGAAGGTGGTGGAAGGCACTGACATGATGAAGGCAGGTAGGTGCTCGCTTCCCCGGGAGGAGCGCTCCTTCCCGGTCGCTTCTCCCTTCCCCTCCCCTCCCGCGCCGCCCCTCGGCTCGCTGCCCACCCCGCAGCCCCGCCACTGACGCTCCCCACCGCTCGATGGCTTTCCAAGCCCAAGGCAGAAAACATCAGTTATTTGCAATCAGACGGTTTTTTTTTTTTTTTTTGCTTCCACCCTGCGGCTGGTTTGTGGTTCAGGGTCCCCCCCCCCTTCACCTCCCTCATTCCATGTTCTCTGCTCCGGTTTCATCCTTCGCCTCCCGCTCTGTTTGCGGCTTCTTGGAACACGGGAGAGGGAGCGGAGCGTCGGTGGCTGCCCCTGACAGCCCCGTAGCTGGCGGGGAGCTCGCAGGGGCGCCTGGGGCCGAGCTGCGGGGTCTGCGGCCGGCTCCGCTGCTGGAGGGGTTTGCTCTAGTTTGGGGGGATGGCTCAGACCGGGCTGCGGCACCGGGCAGAGCCCACCTTGGGGTGCTCGGAGCAAAGCTCCACCGGGCCGAGGCCACCCTGGTGCCGGCAGGGACTGGCCGAAGGAGAGATGCCGAGGATCGCCCGTCCCACGGGGGCGGAGGGGCTCCAGCACCCTCAGCGGGGGACGCCGCCTCCTGCAAGCATGAGCCTGGCTGCCAGCCCAGGCCCCCGCGCCAGCACCGCTCACTGGCCGGACAGACGGACGCGGCGCCGCCTGCCACGGTGCCTCCAGGGCCTGGCTGGGCCCCAGCCCCGGGGGACGCAGAAGCCGTGGAGGTAAGGTGACGCCGGCAGCGCCAGGACGGCGACGGCCCCGCGGGTCCCGGTAGGAGGGCTGTGCCCGGGATGTCGCACTCGCCTCTGCCGTTCACTCCTCCTCGCTGCCGCCTGCTGCCTTGCTAACGCCGCTGAGCACCGCACCGCACCGCACCGCACCGCACCGCACCGCACCGCACCGCTGCCGCCATGTGCCTGCCCGCTGCCAGCCGCTGAGCAGGGGCTAGGGAGGGCCAGGGCTGCCGTAACGCGTGCTGTCCTCTTTGTGTCCCAGCCATGTACTCGGTGGAGATCACGGTGGAGAAGGACAGAGTGACTGGGGAGACCAAGGTCCTGTCCAGCACAACCCTGCTCCCCCAGAACCACTGTCTGCAGGGGGTCAAAGTGTACGAGGATGAGCTGAAAGGTACGGCCCATCCCGCACCGCTCGGAGGCATCAGGAGCAAAGGGCAGGGGACAAGGGAGCAGCCGCCCGAGCATCCCAGTGGGTGCTGGGGCTCGGAAGGGCTGGAGCCGCTCCTGGCCCGCACCAGCTCTGTAGGGGAGACGGCTCAGGGCAACCCCTCGCCAGCCCCAATCCTGCACCCTGGCCAGCGTGGGATCCGTCCCGGCGGCATGGTGTAGACGGTCCCGATGAGCCAGCCCTCGTTTGCACATCGTGACTCTGTGCCGCTAGAGAGCGGAGAAGAGGATCCGCCGTGTCGAAGACTCAGGTGCCCGTCCTGCAGGTGGGGAACGTGGCACCCGCCCCACATCGGCCCGACGTGCCCGGGCTGGCGGAGGAGAGCGTGGCCACCGGGCGCAGAGCAATAGGGACCGGTCCCTGCCCGCGGCCCCTGCTTTTGGGAACCTCTGGGAACCTGCTTTGAAGGGCCTGGTGACACCCGATGGATGGCAGTGTCGGTGGCCAGGAGCAGCCACGGAGCTGGGGTGCATTACTGGGGACTGTAGTGGCCACGTGGACCGACAGCCTCTCCAAGGAAACCGCGCTGCACCGGCAGCCGGTCCTGTTCAACACCCTCCCTGTGGCCATGGCCGTGCCGGGCCACGCTGGTCTTCACCTCCAGTAGCCACCTGGCTCAGCCCCTCTGCTGCTCCGGGACCCCCAGCTCCAAGGACGGGCTGAGGAGCCGCTTTGGCAGCGATCGGCCCGGGGCAGCCGTGCGTTGGTCCCGGCCGAGCTGGCCCTGCCTGGGCTGGTTGTCATCCATCACTCCATCGACCGGCTGCTGAGGCTGTTGCACTGATCATCGCATGATGCCCCAGGTCAAGTGGAAAATGCGATGAGCCTCAGGCCGCTCTCGCCGTGACGCACGTCTGCTGCCTCCAGCGCTGCAAGCAGCCGTTGCAAAGCACGCCGGCGGCGGAAGAGCCCCGTCCCCTCCTGGACCGGGTGCCACAGGCAGCGGGACACGGTGGGATTTGGCAGGACGTGGTGGGACGTGGTGGGGCAGCCCCTGCCGAGAGCTCACTGGGGTCTTACGGGTGGCACCGTGTCGGCCCTGGCCGAGCCGGGCGCCAGCCGGACTCCATCCCGCCGCGGCGAGCGCGGCCAGCTTGGCAGGCTGTCGGCAACCTGGCAGCCGGCCGCGGCTCCCCCGGGGCTGGCCGGGTCTGAGGCTTCGGAGGTGCCAAGGGCTGGGAACGGCTCCTCGCGTTGTGCTTTTGTTTCGGCCTCCCCGTCTGCTGTCGGGCAGGGGCCAGGCGATGCCTGGGGGGGGTCCGGCAGCAGCTCCGGCTGAGGGGGTGGTCTGGGTGCTGCCGGGGGGGGTCCCAGCCTCAGCACCAGGGCCTTTGGGGAGGGGAAGGTGCTGCTCCCCGGCTGCACAGGAGCCGGGTCCGAGGGGGTCACGCCAGCAGAAGCTTTCCCAGGTCGACTTGTGCCCCCAGCCCGGCCCGAGCCCCCCCTCACCCTCCCTCCTCTTCTCCCCGCAGTGGTGCACGCGGTGAGCGCCGAGGACGGGGCCCTGCAGAATGGGGCCCACCCCCTCAGCTCCTCCGAGGTCGACGAGCTCCTGCACAAGGCGGACGAGGCCACCCTGAGCAAAGCCGCCGGGCGGGAGGCCCCGGCCAAGGCCGGCGAGGAGGCCAGCAGCGCCCCGGCCAGCCAGAAGCCGACGCCGCGGCGGGAGATCACGGGGCTGCAGGCCAAGCCGCGGGAAAGCACCGCGGTGCTGCCGCCGGGCGAGGGGACGGAGCCGAGCCGGGAACAGCCCGTCACCATGATCTTCATGGGCTACCAGAACGTGGAGGATGAGGACGAGACCAAGAAAGTGCTGGGGCTGGAGGGCACCATCAAGGCTGAGCTGGTAGTCATCGAGGACGCCGAGAGCAAGCCGGAGCCGGCGCGCAAGGACCACGCGCCGCCCAACGGCACCGCGCTGGAGCCGGCGGCCGCCCAGCCGCTGGGGGAGGAGGGCCCAGGCGGGCAGAAGCCGGGTGCCAACGCCACAGATGCCAAGGAGGCCGAGCAGGAGACGGACGTGAAGAAGCAGCGCTGCAAGTGCTGCACGGTGATGTGAGCCCCGCCGGCCCCGCGCCGCCGCCGGAGCAGGCTGCCCCCACCGAGCCCCCTCCGCCCCGGCCCCCGCTAGCCAGGCCCACCGCCCCGGCACGCCGGGCTCCCTCCCCCACCGGACACGGACCCTCTTTCTGCAGAGCCGGGGAGATCCAACAACGGCAGCAGGCAGCAGCGAACCGCGGCCGTGGCACCGCTCGCCTCGTCTGCCCCACGCCCGCCCCGCGCCGCACCCCACCAGTGCTGCCTGTGATATTTATTAGAGACCCCCTCGCCCCACGGCGCGCCCACCCACGGCCCAGCCTCACCCCCACGCCGGTGCCCTCCCGACACCGACGCCGGAGCCTTTGCCTCCTCTCACCGGCAACTTCCCACCCGCCGTCGGAGGACGGAGCCGGCCGGGCTGGGGGATCGGAGGATGCTGCCACGTCTGTAGATGACTCCCGGGGAGCCGGCAGCCAGCGGGACCCACGCTTGGCTCAGCCCACGGAGGGCACGGAGCCGGCCCCACGCCCTCTCTCTGCGCCTCCATCATCCGCTTCTCCCGTGGGGAAAGGCCCTGGGCTGTCCCCTCCGGCTGCCCGCAGATGTCTTCACTCCATCCCGCGTCCTCGTCCCCAAGCCCCCTGAGCTGTGCACCCCTCCGGGACGGAGCGTGTCCAGGCAAGGGAAGGGTGTCGAGGGCAGCACCCATCGTGCCAGGAGCTCGCTGTGTGTCACTCGTGGGGTCGGCCCCAGCCTGTCTCCAGGGCTGCAGGCGGGAGACCTGCTCCGCTCCCCTGGATTCGGGTCCCCGTGCAGGAGCTCCTCGCCCTGGCGCTCGCGGTGGTGGCTGCCACCATCCCGGTACCGACGCCACAGGCTTCCGCAGGCTCCCGTGGGGCCGTTCCTCCGTCTCGGCTGCCACACCGGCGTCGCTGGGCTCTACCAGCCGCGGGGCTGAGCGGTGGCATGGCCAGATGCCCGTGGCCAGGTGCCCGTGGCCTCCTGGGGCGACGGGGGTGGCAACGGCAGCGAGGGAAGGGGAGCCAGGGGGTCCAAGCCCCATGGGGATGGGGATGGGGCGGGAGCTCCTGTGCCTCCTCGCAGCAGCAGGAGGGTGGCCCAGCACCGCATCCCCCTCCTGCCTCTGCTGCCCGGCAGCGGCAGCTTTGCAGAGCCGCTTTGTGGGGCCCCAGGCTGCAGCATCAGCTCCCCAGGCGAGTGGGGCAGCCCAGTTTACCCCAGGCACCGGGACTGGGAGCTGCCGGGTGTCTGATGTCCCACGGAGGGCATCCCTGGGACTGCGAGCAGCCTTCCCTGCTCCCCTGCCCCGCGCCCCAGCCCTTCAGCGGGGATTTCACCACCAGCACCAGCGTTTCCTCCCCACTGAGACCCGCTGGGGCAGGCGGGGAGGGTGGGGGGCCCCAGGCAGCACCCTTGGGTGCTGAGCCCTGCCCAAACCCTGTGCGCTTCTGCCGCAGCCGCTGACACGTCTCGCAGGCGTTGGGCACACGGCTCCTGCTGAGCCTCCCTCACCACTTTGCAGGTCCGGCGGTCGGGGCCATGGTCCTGCCCCGGCACGGGGGTTGCCGTCGGGGGGTCCCATCTCCTGCCAGCACTGTCCCAAACACGCCGGGGCTTGGGGTTGCTTTTGGTGCCTGGTGCCCCACGTCAGCTGCCCCTGAGCCGGCTGCGGCCGTGCAGCCAAGCCGGCAGCACCCAGTCCCTGCACCCCAGAGGCACAGGAGCTTTGGGCAGGGCGCAGCCGGCCGGGAGCGCAGCCCAGCTGCCAGCCAGCACGGCACAGGGGTCCTGGTCCATGTGCGAGCGGGTCCCTGTGACCAAATGGGTCGCCAGGGATTCCCCGAGCCCCCAGCGAAACGTGCAGAGCAGCCCTCACGCTGCCCAGCCCACCGGGACGCGGGTGGCAGAGCAGCCAGGGATGGGGTTCAGCCCCCCAAAGCCTTTCCTCCCCCTCAGCCCCCTCGTGTGAGCAGTGACACCCCCCCCACGACATCCCAGTTGCCCCCCAGTTACCACCCTGGCTGCAGTTTTCCCTCAATGGAGTCTGCAGGGATAGGGGCGGCGGGCAGGGACCTAGGTCGGGGGCTGTTGGGGGTTGCGGGGGGCTCACGGTGCTGCCGGGCCCATCCTCCCGTGGGGATCCCAGCCCCGAGCCCTGGCCGGGCACCAAAAGCCTCTGGGAGAGGCAGAGCTGGGGAAGGGGGTGGGGGCTGGCACCCCCGGGGTTCCGCAGACGGGCATCGCTGGGGCCCCATCGCTGCGGTGCCGCAGAGCGGGGTGCTGGGGCTGGGTGCCCCGGGGCACCTGCCCCATCCATCCTGGGGGGCTGGGTTAGGGCTAGGTCCCCAGTGGGGATGCACGTCACCTCCTGCCACCCCCTCGCTGGGGACCAGCACCACTCGCCCCATCCCACCCCGGGTCCCGCAATCCCCCCCTTGACCCCAAGCCGGGGCTCCCTCCCACCCTCGGCACCCCCTTGCCCCTCGGTTGGCTTCGGACCCAGCGCCAGCCCCCCAGCCCCATCCGGCCCCCGCGGTGGCAGGGAGCAGGACCAGGGCCCCGCGGGGCTGGGGCTGGCGGGGGCTGAGCAGCAGCAGGCGGAGGAGCCCGGCCGCGCACCCCAGCCCCGTCCCGGCCAGCCCCCGCCGCCCCCCGCCTGGCTCCGCTGAAGTGCACTTCCCGCTCTTCCGTGCTTTTCACTTGTGCCGAAGCCGTTTGAAGTTTTCCCTCTCCCCGGCCCTCCCCGTTGTTTGTAAAACACCCGAACCGAGCAAATAAACTGTGTGAACAACCAGCCTGGCGCCTCCGCCCTCTGCACGGGGACCGGGGACGGCACCCCAGCGCTTGGCACCCAGTGCTTGGCACCCACGCTCGGCACCCTGGCGTGGGCACTGGCCACGAGCGGGTGGGAAGGGGCTGGGATGGGGCTGGGGATGCCAGGGATGGGGATGTTGGGGTCCACTGATGAGCAAATCCCCTCACTGTCCCTGTAAGTGGATCCCACTCNGGATGCTGGGGATGGGGATTTTGGGGATGAGGATGATGGGGATGGGGATGCTGGGGATGAGGATTTTGGGGATGAGGATGATGGGGATGGGGATGCTGGGGATGGGGATTTTGGGGATGAGGATGATGGGGATGGGGGTGCTGGGGGTGGGGATTTTGGGGATGAGGATGATGGGGATGGGCCCTGCTGCCCCTTCACTGCCTGGGCTGTGGCTCCTCTCGTCCCTGCCCAGAGGCTTCCCACAGCCTCACCCCTCCGGCTGTTTCACGGGTGCAAGAGCCACGTGCAGGGGCATTTGTGCTGTCGCTGGAGGTGACAGAGCCCTTCCTCTGCTCGGCAGCTTTCCCGTGCTGCCCTGGCAGTGCCCCGCTGCCCCTTCATCCCAGCAGGATTGTGCCGGGTGCTCAGGCCTCGGTGCCATCACCCACCCGTCGCCTGTGAGCCCCAGCAAAGCCGATGCCAGCCCAGCGGCACGGCAGGCAGCACATGGGGGATCCCCACCGCCTCCCCACGCTGCCCACACTCACCCGCCGGTGCTGGCACAGAACGCCCCATTCCCACCGGCAGCACCGGAGCCAACCGGCACAGGGCGGAGGTGGGAGCTGCCCGGCTGGCTGGGATCCAGCCCGGACAGGTCTCTCCCAGCGGAACAAATCCCCTCGGTTCCTAGCGGGACCTGGGCATGGTGACAGCCAGGCGGGCAGGGGCAGGGGCACTGCGCTTCCACACCCCTGCGTGTCTCCGGCCCCAGAGGTGTCTGTCCCCAGACCGACGGTGACAGCAGGCAAGGGAGATGTACAGGTGCACCCCACCGTGGCAGGTCCTCTGTGCCACCCCGCAGCCCAGCGCACAGGTAAGGGCAGCGTGGCTGGGATGCCGTCCTGGCACCACCACGTTGCCAGCCCCGGTGCTGGGGTGATGGACACGTGGCCACGCCAGAGGAGCGGGTAAGAAGAGGCGGGTGGGAACCGGGATGCTGGGAGGAAAGGGATGCGTGATGCTGGCGTGCCCACGTGAAGGTGACGTGGCTTGTCCCAAGGGACCCCCCCAAGGGTCCGTCACCACGTGGCTGTGGCTCTCTGCCCACCCCCAGGCTGGTGTGGGTCCTGCTTCTGCCTGGGGCTGGGGTGCCAGGGCTCGTTCCTGGGGTGGTGGGGTGCCCGGTGCCAGCCCAGCGAGCCACGCACACACCCTGCCGCAGGCGTGGTGCGCTCCCCGGCTCCCCGGCCATCGCCTGTGGACTTTGTCTCAACCCCGCGGTAAAACAGGCTCCGCTCTCCCGCCCGGAAGCTCAGAGTTACTTGGCAGCCGCACCGAAACCGCCGTCCCTGGGCCAGCCAGTGCCAGAGCCGGTAGCCCAGAGAGCGGGGCTGGGGGCACCAAGGGGCTGGGCAAGGGGTAAGTGGGACCTTCCTGGCACCCCGCAGCCGGGCAGATTCGGGGTCTGACCCCATCGCCCTGCTCGGGCCGTCGCAGGAGCCGGGAGGGGCTTTCCGGCAGGAGCGGGCTCCGGTGGGGAGCAGAGCTGTCATGGCGGGGCAGAGAGGATGAGGATGGGGATCTTCCTGCCCCAGATGCAGGCGCAGCGAAGGGCTGAGCATCCTGGCACAGCGTTGCCTGCTCAGCTGTGCCGGGAGGGAGGCTGGCTCCGGGTGCCGGTGATGCCGCCCGCTCTGCTGGGGTCCAGCAGCCGCAAGAACCGAGGGCACGGTGCCGCGGTCCTGGTGGGTACAGGGTGCCTGAGGTTTCCCGACCGGGCGCAGGGTCTTGTCCGCGCTGGGAGGGGGCTGCTTTTATCCCCAGGGAAGGAGGGAGGCTGCGAGGCGCTGGCGGGGAGCGGGGAGGGCACCCATGGCCGCCGGGGTGGCGGGGCCAGCAGAACCAGGGCTGCCACGGCAGCGAGGGCACCCGCCCCAGCCCCGCCTGCGCAAACACGGGGTTATCAGGCGGCCACGCCAGGAGAGGCCCCGCGGTGTAAACAGGAGAGTGCAGGCTCCCTTCACTCAGGCTCCTCCGCACGCTCCCCAGCAGGCACCACCGCGTCCCCCGCGCCGAGGGGCTGGGGGCCCTGCCCTGCCCTGGGCTGCCCGGGTGGCCCCCCGGGGTGGAAGGGTGCTGGTGGCAGATCGGCTGTGCACCCCCGGGCTGCCTCCCTGCCCCCCCGGGAGCAGCTCCAGCTCTTCCCAGGGATGACCGAGCCCGTGTTTGGGCTCCTCCGTGGGGAGAACCGAGTCGGGGACCGGCTGCCCTGGAGCGCAGGGTTGGGGAAGAGCCGGACACCCCGGCTCTCTTTGGAGTTTCAGACCTCCTCGGTGCTGTAGTCGTGGCCATGGAGAGGCAGCGTGTGGCTGCAGAAAGGTGTGTCGCTGCACTGCTGCATTGGTGCATCGATGCACCGGCACGTTGGTGCTTTGGTGCTTTGGTGCTTTGGTGCATCGATGCACCGGCACGTTGGTGCTTTGGTGCTTTGGTGCTTTGGTGCATCGATGCACCGGCACGTTGGTGCTTTGGTGCTTTGGTGCTTTGGTGCATCGATGCACCGGCACGTTGGTGCTTTGGTGCTTTGGTGCTTTGGTGCATCGATGCACCGGCATGTTGGTGCTTTGGTGCTTTGGTGCTTTGGTGCATCGATGCACCGGCACGTTGGTGCGTTGGTGCATCGGCACATTAGTGTATCAGCGCACTGGCCCATTGGTGCAGCAGCACGTCGGCGTGTTGGCGTGTGCCGCGGGCTGGGGGCCAAGGTCAGCCCTCCAGGCGTGGGAGCCAGCTGCAGCAGGGGTGACGGTGGCGTGGGGGGGGTCGGGAACGGGTCATTGAACTGCGGCCAGCGCTGAGCCCAGCGCGGTTCTTGGAATTCCCCCCGGGCTCCGGCTGAGCTTATCAGGGCCCCGCAGCCGCGCTGGCCCCCGCCGGCCCCCGCGCCCCATCGCCGCCCGCCCCAGCCGCTCCCTGGCAGACACGGCTCAGCTGGGTGCCCCGCACGGCCTCCCTGGGGCATGGGGACCCCCACCCCGACGGCTCCCCCGGACAGTAAGTGCAGCACATTCGGGGTGGGGGCCGAGGGCAGCGCCAGGGTGCTCGGAGCTACTGTTGCCCCCCAGCCTCGGAGGGACGGGTCCCCGCTCGGGGTCCGGCCGCAGCGAGGGGGTGCGTGCGCACGCCGGCTCTATCTGCGGCGGCAGGCGGAGGGGCTGCCGGCGGCCTCTCACGTCGGCGGGTCTAGGAGCACACGAGGCCATTTGCACGGGGAGGGTGGGCACGTTGCAAGTCCGCAGCCCACTGCAGGACCCCCAGGGTGGGGGGGACCCTGGAGAACTCCCTAGATGTCTCTTTATGGGGGGGTACGGGTCAGGCTGGCGGGTGCTGCAATGCCGCCTGCTCTGCCCAGCGTCTCCCCGTGGCGCTCAGCTGGGCTGGGGGCAGCCTGGCACAGGGGGGACGAGCCTGGGACCCCTGTGCCCCCACGTTCCTGTAGTGCCGGGCAGCTGGGGCCAAGCCGAGGCAGTTGGATGGTTTTGGGTGCTGCTTTGGGAGGGGCTGTGCCGCTCGGCGTGGCGCCGGCCGGGAGCCCCGATAACAACCCTGCTGGTTCCTTGGCCCCACGCCCCTCCTGCACCGGCCGCCAGTGCTCCCCAGTGAGGAGTCTGGTCCCAGTAGGGACCTCTGACCCTCCACGCATGGTAGGAGGTGGGCAGATAGTTTTCACCACCCAGGTCATCAGGGCTATAAAAGAGCAATAGTGAATTACAGGCAGGAACATGAAGAGGTTACGGGAATTCAGCTGGGCACAGGGCATGGGGAACGGCAGTTCCCTGCAGATCCCAGCCCCGTTCCTGCTGCAGGAACCGCCGGGGCTGGGCACGGGGCTGGGCAGCAGCACCACGGTGCTGGGGCATCGCCCTGGGGCCGGGCCGGGATGCCCCAGCTGCCCCTGACGAGCCCCAGGAAAGGCTTAAATGGCCGCTCAGCTGCAGGGTTGGCCCTGGTTGCCCTGTGGAGGAAGGACGGGCTGGAGGTGAGCAGGGGGAGCTCGGTCACCAGCGCTGCCGCAGGGAAGGAGGCATGTCCAGGGCACGGTGCATCCATCCTGGGGACGAGCTGGGCTGCTCCGAACACAGGGACCCGCAGCCACCTGCCTCCGTCCAGGGGAGCCTCACCCCAGTACTGCAGCACCCAGGCTCTGGGTGCCCCTGTTGTCACCGTAGCCTTGCTCCCCGTGTGCTGAGGGGAGGCTGCGAGCACCCGGGGAGCGGTGCCCGGTGCTGACGCTCCCCGGACCAGCTCAGGCTCCCACGAGCCCAGCCGGGAGCAGGGATGGCAGGGCTGCGGCTACGCCTCGGCAAACAGAGGGAGAGGATGTGCCGCTCGCCCGCGGCACGCCTGGCTGGCCCCGGGGCGTACGGGTGTCTCGCTGGGGATGGCGTTTGCAACGCGGTGAGAGCTGCTGTCTCACCGGGACCCACCCGTGCCACCCCTCCCTCCCCTGGCGCCCGCTGTCCCATCCAGCTCCGTTTCAATTAGCGCAGGAGGATCAACACCAAGGTCGGGGCAGTTTACTCTCGCTTTACGTGATACAGGGGTTAAAGTCCCCTCTTTTTTATGAGCCATGAAACCATTTTTATGATCCCCGCTGTTTCAATAGCTCGGCTTATTTGGAGCTTCCTTCCTGAAAACGCGCAAGGAGAAATTCCAGGCAGAGGTGGACCCGGCACCGCCGATGCCTCTCCCTGCCGTGAGCTGATGCTCCCGGTGCCGCCCGTGGCTGGCGGACCCTCCCCGCCCGGTGTGCGCGGTGAGGCAGGAGGGCGGCCGTGCTGGAGCTGCTGGGCGGTGGCGGAGGCCGGCGCGGCTGAGCTGGACGTGGCGTTGCCCAAAGCCCTGCGGTCTCACGGCACCGCTGCCCTCTCGGTGGTGCGGCAGGTTTGGCTTTGCTCGTGGCTGCGGCTCGGCTCGGGATGCGGCCAGGCTGGGGGACAGAGGCAGGAGGGGGACGTTGGCTTCGGGGCGGTTCCCGTTGGGAACGGTGCTTCGTGCTCTGGCTGCTTCCATCCAAGACCTGGCGTTTTTGGGTAAATGGAGCGAATGAGCGCTGGGACACAGTTGGTTTGCGTTAGCGGCGTCTGTCCCCTGGGCGCAGGTATCTCTCGGTCACTGCCCGGGCGAGGACAGCAGTAGCAGGCTGGGAGAGGGAGCTGCAGGCCCCCGACCTCTGCTCCTGCTGCTGCTCTTAACGGCCGCTCTCCCTCCTGCTTGCAGGGCCAGCCAGGTCCTGCCCCTCGTCCTCAGGTCACCCAGGAGCCCGAGGGTGACCTCGAAGCTGAGCAGCGTCCCCGCTCCAGGACAAGGTTGAGTGCTGACCCTTCCCAGGAGATGGACAGAGTCACCAGGCACCTGGTCTTCCAGCTCCCGCAGACCTCGCGCAAGCACGACTATAACGATGCTCACCACGCCGGCTCGTTCGCAGAGCAGAGGGCCGACAGCGATGACGACGTGTTTGGCTCCGCTCAACACAGCAACCAGAGGGTGGAAAACGGCTATGGCTGGAAAACGAGGTCAAAGCCATCTTCATATTTCCTGGATGGTGGTAAAGATGTCTGGACCCCGTCTCCAGACAGGGAGTCCAAGCTGGAGGTGGTGAGGTCGGGAAGCCTGTACGACCTCAGGGCTTACAGGGGCGAGAGGAAACCCTCAAAGCTTTACGATGAGGACGAGCAGGAACAGTACAGGGTCCCTCCACCGAACATCTCACCCGAGAAAGCCAGGGAGCTTGCGGACCAGAGGAGGGAGGTCATCCGGAGCCAGGTGATGAGGAAGAGCTCAACCATGGCCGAGAGGTGGAGCTCCATGGATGAGCTGAGCTCCATAAACGCCGGCACAGGCAGCCAGGGTGAAGGCAGGCACACGGGCAGCTTCACCACCAGCTTCGCCATGTGCTTTGACAAACCTTCCTCGGGGAGGGCAACGATGCCTGTTGACCCTGAAAATATCGACACGGAGCAGATCAACTTCTCCGCTGCTCGGCAGCAGTTCCTGATGCTGGAGAAGACCAACCCAGGCTCTTTTTTCAGCCCAGGGCAACAGGCCATGTCTCCAAAGCCAGAGTCGATGACCAAAGTCTCTAGGCAAGAGTGGCATAGTCCTGAGATGGCCATGAAGGCTGCGAGAGGTTACGGTAATGCTGGTGCATCCAGCCAGAGCAGGACGGACAAGAACATTTATCAGGTTTATAGTGTGTCCTACAAGACACCCATGAAGGAGGAGGTTTATGCCCCCAAAAGGGCTGATACTGAAAGGTCATATCCCATGGGGAAGATGTCCAGCTTGACTAAAGCATCTTCCAGAGAGGACCTGGACTCCGGCTTGGGTGAGATGTATAACGAAGCCAATGCAGGCTACGCTAGCGATGGAAGCACATCCAACGAGATCTTCAGTGGCCTTGTGGATCTGAGGGCCAGCAGCAATGGCCTGGACAAGGAGACGAAGATCAGCAACGAGACACCCATCGAGCGGGAGATCCGCATGGCGATGGAGAGGGAGGAGAACCTCTGGAAGGAGAGGGGGATCCAGCGGCTGACCTCCAGCAGCGAGCTGGTGGAGATCCAGACCAAGCCTCTCCTCTCCATGCACGCCTCTCCAGGCCCAGGCAGGAAAGGGAAGGACAAAGGCCGCGCTTCCCTTTACGTCCAGAGGGAAATCGAGCAGGAAACCAAACGCGAGGAAGATCTGAAGCGGCAAGGGAGGCTGCTGGGGATGTACGACAGGGGGACGCAGCAGGAGCTGGACGAGCGCCGGAGGGTGTTCGAGCAGGAGGAAGCCCCCCCGCAGAAGCCCACCCCCACGAGGAAGGCAGACAAGCGGAGGAGCTGGGTTAATGAGTTTGCGGTGGAGCAGCCCACGAGCCACGGCCCCTGCCCCGCAGAAGAGACCAGGGGTGGGAGCAGCCTCCCCAGCCACACAGTGAGCATCACGCCCTTCCAGGCGTCCCTGCGCTTCGCTGCCAGCGAGAAGAGCCAGGACCAGCCCCCGGTGTCCCAGCGCGTTTCCGCCAGCGCCAGCAAATGGGGGAGTGAGGATTCCTGGGGAGGAAGGCTTCCCAGCTCCACCCCAAGCCCCGCCGGCACGGCTGTCCTGCCCAGGGAGTACTTCTCCTTCTCCTTCTGGAAGCCCAGGGTCTCCTTCGTGGATGACATGGGGACGCAGAACCCACTCAGGAGGGAGGACAGACGGGAGGAGCAGTACAAGCTGAGGACCTGGAAGGCTCAGACGTCGGCGCTGATCGAGAAGGAGATCCAGAGCGACTTGCAGAGGGAAGAGGAGCTGCAGGAGCAGCGACGGCGGCAGCTGATAGACGGCTACTCCCTGGTCTGCAGCGACGGCTTTCCCCGGGAGGGCTCCCGCTCGCGGCACAGCTCCGGTAAGGGGAGGAGAGGAACGGCGGGATGGGACAGGGCAGGGGTCAAACCCTGGGGCAGAGCTACGGTGGGCATTGCTCCTGCCCTCCCGTTCCTTGTGGCTCCGAGTCTCAGCAGGAGCCATCAGAGGGGACAGGAGTGGCACCATGAGGTGCCAGGTCCCCAGGGACCTTCGTGTGCAGGCAGGCAGATGCCTCTCCCAGGCACGGGAAGCCATTAGGCAGCAAACCCTTATGGTGTCCGCAGTCCGCACGAGATGGTTCTTGCGGGCAGCAGCCAGAGGTGACCTGGGATCTCTGAGAGCAAGAGTGGCCGTGGCAGGGACCGAGGGGGACAGTTATGGGTGGAAAGCATCAAGTCCCAGCCTGGGAGGGTCTGGCTGCGGGTGAGGAGTCCAAGTTCCTCCCTGCAAGGATTTGCAGAGAGGTCCGTAAGGACCCCTGTGTGTTGGTAGCAAGTTGTCCCAGGAGAAATAATTCTCCTCAGACAGGGATTCTGTGGTCAGCAAGCAGAAGTGCTTGATGTGAAGTCCCTGGAGCCAGCTGGACCAGCCCAGCCTGCCGGGGGGAGCAGATGTAGGGAACGGATGATGATGACAAGGGATAGGCTCCACAAGAGCAGCGCGGCTTTTGGTTCTAGAGCTGCTTAGCTATTGATGACCTTGTGTCATACTATCACAGAAAATGGTGCTGGAAGGGCCCAGAAGTGCCCACTCATGTGTTTCCCCTCCCTTGCTCCCGACAATCCCCGGCTGGCACCCAGACACGGGGTCCCAGCCGTGACCAAACCCCCTGGATGTGCCGAGGAGGCTGGTCTGGGGCAGGAGCCGTGCTCTCCCGCAGGTACCCCCATCCCCGGGAGCCGTCCTGGTGTCCCCCACCCCCTCGTGACTCTTTCTCTTGAAGGTGCCTCAGGTGTCAGCGGCAGCTACTCGGTGTCCGGGTCTCCCGTCTCCACTCCTGCCTCGCACCAGGTGGGGGTCCTGGGGCTGATGTCGTCCTTCACCCCGCTGAGAGTGGCCGGTCCCTCCCAGGGCAGCACGGAGACCCTCGCCACTGACTCGGCTCGTTCCAGCCCCTTCGAGGAGCGGAGGAGGAGGGTGAAGGAGGACGGAAAGGTGAATGCGCCTGCCCCGCAGCACACGGTTGGGGGGCTGGAGCCCAGGAGAAGGCTGGTGGCTCCAGGGCCAAAGGTGGCCGTGCCCGGCTCCCACCTGGAGCTGGAGTCCAGCTGCTCGACTCGGTGGGAGACCCGGCGGTGGTGGCACCGGCAAGGGGCCGAGCTGAGCCCCCAGGGCAGCACCCCGACAGCTCAGGGGTGCCAGCGGTGGGTGGGACAGCAGCTTCCTCCTGGGGGGGGTGGTCCTGGAACTGTCCCCCCGCTCCAGGGAGGGCATGAGGGCACGACAGCACACGCTGTCTCACCTCGCCTCTCCCTTGCTGGACCCCCCGTGCCCCGTATCCAGCTGCCTCTGGATGTTTCCCTGTGAGGTTGCTGTTATCTGAACCCCTTTTTTTTCCCCCTTTTCACAGTACGCGGGCATTGAACCTGTTGACAAGATCAACACGGAGGTAAAGTCCTTTACATAATTGAGGGCTCCGCTTGCGCTGCCCTGAATCCTCGCTCCCCGCTCTTGGAGGCTGACGGGATGGACGGGGGTCTCGGCTCCCGCAGGGCCACGGGCACCGCTCGGGAGGGCATCGCGTTGGGCAGAACGTGTCGTGGCGGCTGTCAGGCGTATTTAACCCGAAGGAGGGGGCGGGGGGGCTTCTGGGTGGGAGAGCAAGTTGTGTAAAAAAGACTGTTTATAAAAATATCTTCTTTATACAAAGCTGCTGTGCCTTCTGGTTTCTTTAGGTTGTGGAAAGCACCAGAGTGATTCGTCACAAGAGTGTCATGGCCCAGCGCTGGGAGGCAGGGCAGTACGTCAGGGACGACGACTGAGGGAGCCCTCGGGGCCAGGGAGGGCCCCGGCCACCGGACTTCGCCGTGTACTTACCCTGTTTGGGATCAAGTGATGCACGACCGAAATACCTGATCAGTTCAGCTCCTGGTTATTCATGAGAATCAGACTTGTACACTGCAAATTGCATCCGTTTTTAATACCACAGATGATCCTTCCAATGCATTAGATGTGCTCATTCGTTCCCCCTTCCCTTTGAGGTGAGGTAATACATTTTTTTTTTCTTAAGAGGGGAAAAAATTGGATCACTTTCTTTTTAATCATTTCTGCAAGGAGACAGCTAGATGAAATCATACGGTAATTTAACTTCTTTCTCCTTGGAAGCTGTGTCTCTGGCTTACATAAAAGCTCTTTTATTTCCAAGTGGTTTTAGGTTGTTTTTAAGTACCACAGCCTCAGACATCACCTCGGAGGGTCCCTAGGCTGGGGCACGCCTTGGGATCGGTATCAGCATCAAACTGGGAAATCAACGTTTCTGCTTAACTCATGTCATCTGCTGAGATGCAGCAATAGAATATACATACATATGTGTATATATATATAAATGCTGTTTATTTTGCTAATTTATTAAAGAGTCGTTGCTCTCCCTCATTCTTCCCAGCCTGTTTTGTCTGCCGGCTCTGTTGGTTTTGCAGCAGGCGTTTCGAGGGATCCCCCGTGGCTGGAGGGGGGCCGGGGCTGGCACCGG
>VZTQ01012810.1:56553-122848 GCA_013400755.1 Pelecanoides urinatrix | reverse complement strand
GCAAGGGGAGGGGGCCCCCCCCCCCCGCGGCTGCCCGCACCCCCCGCTGTCGCTAGATGGCTCCCGGCGAGCGCGCAGGCAGCGCGAGCCCCGAGCACCCACGGGCGAGCGTGGGGCCGGGCAGCCCCGCGGCTGATCTCACAGGGAGAGCCGGCACCCCACGCCGTGCCCAGGGGGGGGCCGCCGAGCCCAGCCCGGAGCAGAGGCGCTGGCAGGGCCGGCGGGGCAGGGCGCGTTCCCCGCTGCCGCTTCCCTCCGGTCTCCGACCTGGCTCCNTCGGTATCAGCATCAAACTGGGAAATCAACGTTTCTGCTTAACTCATGTCATCTGCTGAGATGCAGCAATAGAATATACATACATATGTGTATATATATATAAATGCTGTTTATTTTGCTAATTTATTAAAGAGTCGTTGCTCTCCCTCATCCTTCCCAGCCTGTTTTGTCTGCCGGCTCTGTTGGTTTTGCAGCAGGCGTTTCGAGGGATCCCCCGTGGCTGGAGGGGGGCCGGGGCTGGCACCGGGACCGGAGCCTTCTCCCGGACGCAGCCCCGTGGGGACGCGGCTCCCGTGGGGGCTCCCTGCGGCTGCCGTGCTGGGGGCAAGGCGGGGACCTGCCCGCGGGCAGCAAGGGGAGAGGGACNGCAAGGGGAGGGGGCCCCCCCCCCCCGCGGCTGCCCGCACCCCCCGCTGTCGCTAGATGGCTCCCGGCGAGCGCGCAGGCAGCGCGAGCCCCGAGCACCCACGGGCGAGCGTGGGGCCGGGCAGCCCCGCGGCTGATCTCACAGGGAGAGCCGGCACCCCACGCCGTGCCCAGGGGGGGGCCGCCGAGCCCAGCCCGGAGCAGAGGCGCTGGCAGGGCCGGCGGGGCAGGGCGCGTTCCCCGCTGCCGCTTCCCTCCGGTCTCCGACCTGGCTCCGTGCAGAAAGAGGAAAAAAAAAACAGGTTTTGCAGAAGCTTCTGGGCGTTCCCTCCTCCTGCAAAGCACAGAATAGCTGGTCCCGCTCTGCTCATGGTGGCCCGGGGAGGCTCCCGTGGCGAGCCCCCGCGCAGGGCTGGCTCCATCGCTGACCGAGGAGCCCTGTTTCCCCATCGCGGGGGAGTTGGGCAGCAGCCGCATCTCTCCTCCACCGAAGCGATGGGCCACGAAGCCCCCACGGCCCGGGTCCCGGCCCGGGGAGCGGGCTGCGAAGGCAGAAGACGGACCCGGAGTCTCTGCCCCTCATCTCATCCACGGCCTTGATCAAATTACTTTGCATCGTACCTTGGTCTCTGCCCTAATTAATCATTTTTTCTTGTGCATAACCCTCAGCTGATCCCGAGTGTTTCTGCCGTCCCCTCCAGCCCTGCGATGAAGTGAAAAGCGAGGGCTGGGGCAGGAGCACGACAGCCCCCGTCTCCCCGGGCCCCGGGCTCTCCGGCCGCCCAGGCGCAGGAGCGCTGGCCCGGCCGGCACCTCTGCTGGCCCCGGGGGCTGAGGGCGTCCCGCTGACCAGCCAAGAGCGTTCGGTCTCGCTTCGCACAGAAGATGTTCCTAGAAATCCTTTTCCACCAAATATATACACAAATACATTTAATTAAAAAATAAACTTTTACAAGTATTTTTATCCTGACTTTAGTCATAAATATTCAATTCTTAGATCGCTCATGGAATAGTTTTTGTATGAGGTTAAGAAGGCATCTTCCAGCTGATAAACTGTTTTAATTGGACATTGTTAACACGCAATAGAAATGGAGACTGGGATACTGTTTTCCTCTTGTCTGTTTTTCAAAGTAAAAGTGAACTCTAAGTCCTCTGACTGCCGTTGTTGAAAAGCCTTTTTTGCCACAGATGCTGCTCCCAGCAACAGCCTACTATGGGTAATTTCCTAATTATTGGAAATGAGGTTTACAGTTTGAGCTCTAAGACATGCCCTGGGACAGTTACTCACAATTTCTGATAATACATCCTTGCTTTTACGAAATGAAACGGTTCTCTGGGTGATCTTTTGAGAGCTGCAGTTAAACCCTTGATGAGGTCTAACTTGGCATGTTACAGAGGATGCTCCTCGTTTGTATGAAGTGCAATTAACTAGAAATTTAGCTCAAACCCACCGTAAGACGCAAATGAACGGGATCCACAGGCACCCGGTGCATAAAGAGGCGAGTGACCGCCCCGACCTGGGACACGCCGGGTTCACGAGCGGTGCGGGGGGGGCTGCTCTCCCTCCTCAGGGCACGACTGTCGCACGCGGATCCCGAGCACACACAGCGCTACTGAATTCTGCTCACTTTTCCGTGCCCGGTTGGCAGAACCTCTGAGCCCGTCCCGGCCACCACGGCCCCGCTCGTGGCTCAGCCTGGTTATCCCGGCCCAAGGTTTGGGGCCGGGGAAGGGGGTGGGTGCTGCTGTGGGCAGCCTGGGGCGAGGCGGGGGTCGGTGACCCTGTTTTCGCGGGATGATGTGTTATTTCTGGGAGGTTTGCTTTCTGCCGCCGGTACCAGCGCGCTGGGGACAGCCGTTTGCCCCCTGGCTCGCTCTGTTCTCCCTCGTAGCCACCCAGAGAACCAGGAGGTGCCCACATGCTTCTGACAGGACTGAGTGAATGCTGCCGGCTAATTGTGCCACCTGATTTTTAAGGCAGCAGCCTTTCATTAACGAGCTTTGGGGTGTGGACTAAATAGATCAGCATAGAGGAAAGAAAAGCCTGATCTGGTCATTACCTTCAAATAAACCCTTCAGGACAGGGTTTGCTCTGGCTCTCAGCTGTGGGGCATGGAGCTGCATGTGTGGCTGGGCTCGACCTGGGCACCGACGGGTCCCGCAGCGATGGCTGTGGCAGTCGTAACGCTGTCCGTGTTTGACAGCACGAGGAAAGCTGGAAGATGCCCTCCAAGCATTTCAGTAAGTGAGTTTGTCTTTTTTATGGCTCTTTAAACATCTATAAGTTACTTGGTGATATTTAATGTTACTTGAACAGGACCAATTCTGGCAAAGGGTCTGGCCACAAAGACCTCGTTAAGAAACCACAAACATGGGATTTCAAACAGCCCAAATCCTCCTCGGGGTCAGCTCTGTAATGCTGAATAATGACAGGCTCAGAGCAGGAGAAACCTGAGCACGAGAAGTGAACACGCTGGCGTTTCAGGAACCCGTTACCCGCTAGTTTGGGGTTACAGGCTTCATCTCTGTAGAAGAGACAGACCAGCCAAACAGGACTGAGCAAAATGTTCTTTTATTAGGTTATGTCAACAATTCAACCCAACAGCTCGACTGGACTGTAAGACAATATATTGACTGAATAGTACTGGAACAGCTGAAGAAAAGTTCACTATGTCTACCAAAGTGAATTCATGTAGCTATATTTAGCACTCTGGGGAAAACACTTACCATAAAACCTTTCAACACTGTCAGCCATTTTAAATAACTTTTTAAAACACAGTCACAACTTCTTAAATCTACAAATCTTTCACTAAGAAAAATGACATAAGCCTTGCTGAAAGCATTCCCATGAGATACAGATTAGCAGTCGGCAAACATGGCATTTCATTGTTCTCCTTCCACCCCAGAACCAATTCATGTTATTTATCTCTTTACGATAGGCTTATACTACAGACTCAACGCTGTTCACAAGCACCAGTTCCCCTAAATATGAGTGCAGCTTAAACTCCTAGCCAAGCCATTCAGCTACGAGCCCTCTCCATGTTCACATGAGCTATTTTATCATGTCATTAATAATACAGTAGAATATTAACTTGTTTTACAAATGTGAAACCGAAGATTCTCATATTTAACTTACGGAATTATCAATTCCATTAATAGAAAGAACAATAGAAGTTTTTCACTTAACCTGAAAGCTAACGTGATGCAAACGTGTAGATGTTGATGCTCTAAGGTGAAACAGAAGAGAAGGGCGTTCTCCTCAGCCTATACTAAATATTACCACTTAAACCTTTCAAAGACTACTTTGAAACACGCTCCTACCAAAAAGTGGCACAGCAGAAACTAAATGGATACCTTTATTTCTTGGACTTCTTTGCAGGTCTTTTGACTTGCTGGATAATAATTTTCAAGATCTTTTCCACTTTGGCTTTTGTCAGTGACTTTCTGCAGTACCATACTTGGTCCCATAGGGAGCACAGAGGCTTGGGAGCTAGATAAAGTGGATCGTAGTCATGAAGCATATCCAGTGGCCTCCTCTTAGCGTACTCCTTATAATCTGTGACTGGACAGTTATCTGGATTGTCGGGCTTGGCAAAGAGACATGGACCCAACTGCCCTGCGTTTACCTCTGCACTCAGATCATTCTTCCACTCCAAGTACTCCAGCTCTCCCTCATCCTTTTTTAGCACAAGCTGTCCCCAGTACGGATTAAGGCTCTCACTGTGTGTACTTGCCCCAAAACCCCTAATGATATTTGTGAACATGAGGTGCAAAAAGCCCTGAGGGTGCGTCTTAGTTAAAAGTCCCTTCTTACGAAGACTTTTCACATCTTCATCTGTCAGGTTCTCCAAAATACTCCACTCTTCCTCTCTCTCTTTTTGAGATAGGTGCTGCTGCTTTAGTTTCAAGACTTCCCGAGACACTCTGAATTCCAACCCTTTAATCACGCTGTACTCGTAGTTGTGATCCTTGAGGTATCTCTCTATGTTGCTCTGAAAGAAGTGCAAAGAACTGGCAGAAAAATCTGTGCCGTTCTGTCTCTTTGCAGAACTGTAGAACGAGGCCAGGTAATTATTGAGGTCTTCGGGTGGCAGCTTATAGATCTCGCGCATTTCAGAAGGGCAATATGAAACCAGCCAGTCTTTGAAAATTTTTATATCAGCATTACGGTTTCTCTTGTTCTCCCACTTCTTCAACACATCTAAAAGATAAGACACAGTTTTGTGGACAGCAAGAACTTACAAGGAGATCAGTGCAATATAAGGAGATGCAGAATAATGTCCACCTTCCTTCTAAAAGTAATTCAGACATTATGGGACTCTCACAAAGCCCTTCCTTCAAAGCTTTGGTTTAGATCTGTGTCTTCAACAAGCCAGCCAGCACCACTTGACAGCGCCAGCCTAGACAGGGAAAGGACTGCCTCCTTTCTTGTTCCTTCTCGCTTGGCGGGTGAATCTGCATACTACCATGTAGATAAATGTAAGAGAGTGTTTCTTCGTGAATTAGAATCATAGAATCACAGAATCATGAAGGTTGGAAAAGACCTCTAAGATCATCGAGTCCAACCGTCAACCCAACCCCCCCATGGCCACTAAACCATGTCCCCACACGCCTCATCTACACGTCTTTTAAATCCCTCCAGGGATGGGGACTCCACCACTGCCCTGGGCAGCCTGTGCCAAGGCCTGACCACTCTTGCAGGAAAGACATTTCTCCTCATGTCCAACCTAAACCTCCCCTGGCACAACTTGAGGCCGTTTCCTCTCGTCCTATCGCTGTTCCTTGGGAGCAGAGACCGACCCCCCCTCGCTCCAACCTCCCTTCAGGCAGTTGTAGAGCGTGATGAGGTCTCCCCTCAGCCTCCTTATGTTTAAATTATGTTTAAATGGTAGAGAATGAGCTCCTAATTAAATGAGGATATAATCGCTGAATGTCATTACGGGGTGCACAGGTGGAAAGCACTGGTGCAAGCTCTATGGGCCTTCTCAGACGGTAATATAGGACTGGAGACTGGACCTGTCACTGGTGGCTTGGCTGGACATTGAACTTCACCCTGGATGGTTTTGGAGTTGACCCTGAGTGTGCTCGTAGGACCACGCTCGTGGGACCAGTCGTGTAACCAGTGGCTGCGGTCCTGAGCCTGCAGCGCTGGCTATGAAGCCTGAGCAACCCCAAATGGACTTGACAGACTTTCATCAGTTTGCAACGACTCTGGTGTGTATTTTGTGGTGACTGCAGGGGCCAAACTCTGCCCTGTTAAAATAGATGGGAGTTGGCCTGTATGTGGCTCTTGTGATCTGCTTCAGGACTAAATAGCATCCGTTTCGTATGTTCAAAATGTTGTACAATATAGTTTGCATCATGCAAAATATATTTCAAAGCATTCTTCTTTACAAAAGTCTCTTCAGGCAGGAGGACTCTCATTGTGAAATAAAAACATTAACCAAAAGCTAGGGGTACATAGTGAGGGAGAACAAAAAGATGAGTAAAAGTGTGTGTATATATAGGTTTTTTCTTTTTTTACTTTTTTTTTTTTAAAAAAAAAAGAAAGGATTGCCAGGATTCCAGTTGGATTCTCTCTCAAGTTGCTATGGCAATACCATATCTACCTAGTTTGATGTAGCATGAGAAATTAATTCTTTGGATTGCTGAAAAGCCCCATCTGCTCGCCTGTGACTTTTCCAGGGCTGAAGAGGGCTAGGTTGAAAAGGATTCTAGAGCCAACATCTAGAGATTCCCCTTCTTGCAACGAGTTATTTTATACATGCTTAGTTGTTATCTTTAAAATGCTGAAGTGGATTCTACTGATCCTTGTGTTGCTGTTTTGGGTTTTTTGCTTGTTTTGTTACTAACTGCTCTATGTGAAGAGATGAATGGCTTGTAAATCAATACACGTAGAGTCCTCGCTTGAGCCATAAGCCATTTATCTTGGCAGAAACTGCAACTACACAGACATTCCCAGATGAATTCCCAGTCCCTTCTGATGATGTATGTTGTCAATTACAAAAATAGTCAAATAATGTTCACAAAAACCAACTGTGCCAGTTTGTATGGTCGTGGCTCCATAAGGAACATGAATGTCTGTAACCCCGAGTCTGTTCAAGAATACTAACGGTGCTTTAAGTGTACACCTATTTCATTACAGACAAACCCCAAAACACTATTTCAGCAATCTCTTTTCTTTTGAAGGACACTGTCCAGTCCCCTGCACTGCAGAAACCTGCAGTAGGCTGTTGCTTTTTAATGTTACGGCTAGTTGAGACAGGTCATTACTTCAGCAGAGAAATAGGTATAAATGTCTGGTGCAGTGGGCCGGGGGGTCGCAGCCCTGCCCTGCGGCAAGGGAGGAGCTCTGGAGATGCGGTCAGGGGGAAATGTCCTGCGTGGCCACGGGGCAGTGCCACGGCAGCTCTGCCAGGCCGGGTGCCCGGCGTGCCACGGACAAGGCTGTGGGGCTGGACTGCGGCTGTGGGAAGAGAACAGGTTTTGGGGAATATGAAATGGGATTCTCATACTGAGCACGTGGAAGTGAGACACACGCTGTTGGGGGCTGCCTCTCAGATGGAGGGAAGGCATTAAGCCACTGGATGGAAAATATATACTCTTTGAATTATATTTTAAAAATTTGCCTCAATATTTACACCTAGATACTAGCAGACAAAACCATAAAACTGACTAGACAGCAGTTTACTTGGTATTAATGTGAAATAGCACCTGCAGGCACTCAAATCATTATAGATGCAAATTTTGTGGCTTTACTATAACATCTTTAAAAACCTGGACATTTGCATTTTATTTGAGGTGTTTACATATATATGTACCTGGCTTAAGGCTCCAGTCTATTATACACATCTATCCTAAAATATGATCGTTTAGTAAATGAATTGCATCTACTTCATTGATGGCTTCCCCTCTACTTGCAAAAGACTAGCATAATTCTGATGATGTCCACACACTATATGTCAGCTGTTCCTTCTTGTGTGGGTGGTGTCTGTTTTGTAGCAGAATTAAAACAGCCACAGGCTTCTAAAATCTTCATCGAACAGCATATTCTTATGATATGGAATCATTTAAAATATGCTCTGTGCATGGCTTAACCTTGGTATTGAAAGTTCCCTAGCAAGCAGTGTATCTTGCAAGTTAATGTTTCAGCAATTATAACTCTCCCCGCTCCAGTAGGATTCCAAGGACAGCGTGTATGAAAACCTTAAAATTCTTAAAAGTACTAAAGCGATTTGTTTAGCTGATGTATTTTAATATGCAGGATTGAAGCTTTGCTCCCATTGCAATCTCTGGGATTTTGCCATTGACTTTGCAACCAGAGCTTCAGCCACAATTTCTCTGTTTCACTGCTTTAAAAGTTACTTCCTCTTGTTTTCTTCTCTTGAGACCTGAGTTCCCATCTCTGGCTCCAGTTTCTCACAGGGACTCTCTCTTAAGTGCAGCCAACATACTATGTGGTGATACTCAGTAAAATGAAAGACTAAAGTATTCAAACGGGGTAGTTAAGGCTGGGCCACAGCCAAGTACACCTCAGTGAACGGCATTATCTATTGAAGTGCTGATTGCTTAAGGTAGGAACCTTTTTCATCCCTTTTAGTAGAAATAGGGTGCCTCAAATCAGAGACATTCACTTATATGCTACAATACAGATTTTGGCAGCTATATGAACTCGCCCTCCTTTAATATTTCGGGAAAGTGATTAATAGAACGCATCCACACACCCACAAGCTCCTCCAGGAATAAAACTCCAGGCTCACTTACTTTTGTTTGAAGATGCAGGTGGATGGTCTGCGTTCTTCCTCTCTGGACTCAATGAAGCTGAGAGATGAGGTGCATGCCCAGATCCTGATGGTTCACTCTCTTCAACAGGGTTTTCAGTAACATTCCCACTTAAGCCTATTCCCGGTATGCCATCCTCAGGAGGGCTCAGCTGGAGTTGCTGCTGGACATCTACAGTGGCTTCAAACTCAAAGAATGTCACAGAGGCGGGTGACTCAAGTTGGGCCTTTGCTTCAATGTTGGAGATGGGAACAGATTTTAAACATTCTTTTGGTATTGCTGACCCAGAGGAATTTCTTGCTTTAGAAGTTTCAGTTATGGACCCTGTAGGATTAAAAGGACCTAACCTCAAGATGCTGCTGTCCAGGCTCTCTTGATTGCTGACAGGGGACTTCAGAATGCAGGCAAGAGTTAGGGGTGGCTTTCCTCTAGGGGCAAAGCCAGATGTTTGTGTGGCTGTCGGCTTGTTAAATGCCATCTTCTGATTGCGATGCATTTGCAAATCTACCTCAGCGGTTACACCTTTAATTGGTGATTCTGACAGAATATTCTGGTTGATTTTGTCTCCTTGGTCGTCTTCATCTGATATATGCTGTTCTTCATCAGAGATGATTTGTAGATCTTCATTGCTTTCTAGCTTCACCTTATGTCTGTCAGTCTTGACTTCACCACCACATATTGACAAATGCTGCTCTGCTGTGGAGCGTGATTTCATGGATTTCCTATTTTTTCGATTTTCTCTGGGTGATGGTTCATTACGCGTTACGTAGACTGTGTCATCTTTCTGCTGAGTGACCCCTGGAGATCTGCTACATGACCCTACGCTAACAGCATCTGCTTTAGCCCTCCCAAAAGATGGGGTCATCCTGAACCTCTTTTCATCTAAATCGGCTTCCCTTGATGAAGCCTCAGAAGATACTAACCTCTTTCTCTTTTCTACAGCTTCATTCTCTTCTCTGCTTCTGAAGTATAATTTTCCACAGTGCCAGTGATACGCATGCCCAACTCCACATATCCACAGAACAGAATTGTCCTTGCTAGGATGACCCACGTTCTGCACAATTTCCAAGGTTGGGATTTGATTGCATATGGTCCCATGAGTGTGTGCCCAGGTCACAAGATTGGAGAGATCCATGTAAAGTGAACTGGCATCGCTGCACCTTCCATCACCGACACTCTCATTCTGTAAAAACGTGTTGGAGATAACTTAAGTGAAAGTGGATGTGCATAAAAGCAGTCCTGGGGACTGTTTCTAGCTCCATCTCAGTAGAGCAATCATTGTAGATCAGTGATTCCTCTAATGATTCCTTTTTAAAGACCATTTGTTCATTCTTTAAAATAAATAAATTTGTCGACTTTGAAGACCTAGAGAGTAGTTTGTGGGCATGGTCCTGGAATGATTAATTTATTATAGATATAATTGATGTGTACCTATGGGCTCTGAGTCTTGATAAAGTAGCTCAGCTTAAGAATTTATCATACCTCAGCTGAGCCACAGCAGCTGTTCACGTGCGTGTTCTAAACCCACAGCATAACCGAGATTAACACTCTCGCTGAACCACCCCAGCAGCGACCATAGCTCAGCTAATGGAAGGGTAACTTGCTGAAGTCTAGTGTTCTGTTCGCAAATCTGAGTCCTGAGATCCAAGCACGCTTGTACCCATGGCCAACTCTGTACTCGCTTATGGAAAACAACAAGAGAAAGTGTCAGGAGTCGGCTTCTCAGTCTCCCCCTGGCCCTCAGGGCTCATACTTTTGTCTGTCAAAACGGTAGCACTGCTTGCATCAAAGGGAAATTGGATCTATGAAGAAGTTGTTTGTGGGATGCTTTTCAGAAACTAAAAAATGGACCTTGCATCCACATATCTAAAACTTGTTTTTAAAAAATCTACAGTTTTTTAATGCTATAATTGATTCTGTTAGAAACAATTGCCTATGGTATCATTTATGCTATAAAAGAATACTCACCATGCTGCTGTTTTCTATCTCACTGAGCCTTCTCCCAGGTGGAGATCAGTAAGTGACTGTTTGAATATTCTTTCTTTCTCTCTCAGAACCTAAAATAATCATAGTGTGTGTGTACACACACAAACACATATATATTAAATTAAAAAAACCTGGCTAGCAGATGCAACTAAATTTTTCAATGCTCAGTCCAAAATAAATGCTACTGCAGAACATGTGCCTTCATTAAGGTGAGCTCCCATTGAGCTTGAATGAACTATATATAGAAAGCTTGACTTGTGTAAATATTTGCAGGATTAGCCTCTACAGCGTAGCAATCAAAGTTGAAACAAAATATAAATATTGAAAATAGAATTTTAAAAACCAGACTCTGCAAGATGTTCCTTTCAGCCCTGGCACTTTGCACGCAGGCTGTGGTTAGCAATCTTTACTTCTCCAAATAGAGTGAACTGCAGAAACAGAAGTACCAGAAATAGTGAAGCTAGTTCAGATTCTGACATTATCTGACTTTTCAAATTGTAAAAAAAAAAAAAAAAAGTTTCCTAACTAAAGAATTACTTGCACGTGTAACTTTTATTTACTAGACACTAAATCTGAAATTCTCCCATTTTGAAACATTCCATGTAGTAGTCTAGGAAGTCATCATCATTTCTGTGTAACAGGTTACAGAAGAACAATCGGTCACATAACTTATCGTCAACATACATATTGCAAGAGAGCCGAGAAGCCTTATGATGCTATGTGACTGATACCGCATGCATTTACAGTTCATAATGGCAGTCTTTGCTCCAGGCATCTTAGCCTATTATTAATTAAAAGCTTTGCATTTAGTGGTGGTAAAAGATGCCAGACTGAAAACACTGGACGCAGGAATCTTGTCTGAACTGGTTCTTTGAGCAGCTCTGGTCTAAATGTGACGCGGCTTCCTGGTGAGAACAGGCCCTTGCTGGCTTTGAAGGCGAGCACGCACGTGCGCACAGCCCAGCACACTCAGTACACGTCCTCACCGGGTGCTCGAGCTCGAGCCTCCAGCTCTCCTGCTCTGCACACTCCTATTCTCCGAGCAAGCTGCGGAAGATGGGAGAAGCTCATCCCAGCTGACAGATGTAGGGCTGTCTGTAATCTGTGAATGCGGTGTTTGTCTGCTGGGATTTATTTCATGAGTATGCTAGTTAAACTGGGGGAAAACCTGTCAGTGCACGGAAACTGCCGAACTGCAGAAGCCCTTTTGTGCACCAGCATCCGCGGCAGAGGCTACGCCCAGTGCCTTTGGTGCCCTACCTCCACCGGCCACGCTTACCAGCTCCACGTGAGGCGGGACCTGGGTGAGGATGAGGAGCTCTGCCTGGAGGAAGGGATGCGAGTGTGACTGGCAGGGCTGCCCAGGGGCATATGCAGGGCGAAGTGTGGTGGCTGCTGCAGCGCTTGGCCCAGCATCAATGACGCGAGGTGGGGATGTGGAAACCGTGCAGCGCAAGGCCCTTACCCTCTCCAGCCTGGCACCAGGATGGGGTCACCCGGGGTTCCCCAAGGCCACCTAACCCAGACCCCCTCACTGCCAGCAGGGCCGGCGTGAGGGGGCCCAGGGGGATCCGAATGCGCCTGGCTGGCTGTGGGTGGGGGCAGCCGCCTTCCCGTACCTCCATCCTCACCATCCAGCAGCAGGGACCTCCAGAGCAGGCTTGAGACCGAACAAAACCCAGTGATTGTGAAACTGCCTCTTGTCCAAGCTCCTGCTCTGAGGAGGAGCCCTTTGGAAGGGTGTTTACAGGTGCCCTGCTCTGTCAGCTCCAAACTTGCAAAAACTGAGGGGCAGCAGAGTAACAAGCTGCTGAGCTCCAAGGCTGCAGCTGGCTGGGCACTTACCCACCTGCTGAATTTCAAGTGAATGCTTCGATCCGCTGATGCCAAAGCTAAATGTGCTTTGCTGGATGCAAAGCCCAACCGAATAAGCATGCAAAATCTTCGGGCAAAAGTTTAATTGTTCCAAGCAGGAAGAGGAAATAACAAAAAGCCATGAAAGTGGTGTGAGCTTCCACGCTGCCCAGCACGAGGGAAGCCCGTCTGCTGCCTCGGCGAGACAAGGGTAATGACTACAATGATAAATACCCATAGAACAATTAACGAGTGTTTGGTAGTTAGGCAAAGCTCAACCCAAAGAGGAAAGGAAACAAACAAAAGCAAAGCATACAAGAAGAGCCCTCTCTAACCTCAGGAGATAGGGCAGGGAACTAACTGTCCTTTCAAAGAGAAAAGCACAGGTCAAGTCCCTCGCAGGGTGTCAGTTGTATTTCCCGATGGGGAATGAACAGTGGGCATCGGAACTGCTCCCATTTTGGGGGTGAAACTGCTGCATGGCAGCACAGCTCTAGAAGGCGCTTCTGCACTTATGCTTGTGTCAATCCATATGTTCCTTCTTATGGCTTTCTAATGATAGCACAGATAATTTTAGCCTAGAATGCTCTGCTGTTTGCATATGCTAGCTTGTGAAACATGCAGAGCCAGGATTTTCAAAGAATTTTTTACTGAAATCTGCTGCTTGCTTTAAAGAAACAACAGACCAAAAAACCCTGTTTTAAAGCAGCAAATGCACCTTGAGCTCTTGACCTCTGTTAATCTAGGTGTTGTATAGAATCTACTGTCACCATGATCTCACTGCTAATGAATCACAAACAGGGCTGGAAGTCACCTCATTTCAGCTGTCCTCATTCCTCAGAAAAATGATCTCTGCCCCAACCTCTCCCGAGAGGTGTTCATCTAACCTGTCTTCAAACCTTCCAAGGACAGGGAATTCGCAGCCTACTCCTGGGCCTCGCTGTGCCTCAGAAAGCTGAACATAAACTTATGGGAGAACCGTTTCTCCCCTTCTGAAGTCAGAGTTTTATCTTCAAGTTCAACCTGTGTAATTCCTCCCTGAAGGGCTGAGCTGCTTGGACAAACTGAAAGCAATTTTTATGCCAATAACTTGGTGCTTTCAGTTAGTTGTGGGAAAAAGGTAACAGAAACGGAAGCTCTGCATGGTCATAAGGCCATGAAATTACTGACTTGGCAGATTAACATCTTGATTTCTATCGCAGGCATCTTTAAATGGAATGCTTTTATCTTTCCTTATCTCTAAGCACATGTCTTCCTTTTCCTGATCTCTTTGAAAAAAAGCCTTTTTTCTCTTGATATTTAGTTCCAAATAAAGGCTCTGGTAATCAACTAAAGATACTTCTTCAGTCCACTCCTGCTCTCATACTTACATCTGTTGAGAGTACCTCCAAAGAAACTGTCAAGTGGAATGAGTCTGAATTTACAGTTACAACTGAGTGGGGGGAAAAAATGAAATATGTATTTACCCACAAAGGCTGAACTGACATACTTCTAGTCTCTTCAATTAATAAAAATCCATCTTGATCATTGCCACAATTTTTACCTGCTTCCAACAAAACCAGGTCCCCTATGTGGGAGGGGTCTGGGGTTGGGGTTTGGGGGTTGAGTTTTGTTTTGAAACCTTGTGTCTGGTTCAGTATCTGCCTGGCTGTGAGTGATGCAGCGTTTTAATTATCTTTCCAGGAGAGGCTCCCATCTGATAATGGACACTGTGTATGCAGGACCCACACCTTTGTGCAGAAAAACAGGACATTCCAAAGCTGTACGGTAAATGTTTGGTTTGTTTTTTTTTTTTAACCCATAGGGAATATAGTGCACTAATATAAACTATAGTTAAGTGAATCCATGCTCATTAGCGGAAAAAAGTTTAAAAAAAATCTGCAAGATTTTGCTTTTTCATGAGTCTGATCTACACAGTAAGCTTTCAAGATGTCAGCACAGTATATGCTTATTTTACCTCTGTATTCAAGAAAATGTGGCCAAGTAATTTCAAAAAGTCTACAGCATTTCAGTGGACCTCTTAAAACTCAAGGCTGACTAAAAGCATTGAAATGCTTATTCCCTTTTAAGACTTAGTTCTTAGTGTCTAGTTTCAGCCCTTGGGGGGAAAAAATATACTCAGCACTTTCTGAAAGTGATTCTCTTGCAAGGTCTGTCAAATACAGGTACCTGGAATCACCCGAGAATGTAAACATCTGAGTCTTAGTCTTTTTACATTGCAGTGGACTCTGTGCAGCATTATGGTATGTTGAAGGTTCTCTGAAACCCTCTGTGACATACACAGGCTTATGCAAGCAGGATAACTAAATAAAGAAACTAATTGTATAGGCACTGAAAGCCCTTTAACCACTTTGTTCCTGTCTCTCCACCCTGTAATAGTCCTAGCTATGTTTCTCTTAAGTTTTATAACATCTATTTCACAGATTAGAAACCTGAGGCACGCACAAAGCAAGTAAATATGAGAGCTTTGGCTTTTCAGCTCCAGATAAGACAGTGCAGGAAATGGGAACAATCCCAGTAGGAAAACAACAGGATACAGAACAGCAGTTCTTAAACTTGACTCCCGCCTCCTTCCCCCGGCATGGATTGTGTGCTCCTGCTCACTTGAGAAACACTTAGTGGAGGTGGAGGGACATGGAACAGCCGTAAAATACACATATAGGAGGGGGTGTATTGCCAGAGAGCTGCCAGGAATGGAGTGAAGGACAGTGACGGGGGGATGTCGTGTCTGGGGCAGGAATGGGATGAAGCTGTACTTAAACACATCTGGTTGCAAGACGGGAGTTGAGAGCGGAGCAGAAGTAGCTTGTGGCTGCCAAAAATCATTGAGCTTGTCCCACCACTTCTTAGTAAGGGCCTTTGGGGTGGATTAATCATTTCCCAGCACATTGTTTTTCCTGTTCTCTGCAATGTTTGTTTCTCTCCTCCCCCTCCCCTGTACAAGAGCCTTCTCAGCACCTCTCCAGCTCTCTTCCTGCTTCACCGTGTCCTTCCACCAGTACCTCCTGCCCTACTTGCAGAAATACAATTCCCAAGATACATCCTGTACTTGCTACAGGGCAGCATTCCTCCATTTTGAGAGATGCTCCCAGAAAATAATATCCAGTGTATCTGATGGAGCGCAGGGTCTAATTGCATGCACCAGCTCTGAGTGAGAGAAGAGAGAGCTGTTAAACATTAGCCTACAGCACCACATTCCTTAAACAAGAGCGTTTGTGTTCAAAGAATTGGACACAATATTTTGATGAGTCCTAATTACTCTTCTCTTGAGGGTCTGCATTACAGAGCTGCTGTCCTTGTAACATGACTGTGAGCTCTAAATCAAGTCTTCTTAAAACAGCTAATAAAAGCCGCAGCCAGCTGGCAAAGGATCACCTGGTCCAACAAACACTAATCAACCACTAAAAACAGCTGTAGTAAAGGAAAAATTAATTTTAAACCATGAACTTCTATAAATAGGTCCTAACATTTTATTTCCCCAGGAAGAAGTGGGAAAGCTGAAATTAGCAAAGGGCAAATTTGTTACTTGGGCAGAAAATGCTACAAGGTTGATAATAATAGTGTTAGTTGCCCTGTTAACGCTGCCATTTGTGAGCAGCTTCACACTTGAGGTTAGTGTCACCAGAGGAGAGCGGGCCATTATTTTCCCTAACCATTCTATGTGCAGGCTGTTTTACTTTTCCTGGGATTTTTTGGTTTCGGTCCTGCACTATGGATGAGTACATAATTGTTATCAGCATAGAACTGAGTGTGGGAACTTACTTTGTTCCCCAGCAGCCATTTGTATTAAAATGATCTTCTTTCACTTAATTAATGGAAGAAGATGTCTGTTGGCAAGAAGGCACTTGTAGGAGTGTCTGCTACTCTTTTAATTGCTTCTCTCGTTTTTGTGGTATTTTTCATAAAGCGCAAGGTTTGCCAGTCATGGGATAACATCATCTCCTACTACAAAACTCACTTTTAATCCTCACAGTTTCGTGGAGTTTGACTGCAACAGGCTCAAAAATGAGACGAGAACGATGTAAAACTTGGAAATTTTTTTTTTTTCCCTTCCTTCCACGACCTGGCCCCGGGGCTGCAGCTCGCCGCAGCCCGGCCGGTCCCCGGCAGAGGGTGCTCGGCCGCCGGCCAGGCGCGGCCGCCCCGCCCGGGCCCCGCAGCCCCAGCCCTTGCCGGGGGCGGCCTTCGCTCGCCGGTCCCGCCCCCGCGGTCCTTGCCGGGCCCACGCCAAAGCCCTGCCCCTGACCCCGCTCCGGTGCTGAATAAATATTGCTATTAATGCGGGGGTCAAGGTCCTCTTACACTTATATTTAGGATGAAGGCACCATCCCGATGCACGTCCTTATTCCTGCCAAAGAACCTTTGCACCTGGAGGTCCGGAGAAAGAAAACAGCAGAAATTTAGTGCAAAGCTCTCGCCATAGATTTACTGACCTCTCAACGTGCCAACTTTTAGGAAACTTGCTATCTTACTGCTAAAAATACAGCATAAAAATGCTGACCGCTAACGTTGCCTTAGCCAAGACAGAAACTTCTCCATTTGTGGTCCTTGGAGCGGGGATGAGGGTGTTACTGTGTCTTTGGTCCTTTCAATTTCTGTTCTGTTGATGGAATTTTTTTTAAATCAACAGCAAAAATTAACATCCTGTTCATGAGTTTGCTAAGGGGAAGTTGCAAATCTTATTTGTTTAATTGTATTATGAAAGTGTTTATTGCAGTTTTATATATTTCTGAGCAGCCTTTTAAAGTTTAACCAAAACCATAGTGTGGCACACGCCATTTTTTCTACCATCTGCTAAACTAAAATGAAATAACCAGTGCCGTAAGCTAGAGGACACATCATCCAAAGTTTCAAACACTGAGCTGTGAGCTGGGTCTAGCATCCATTCCTCTTTCTTTGATCTGAGCCAAAACACTCTTTCCTTTTGTTCCGCATCATGCGTTACCTCTCCACAAACCAGGGGTAATGTGTTACTTCATAACACACTCGGGATGAAGTGTGGTAGAAATTTGTTATTAAGTAGTATTTGTGGTGAATCTGTGACTTGTAATTACATGTAATTGTTCACAATGAGACGTAGTAACCTACTTTTTTACAATGCAGAACAATTTGAACGACTGACATCTCAACTCATTCCTAGGCTTGAGGATTTCACCTTTTTAGAAGCACTTTAAATCCGTGGTGACTCAGTCTGGGGGGTGTAAGTAGAAGTCAGTTTTGCTAGCAACAGGCAAAGAGCTAGCTCTCATTTGTACATCTCAAGTGTTTATGAAGGTTTGCTGAGGATGTGATGGGAAATGGCTCCCGCAGGTAGAAGAAATAACTTTGTTGGTAAACAAAAAGGAGGGAAAGTTCCCTCTGTGTGGGATTAGTTTTTACAGTCTCCGCTGGGGTCTCCGGGGCAGCTGCAGATGCCCGCAGCTGGCACGGGGAGAGCACGGGAAAACCCAGGGTGCGGTGCCCATGTAAAGGAAAGGTGCTTGTCCCTCACAAAACACATCTCACCAAGCAGCACCCAAGCTTTTTGGCCGCAGGCAAATTCATTGGTTCATGACATCTGGCCATGCTGATAGGATATTTAGGAGCCTTGCAGGCTTCCCACTTTTGGAGTTCTTATTTAATTTTCTACTGTTGTCCTTGTTTTGAAGTGCCACTCTCTCCCTTACCTCCTCCAAGGTCACACAAGACGCTTCAGGAAGCTTCCCACAGAACACAGCAGTCTGCAGAAGGACAAGAATCTCACTGGCACTGAGGACAGGGAAGCCTAGGAAATAAGGGAGAGAGAGAAGGTGTTCATTATTCAGGAAAGTGATCTTAAAGCAACCTGAAGATCCCTTGTGTGGGATGGAAGCAATAAGCAAAAGGCTGAGCACTGAGTCTGCACTCAATTTTTATAGGTTCTGAATGGCATGCTTGAGGCAGAAGCTAGGATCGACAGCATCTGGAGAGGCACCAGTAAGTGGCAGTGGCTCCCAGTTTCTGTCTCCACTTCGAGTGCTGCATTCAGCAGGAGCTGAGAGCCTCACAGATGAAAAATACCACAGATGGATGGCATCTTGCCTCTTGGAGAGGCAGCAAAACCCAGCATTGGCACACCTAGCTGCTACTTTGGAAAAGAAAAATACACTCTGGCATAGTATCCGTAAGAGGTTGCCAACCCTTGTCCCTCAGCAGTGATAACACACTTTCCAAAGTGTGAGCAAGAGCAAACAATTAAGCCCACTCTACAGATTCAAGCAAAACTTGAGCCAACGGTGGGTTTGGATCTGGAGCTCTCTGCTGAAATTGCCTTCAACGCTCAAAAGGCACTTCTGAAAATACACTTTGGAAACTTTCTCCAAGCCTGCACCACAAGCCCAGCTGTCTCTTACTGGATCTTCCAGCAGGCGCTCTCAGATGACTAAGGCATCAGTGAATGCTTAGAAAATCACCTAGGCTGCTGGCTCCCTGAAGCCTGAACGGGTACCTCAAAATAGCTATCTGTGCATGGCCAAGCTCTCTGGAACGCAGACCTGGCTATTAGAGGACTCGGTCACAGCCGCAGCCGTGCTGCTCTGTTTACATAAACCCCTTTTTGTTCCTTTGGTGACCACAAGTGTACTGAAGTCCTCATGACAAAACTTAAGAGGGAAGAATCTTGCTAGCTGACTTCTAGTTGTTGCAGAAGTAACTGGTCAACTCGCAGTTTGAAATTAAGTATTTTCTCAACATGTGAAGTATCACTTTCATATTTTTTTTAAGCCCTGACCTTAAAGCAAGACAATTTAGCTGAAGTTGCCCCTCTGAATTAAACTTAGTTCTTTAAGAAGACTGTTTTCATTCATGAAAATCATCCTGTTGGCTTTAGGTGCTTGCAGTACATGACTAGCAGGGAGTCAGTTAGCAACAGATCTCCAGCATTTAAGATGTGCCACTGGTTCTTTCCTTTCTAACTAGTGCAATTGTTAGGAGTCTCTTTTGTACAATGTTGATGCTGTGTTTTTAACAAGAACGCATAGGAATTAAATGGTGTTTAGAAAATGCGCAGGGTGTGTGCAGAACAGGTAGCTGTGCATACAACTGACAGTTCTGCAAACAAGGAGCCTTTTGTGCCTCTGTGTTTTGGCCACCCATTAAGGCCCCCTGGCTGACATAAAGCACTCTTTGCAGGGTGCTCTCTCTCATCGTCCTCTGCATTCGCTGCCCTAGTATCTGAGCACCTTACCAAATTAAATATTAAACGTTCTAAAGGATAGTGTTTCTTTTGTTCCTTTGGCAACTGAGATCTCGAGTGCTCTCAATTCTCCCTGACTTCACATTTTGCAGGTTCATGTCTTAATGTTCTTTTAATGCTTAATTTAATACGCTGGAGTTCTTACTACACACTCATGTCTATTGCACAGAAAATTTGGTGTACAATCTACTAGAGGAGGAGATAGCTATTTAATGAGCAGACATTTCTCATCAGCATCCAGACCCTGGCCTACGAAGATGAGAAGTGCTGTGGGGAAGAGGTGGACGGGCTGCGCAGCTGTGGCTGGACAAGAAGCCATGTTTATTTCTTAGCACCAAACGTTGCCGCTGATCACAGTGACAGCTCCTTACGTTAGCCAAGGGGAGCGCTTGCTTTCAGAGGCCAGCTATAACTGTATAAATAATATTTAAAAGAGAAGTGGGCAGTCTCCATATTAAAACACCAGATCTAGGGTACTGGATGTAGGCCGCTGTTTCTTTTCATACACTTCCATCTAGTTTAATCAAATAAGAGCAACTCTGTTTTTAAGTCTGAAATCAGGACATGAGATTTCTTAACATTTTCACCATCTGAAATACAAACAAGTCTTCATGCCACAAAACCAAAAACCCCTTAGCTTCAGGAGCAAGGCTTCCTTACACTGTTTCCATTGCACAACATCCTCCAGGAACATATGGGCCAGCAAGGGGAAGACGTCCGCTGCATAATTATGGCACTGACAAACCAATTGAACCTCAGCAGCTGCCACTGGGGAGATTTCATTCATTCCCAGTATTGCCTTTTAAACTTAAGTGGCACTGGAACAAACACATCTTTGATCCAAGTAGGAAATCATTTGGAGCTTTGTGTTTAATAGAGCTGAAGCCCTGGGAAAATGATGTCTTTATTAGCCTGTATGACAATGCGGGCCTCATGGCAGGCACACAGCGGTTTGGTGTGTCAGCCCTCTTACTTTCTCAGATGTATTTGGACATATTTGTTCTTGAATCAATGTGGAAACAAGGACTTTAATTCAGCTGCGCTGCTGAAGTGCCTATAAACTGCATGCATGACATCAAAAAGAAGTATTTGGGAAGGGGAAGAGGGAGCGCAATTTTGCCAGTTCCAGAATAGAGCTGGTATGTCTCTGCATTTCTGTCCTTGTGCTACATCATGCCCTTTTTGGGGTCACTTGTTTCTCCCTTATCTCCAGGGGAATTACTGCACTAATCCGGGTGTTGCATACTCAGATACAGAGGAATACATATGGCCAATACTGTGCTACGTACATGTATGTACTTAGGTATGCCTCTGTGGGTGCATATACCTTTAGATAATACGTCACCTCTTCAAACGTTAGTGAAATTTCTACCAGTATCTATTCACTGATATAATTTAATGAAAAATACTAAAAAGCCATGTGAAGAATCCAGTAAGGATACATTTTGCCGTGCTCCAGACACGCATATTATAACCTGCAAGATTAGAATAAATCCTGCTCTGAATGGAAGCCTAGTGAGGAGGAGGTAGTGGTGTGTTGCCAGCTGCCATGTTCAATGTGAGGTTTTTTTCTCTCCTCCTAGATATTAGTTGTGATGCTACTGCATGAGCTAATCAGCGCAAGGCCTGGTTATAATTATGCTCCTCTTCCTGAATGTCTATTTAGACCCGAGTACATACCCAGGCATGTTACAAGGATATTCTTAAAGGACATCAGCCCTTCGTTGTGCATCACAGTAGAGAAGAAAAAGATTGACACCTTATACTGAGGCAAAAGTAAACACATCTTTGCAAACTTTGCAACAGTAAGCTTACTAAGAAAGCAGTAAGATCTATAAAATATTCAATAATGATTCATGGAAAGTAGTCACTAAAAACTCCTAATTCATTCACTTGCAATAGTTCATTGACTTTGGTTTGGCAATATAGTTAAAGAAGCTCTCTGTGTTTTCTTCCTAAAAAGATAGCGTTGGGACTATATTCTAAAATATCATCTTGCTGTTATTTTTTAACAAAGTATTCCCCTGGATCCTTCAGAAACTACTTAAATGCTTTGTTTCTTAGAAGGTTGCTTTAGAAATGCAAGTAAGAGAGTTCCCAACAAAACCACTTTACCTTATTCGCTGGTGGAGGTAAACATTATAAATCTAAATATTACTCTTAGCTACAAACAATTATATTAACTGAGAAATGGAAGCTGGCTCGCACACAGCAAAATCTGACGTCCTTACAGTAAGAAAGCGAGCAGCTTGCAGACATACACATCTCATGGAGAATTTCTAGATGCTCTGCACGTGTATCTCTATCTCTTTTAGGGCCCCTTTTTTCATTTAAATGAACTGTGCTCAGATTATGAAATTCCCGTCTGGAGTCATCTAGCATCTGTGTAATATCCATTTAAACGGCAGATGCAATGGGAGACAACCTGACGACAGAGGACATAGGTGATGAGCTAGCATTTCAGTGAACAATACCTCAGCCTGACAGGTGAGTGATGGAGCGGCTTTAGAAATAATGCATGAGCTTCAGGCGCCCCGTCCACATCAGTCTGTTACAGTGCTGCTCACCTGGTAGCTGCCGTGTCATTTACCATGGATCTCTCTTACAATGTCAGCTGCGCTGCTGGAAGAATTAGTATAACGCAGCAGCCCGATAATGGACTTGGGAAAACCAGGTTACTGGTGTGCTTTTGAGAGAAACAGGCACTAGGGCTTTCCGTTCCTGTGAGTTATGCAGAGCCCTCAAGGTGTGAGTGAGACCTCTTTGAAAACCTGCTTGCTGAGCCGTCAAGACCCCCTAAGTGGTTTATCAGGAAACTGGCACAATCATTAGAGAGTAATAAAATAAAATCATTGTAAGAAAATGAAAGAACATTCCAGTCTGTTTCTGAGCAGATTTGTAGCACGGGAAAGCGACTGAACTGCCCTAATCTTTTATTGCAAAAAATGCCCTCGAATAAAGAAAAAAGAAATGTAGAACTGCAGCTACAGAACAGAAATTATGTTTATTTCCCTGCCCTGGGATAGCACAGGGAGATGTGCTTGTAAGGACGGTTGTTTGTATAAATAAATGTTCATTCTTGGCAGTGGAATGCAAACTATGCTGAAGGGCTGGAAACAGACCACTTTGTAAAGCTGAGGCCAGAGTAAGGGAAAGATGAAGCGAGGTTGTGGGGAGGAAATTCACATTCATTTTTAGCAACTTGGAGAGTTTCTCAAGCATGTTTGACATTTTTAATTATGCTGATGTAGAGCCTATTCCAAGGACAAAAGAAGTCAGGATTACAGGATAAACAATTAGGAAATTTCATACCATCCAGCTAGGGGTAGTGTTGCCTGTGGGTCTGGAGACTTTGCTGAAACACAGAATCATCTTTCATACTTTCTAGACAGATGGAATTTGAATGTCTTGCAAAATCTTCACCTAGGTCAGGAGACTCAGGTCGTGGTCTTACAAACTTTTACCAAGGGCATATTTTTTGATAGCCCACATTAGACAGGAAAGAGATTAGTGTGAACTGCTGCTGTTTGTCCAGGCTTTCCTGCAAGGTTTCCTGAGTGGGTAGGAAACAATCTTGTTATGTTTATATCAATTGTCTCAGAATCTGTAACTTTACAATGGAAAATAAAACTGAAGTTTCTCGTGGAGAATAAGATCACTCTAGGGTATCAAATCACGGAGTCATGGCCTGTTTGTCTGTTTTCCATGCTCAGAACATCCTGCATCGTGACCGCAGCATCTCACTTTACGTGTGTGCCGGTGGAAAAGAGCTTAACGTGCTTGCTCGCCCACCTTCCTTTCCGAAGAATTTGCAAAAAAATGTACCTATATTTCAGTTTCTGTGTCAAGGGTGATATATATGGCATTGGAATGGCAAGAGTTTCCCATCTGTTGGTGAGCAGAAATGTTTCAGAAACATCACAGGGGAGTGGTTTCTAATGCACACCTGCTCCGTTTGCCTCAGACACCCCGCTCCGTGTGCCCAGAGAGGGGCTGCTACTGGCACTCCTGAGTGCAGTTGAGTAGGAAGGTGCATTCTCCTTGAGATAATGGAAAGTCACAGAGGAGGTATCCAGCTTTTGGGCATGAATAAATCATTAAGGGTATGAATTATTCAGTGATCATCCCTACAACATGTGCTACAGACTCAAGAGGCAGTAGCCCTATTGTGTGTCTTCCCAAACATTACAGATGTATGACAGGCTAATGAATCTAAATATTCAAATGAAGTTATGGGAAATAAAAGAATAATTTAAAAAATAGTAGTAAAAAGCTGCTCGAAAGAGTTGTGATACCTCAGGCTGGCATTACAATGACCAGACAATCTTTTAACTTGGTGGTGTTCTTGAAGCAAGCTGTCCACAACAGTTAGAAGCATGATGTGAATTATGAATAAACAGTGGCTCAGGAAATTGGAAACACAGGTTGGAGGAAAGAGCTGGAATTATGGGCACAGAATCAATACAGAAACTGACCCAGTCTTATAGTAACCTGTGTCTAACACAAAAAAACAATACGGGTATTACCTGGATTTCTCCAATGCCAATATGCAATCTTGGTAGCACTTATCAGGGAATTCAAAATTTCTGGGCTTAGATATGTGTTGTAAGATCAGTATCTTTGCCCTATGGTGCTTTTTTAACATTCCATTTATTATGAGCTGAAATGGGACGAATTAAGAGAAGAATTGGGTTGCAATGACTGGAAGGATGGCACTGTTAAATCTGTATCGCTATAATTATTTTAATTCCACACCCCAAAATCACAGAGCCTCTGGCCCAGGTAAGCAGGGGCAAGCCACGATCCCTAAGCAACACATGCTGACAGTTTATTATCTTAGAAGGCTGCCGTGAAGAGTTGCAGTTCTGGTGTAAGTTGCAGGGGATGTAATCAAACCATAGATTAATCCACACAACTCCAACACAGACTGGAAGGAAAAAAAAAGTCCTGTGTTGAATCGCCAGGAAATGGCTGGTTCATCCTTCACAGGAAATGAGTCACCCAAAAGCATCCGCGAGGAGCAGCAAAGACAGGGAAGTTCTGAAATAACATGGACTGATAACAACAGAATAACACATACAGATAAGCCTCTCATTTTGTCACAGATTAGAAGAAGGAAAGAAACGTAAAATGTGAGCTCGTGATTATACTTAAAATTTTAAGTTGAAATAACTACTTGCAGCACAAAAAATACCTGTAGATATAGTTTGGCAGTCCTGTTAAAAGGTAAAATCAGAATGTGCAACAGTAACACTAATAAAAGTTCCAAGTGCAAAGTGCTTTTCAACTTTGTCCCTGGAAGGGAGGCCTCAGATTGCTGTGGTGCCACTGCTGTCAAAAATCCAGCTTAGGGAACTTGTAAACTGGTTAGAAACACTTACGTCTATTTAATACTGAAGGTATATTAAGCTCAATTCCAAACCAATTTATTTATCAATTACCAATCGGTACACTTTCTGGTAATCCTTTATGCTGCCAAACTCTTAGGATCAGTGGAAAAAATACTCCCCTCGCTAACGATATATACTGCTTGTAAACCCACAAATCTGCAGTTAGAAAATGAACTGTTCCCAAGCACTGGAACTAACATAGCCAGCTCTCCAGCAACCCTCTGTGTACCCACACCTCTTCCTCCAACAACCCCAGCTTTCTGCCTGTGTGGCTTATGCCTTCTACCCGTGATACTTCTGGTCCCTCTCCTTTCTCTTCGCTCAGGTATGAGCTGAGTGAGGAGACACCTCTGCTCTCAGCAGTTTTGAGCCATGTGTTACTGACTGGTCGATCAGAGGCCATATGCGTCTTTTCGTTGGACTGATAAATGCAGCAGTGAGTTTGCTCCTTCCCTGCTAGCTCTAGACTAACCATTTCCAGAGCTGTGATGTGGCATCATGAATGATGCACAAAAGAATGTTCTGGCATCCTAAGATGTTGCTAAAGCTGCAAATACTCTTTTAAACAAAACAGCCATGTTAATTGAAAGGAGTTTAAAATAAATAAAAGCAACAAAAAGAAGCAAAAGTATCTGAAACACCCCCTGGCCCCCCAAGTTTCATTGGGACTGTATTAGTAGCAAAGTTATATATGAAAGAGCTTCCTGGTTTAGGACCTTGCAGGGTACTGTGAATAATGAGGGAGGAGGGGAACTTGCAGGAAAACAACTGTCATTAAAAACAGTATCTAGGATATACCATTATGCACAGTAGTTTAGGTTCCTGAACAGAGACCCGTATTTCAGGAAGGTTCTTATTTTCAAGTCACTGATAGAAATGTTGGGTGGAAGAGGAAGGAGAAGGGGAAAAAAACTTTGCTAGTTCGCCAAGGAACATAGTTACGTAGAGAAGTGTCCTGTGAACGTAATACAAGCTTCGGAGCTATTTTTAAAATACAAAGGAAAAAAGGCAGGAAAAGGGTCTTTTTTGTTTCAGAGGGTTTTTCTTCCCTGCATGGTAAATTAAATTCAAAGAGATAACATAGGCAGGAAGGGCTTAAAAAGAGAAAAACCTGGGTGTGTCCCACCAAGGCCTTTCTGGCAAGTGAGTAACCGGAGCCTGGGGAGGGTGGGACCATTTTGCTGGATTGTACAAAAGAAGCTGATTCATATTTTTTCCCGTCTCCCTCCTCTTTTTTTTTCACATGGCCATTTTCATGTGGGTTTCTTTTTCAAAACAAACAAAAAGATATACAGAGGCAGGTCTTTCTCCCATCTGTTTTTTTTTTAATAAAGTATTATTTTGTTCTTAAATGCATTTTCCTGTTTGGCCCAGAGAAAGACTGTGCATTACCCAATAGTATCGTTAGTCAGTTTGCTGCCATAGTATCTGAAAAGACACTGTCTAAAAAATTCTGCTAATATTACAGGAAAATGTCTGATAATAAGCATTTCTGCTAGAACTATGGAAAATCTGAGTGAGCTTGCACGAACCTTAAAAGAGTCTTTTAAGTTAGACTACAATTGCACAGGAGAGGTTTTTGAAAAGTAGTAATTCTCTGATAGCATCCACCCATGTTTGCTTTTCCAAAGATACCTGAAAAGCGTCTGGGATATCTGCACATGCAATAAACTAATGTCAATAGCTATGAGAAAATCAGATATTGTTCTAGTGATCAGTATCTAGCAGGAATGATTTTTTTCAAAGTCTTTGTGTCGTGTTCAGGGTACCCTTCTTTAGGGCACAGTTCTTTACAAGCGGACTGAAGTATCCCATATTAAAAAAAAAGGAGTGATTCTGTCTCTACACCATCCTCTACTATGGAGGAATTTCTTACAGCATATAAACCAGATTATTCTGAAGGGAAGATGAAGTGAAACACCTCCATGGGAAATATAGCTTAAAATAGGCATAGTTCAAGAAAGTGCATTGTGGCTTGTGAGATGGGAGTTAAATTCCTGCTCTGCTTTGATCAAATCACTTTATCTCTCTGACTCTCAGCTCAGCAACTCCAAAGTGGATCGCATAATCCCATCATTTTCCCATTCTTTGCCTCACCTAAGTTGTAAATCTCTTATCTGTGGCAGAAGCTGAGCCTTTCATATGCAGTACCTAGTAAAATAACTTTGGTTTACTCGCCTGTAGCAATAGGTAAGAACATACCTTTTCGCCATTTTAAACTTCACTGAGCCCAATAAACCAAAGATGTAGAAATTAGAGTTACCAGCTCTTAGTAAGATCCAAGCTCAGTGGAAGCTCTTGCATTTCACAGATGGTGACAAGAGTGAGACAGTAAGTTGATGTCTGGTCCTGGCCACCAAAATATCTGAGCATTGCCCCAGTTTCTGAGAAAAGAAGGCATCTGGCCATAGGAACCAACACAGTATACGTGTTTGGGAGAAAATAATAGACCGTTTCACTTTTAACTTTTTTTTCCATATTCATGTGTCTAGTGTACGCTTCAGAAAGAATATAAAATGCATGTCTGTACCTGTCAAAGTTACCTGACATTAAGCAGAAACACTGCCCAAGGATAAGACTCCGAATTTAATTTGCACTATATTTAAAAAATCTTTTTCTGAACCTTCACAAATGTACCATTGACAGGGCTGTGTTACAGCTCAGGTGCTTCCATCAGTGGTACTGATCTATGTTAGTGCTTTTACTGTTTACCACTGACAATAGAGACAGATTAGCAGAATTGTACAAATGTTTTCACAAAAATGTCAAAAGTGGGTGTGCTGGTGAGGTACGAAGAATCCATTCTACAGTAAGACCAGTATTATGTTGCCTAGAAACTCTCAAAACAGGGTTGCAGGTAACAAAGCCAAGATCAATGTGGACTAGACATTTGATATTTGATTCAATGCTACACAAGGGACTTGTAGCGAGGTCTGGGACAATTAATTCTTGTGCTGCAGTCAACAGATAGGGTTATGACAAGTGAGGCAAAGAAAATGAGTAATTGCTAGTAGAATTCCCAGTGAGCAAATATTGTCTGTATTTAAACAGAGACACGCACCATTTCATCTATGGAAGCAAACTGCTTTACAGAATGATGTTAGTGGAGAGGAACCAGCAACGTCCCGTTGGATCGGAGGAAGATCCTAAGATCTGCTCAGCCTCCATCAGGATCCCGGTCCTCATGTGCCTGCACAGGAACAAAATAAATGCACCGGCACTGTCTACAGCCGGAACCAGGTGGACACTCGCTTCACCCTTATTTTTTTTAGGGGCCTACATCTTGTGGCACATGAACAAGCTTGACAATCATTTTTAAGGCAGCCACAGAAAATATCTAACACAAGTAAGTCCATTGTAGTAAGCTTAAATTTACTACCGATGGCCCAGCACCTTAAAAAGAAATCTTCTAGAGGTTTGAAAATCCCCAAAGATAGGAAATCCATGGATTTTACCTGAATCTCTGCGAAATTTAAACTTACAGGCAATGACACATTAAGAGTGAAACAAGCTTATCTAATTAACTGAGGTGCACCTGACTGGGAAAAAAGCCGTTTTGGTCAGCAAACGGTGTCAGGACTGTAACTTAGGAAAAATATTATCCTGATGCCTCAGCAGAGCAAGTAGGTGTTATGTCTTACCTCACAAGTTCTCTCTCTCTCTCTCTCTCTCTCTCACCCACTGGGTAATCTTTATCCTTAAGACATTAACTGCAATTAAACAGACTTTATCCTGTATCTTAAATAAAACTTCTAAGTGCTGTCTAGCGCCATTAAAGTCCCCAGACTGGCAGTGCTAAATAATTAACCTAATTTCGGCGAGGAGCTCGCCCTCCATTACTCGAGATGGCAACGGACAGGAGCGCGCGGCTTCCCTGCCCGTAGCCAACATGGCGGCGGCGGTTGGGCCGCTCCCGCAGGCCCCGGCCCGCGCTGCGGGTGACAACACAATGTGCACGTTGGGGCCCTTGCCCATATTCAAGATGGCGCCCAATGTGGTTATCCAAAGCCCTGCCCCCAAACAAGATGGTGGATCCGTGTGGCATTTCGGCATCCTTCCCGCTCTCAAGATGGCTCCTCCCAGCCGTCTCCCTTCGCCTACCGAATCGCGCCGCGCACCGGCGCTTTGCTCCGCCCCTCATCCCGCCTGCAGCCAATAGGCTTCGCGAGGGGCACCAGGGCGCCAACCCTCGGAGGCGGGCGATCTCCGCCCCTGCTATCAAGATGACATCTCCGATAGCCAATGGGGCGTTGGCGCGGGTGAGGCGGGCCGGGCGGCGCCGCCATTTTGTGAGTCTATAACACGGAGCGGTTGGGTTCGTTCCTGCTATTCCGGCGCCTCCACTCCGTTCCCGACGGGTCTCCTCCGTGTGCAATGGACGGGTGAGTCCCCGCCGGCCCGGGCCTCGGCACGGGCGGCACCGTGCCGGGGGCCGGGGAGCAGCGTTACCGGACCCTTCCCGGGGTGCGGAGGAGGGGGAGAAGGCGGCCGAGGTTCGGGACCCGCGCCGGGGGCTGGGGCGTTACCTGAGGGGGGGTGCCGAGGGTGCGGCCGGGCCGCCCGGCGGCGGCGAGGCGGGAAGGGGAGGGGGCGGCCGCCGGCGGTGCGGGAGGGGGTTTCCTGCGTGGGCCGCNGGGGGAGGGGGGGCGCAGCCGGGGCGGGCAGCTGATTCACGCCGGGGCCTTGCTCCTATTGTCTGGCGCTTTCGCAAGCGGGGGGGTGGGGGGGATGGTTCTGGCTGGGTTTTCTTTTGTGAGCAGTTTTTCGATCAGGACAAGTTTTGCATCAGTTTCCAAGGAGCTGTAACGCCTTCGGGCACGCCGGGAGGCTCGCTAGAAGTAAGGTTTCCATTGCAGTGTTACCTGAGAGCCATAGGTAGAGCTGCAGCGGTAGAGCAGAGCTGTTCTCGTGCTCCCTCCTCTTTCTATTGTCCAGGTCTGAACTTCGAGATAAAACTTTCCTCCTGACTGTTCGACTCGTGTAGTTTTTTCTAGAGAGCAACTCTTTTATCTTGGGCAGCATTGATTTTTCTTTAATCACCACTTCATCCGGTGCCTCGCTTCAGAAGTGTTTGTTTTAAAACTGTTTTATCAAGGCAACTCTGTCAGAAATGAGGTTTCTGTATTTCTCTTCTCTCATATGGTGTATTTTCTTTAGTGATCTGATTTTTGTTTAAAATACTTCCGAAGGCCTCCGAGTAAGCAGTTTGTTTTCCCGGAGCCTTAAGTACGGGAAGCCCAAATTAGTGCCTCCTCGCTTCTTGCCTCGGAACACTAGTCTGGTGAGAATTAGGCGTAGTCACATGTCTGGTTTTTTTATGCACTGAAAAGGTGGTGTCTCAGTGTTGTTTTCATCTAAAAAAAACCCCCAAAATCGTGTGTATTATTAATTTTTACAGTCCAGGGTGCAGTTCAGGTTGCTGTGCTTCTTTTAACAAGTTGCTCGTCATGTTGAATGATATTTTAAAAAAAAAAATCTTCAGCATGTGAGATCATGCATTCTAATGGCAAAAATCAGTTTGTTATCAGCTGTCTTCACTGTATTTCCTAGGAAAGCTGATTTACTGTGTATAAATAGTTGTTATTTTACTGTAGACATTTTAGTATAACATATGAGTCTTAATGATCCCTTATCTTTTGAAGATCTTAGTGCGTGTTCTGTTTACCCTGTGAAAGCTGTCTCCTGTTGAAACTTCAAAAGCTGCTTCTGAAAATGGTTTTACATTTTTGCCTAGCTGGCAGTGAGTGGTCTCTCTGGCTACAGGCTTCTTCTGTCTGCTTCTCCTACCTAAAACGATATGTAGCTGTGCTTTTCAAATGATCCCGTTTGAATAAGTTGCTTTGTTAAGGTACACGAGGAGTTCCTACTGGAAATGCTGCTTTGGAAAATGACCTAGAGGTTTTACTGGTGCTGCTTAATTTTTCCCCTTATTGCGTAGGAATTATCTCATTCTATGTAAAAAGTAATTTTTATGAAAGGCTTTATTGCCTATTTTTTCAGAAATGAGAAAAGTTTTAATCCCCTACTTCAGGCTGACATAGGACAAGAGAATGAAGTTTAAGATACGATAACTTATTGAGGGGGGGTGTGTGTGAACTGGAAGTATATTGCACATTTCTTGAATAAAAATTCTTAAATACTGTTGGTGCTTGTTTCATGTGGTATTTGTTATCAAGTGAGTTACTACAGTATTCCAGAAATCGATAGTTCTTGCCGAATAAAACTGCTTTTCCTGTTGGATAATTTTAAATACTATCCCCTGTTAAGGCTACTTTATGTAAAACATTTCCTGTGTGTGAGGCCCACAAGAGGAACAGGAAGTAAGAGAAATTGCTCTGGGGTGAGTTCGAGAGTTTTGGAAACTTGGGAGATTCCCTGTTCTTCTTACGCTTTGCTGGAGATAGTGTTGGGTTTTTTTTAAGGTTATGAAAATCACTGGGTTAATGTGTGTATTTTAACTGAAGAAATGTGTACTCATACTTAGTAATTCTAATCGAATGATTATGATTCTTTAAACTGATATGTGCAGATGGGTTTAATTAGTTCATTACTGCTGGCCCTCAAAGTGCAGCAAAATCCATCTGTCTTCGTTGGTGACCAGACACCAGGGGATTGCAAAGCCGGCGTTTTCATACAGGGCGTTCTTTAACTAGTTCACTTGGAAAAAAAGAAACTATCGTGTGGCTTCCTGGCAGCAGCCATTGGATCAGACTGTAACTCCAGCTGTAAATTGCTGGGTTATGATGACATGGCAGGTTGGTTTTGAGGAGGAAGTATGAGGAGCTGAGCTGGCTTATACTTGTGTTACGGCTTATTTGTGGAGCTGGTGAACATGAATGATTTAAATACTGCTCGATCTTAGTAATTCCGTGAAAAGTTACAAATTGTTGCAGGAGGGTAGAGAAGGAAGAATTAGTAAATGCAAGTTCTCTAGCATTAAATCACTGCGTAGAATTGTTCTTGAGTACTTCAGATTTCATATTGCTCTTTGCAGAATGACTGCCCTGCCTTCTGCTTCTCTGCCATGTTTCCTTAAAGTTGCTGCAGGTCTGTTAGCCAGCCACTTTTGGATCCTTTACTCTGAAGTTATAGTCAGCTATTTGAAAGGTAGCAGTTGAAACAGGCAGTGCTGCACGTATGTCAATGTAAAATGATCATTTCTGCTCTCAATTTTACATTGCTGCTTTACAGTGGTTTGGAGTTCGTAAAAAATATAATCTTCAGTGCAAGGGTATAACTGAGATCCTTAGACTGTCTTGAGCACTCCCACAAGAGTAACATGTAGGTACTGTAATTCTCTGGAAGATTACCCAGGTACAATAAACCAAGCCCTAGACAAGTCATTCTGATTCCATCAGTGAAAGAAGTTGCTGTAAGTAGATGAATGTTGTGATATATAATGTTCACTGCTGATAAGAGCTAGCATGAGTTGCTATTTTTCATGCTAGTTGATCAGGAAATCTCATTTTGGGAGGTTTAAGCATACATAGTAGAGTTTAATAACTTTTTTCTTCCAGATCTCTGTTAGGGAAGAATACTATTTGTTTTCTTAAGTAGAAGAGAATTGATAGAGGAATCTTGTGTACCGGCATACCCCGATCTGGGAGCTGCCTGGACCTCTTCGCTGCTCTCTCTAATTGCGCTCTGTTAGCTGGCGCTGGTCTGGCTCCAGTGGTGTTAGCGTGGCTGCAGGGCTGCTTTAAGCCGGGCACACACTCTTGGCTTGGCTGAGAGAACAGCCCAAACTCGGCGTGGTATCTGTGGTACCACTGGAGCTCTGGCATTAGTAGTCTCCACTATTGACTCGGTAATTTCACTAGAGATAGCCTCTTCACAGCCTGGCAGAGGTTACTCATTTGACTGTAAGGTTGTTAAGCATTGCAGAAGTGAATATTGGTGATGGAGTTGACTCTTGACACTGTTGCTCTTGGTTTAGTCAGAGGCGGCGTTCTAATCGCATCTCTTTGCCCTGAAGAATGCGTGGCTGCGTTAACTGTGGGTTTTTGGTCTTAGTCCCCCGTGGTACCCTTGCAAAAAGAGCAAGCTCCGCTATAGGAAGTGGAAGAGCTGCAGTTTTCTAGCACTGCTGGGTCTTGGGTCTCCACCATCACCATCTAATAATTTTTCCTTGTATAAACTGTCCTTGGCTCACTTGCAAAGACAACTGTGCACTTTGACTTGCTTTTTTCTTACTACTGTAAACTATGCTGGATATTTGTGGCAAACCTATCTAACTTTTTTAATCCTTTTCTTTCTTTTTTCTACAGCATTGTCCAAGATATAACAGTTGGTACAAAGGTAGGCACTTCTCACTTTTTCTCTCTTTTTACACTGCTCAGCATCTGACCTAGTTTTAGCCTCACCAAATGTAGATCTTCGGCTTTAAAGGGTTATTTCTGGTACCATGTAAATTGGTTTTAACCAGAAGGTAATTTAGCTTCATGTGCATTTACAACTTTTATTATGGCTCAGCATTTAGCTCTTGGCATTTGGACATTGATTATCAACTATCAGAAAAAACTTTATTGCATTTAGAGACAGCCCTTTCCCCACTAAAATGTCAAGCTGTGCTTGTTATTTGCTAGACAATGCTTCTCAATGGAGAAATTGGTCCTTTTTCTTTTGAGAACTTCATTTCCTTTGTTTATGTGAATTCCTGTTCAGTTATATGTCAAAAATCCTTCTGCCACAAAAAATTGAGTGTTTAGCTGTTGATTTTTTTCTCTTGCAAGTACAGTAAATACGACCTTTACCCTTCTAGTCTCAGGTTTTGAAAGTGCAGACTTAGCCCTGAAACTCAAAGTGCTGACAGGAGCCTCCTTATCTGCTGTGCGTGGTAATAGACTGTTGTGTTCTCAGGATAAAAGCTCATTCCTGTGAAATGTTAAACTGGAATGTGCAGCATAGACTGGCACTCCTTCATGTATTAAAGGTTTTTCATTTTACTTTGTGAACATTGTAGCTAATGCTCTGGGATCAGGATTACAGTAAGTTCAGCCCTGCGAGTTCTTTTTGTAAGATAGTATGTGTGAACGTTGGCCCTCAAAGTAGTCATCTGACAGCTTTTTTAATGGCCTGAATTGTGTGTTGTTAGCGTCTTCATTATTAACTAAGAAACAGAGTTGCATGTGGTGACTTGAATAGGCTGGTGAAGTAATGCAAGTGTGTGATAGGACTAACTTGAAGTAGAGCTGAGCGCAGGTAGTGTGAGCTGTTAGGTCTACGTAAGTGAAGTGGGAGCATTAGAGAGTATTTGCTCCTAGACAGCAAATAGTTTTTTGTATTAGAAGTGCAACATTAGATGTGGCTGCTGTTAAGCATAGGCATGTTTGTTAGGGCTTTAGGGTTTCTGAGAAGTATTAAACACCTGGAGGGGCTCTATTTAATGGCTGTAGGGGAAAGATTATTTTAACTTTTCCTTGTATGAGAATCTGAAATTTGAATTAATCGTAGTGCCATGATAGTGTCTGGTTGTGGTTGAGAATGCTGTTTGCTGCAGGGAATTCAGTTTGCCATCGGAGGAGGAGGAAAGGCTTGAGCCTGGGCAATCCATTATAAAAGGGGGACTAAGTCATCCCTTGACCACTGTAGAGCAGTTTGATACAACATCTTCTAGTAAACTGATTAATCTAGATAAAAGTCCCCTCAGTTGTTTTTAACAATGTGTAATTTGCAGCTTTAGGTTTATGCAGCTTTAAGAAGTGGTTTTGCATAACTAAATTTGACCAGGAAGCTTCTGAAACTGTAATTGTAGTCCTCAGTGAATCTTGAAAAGCTTCAGGATGTGGTATTGTGTGCCTCATCGCTCCCATCTGTGGGGGTGATTTCAGTCCCTAGTGCAGTACAGTCAGATGTCTAAAATGAGGACTGGGAGAAATCCCATCCAAGTGCTTTCACTCCTAGCACAGGACAGAACTGTAACCGGGATTATTCCAGTTGTACAGTGGGGTGGGAAGTGGTGAGACAAAAGCATGCATCAAAAATGAGGTTTCTTGTCAAGTCAGATGAGGCAGGCTTTGAGAACGTTGAATCAAAATTTAAAGAGTGGCAGAAGCAAAAAGGAAAGTTGAACCATCTTGATAAAGGTAAGTTTTAAAACTATTTTTGACATAGCCATGTTATCTGATTATGTTTAAATAAGACATTGAATATGCCAGTGTAGTTCATGTAATAGAGGTACATTCTTTAATGTTATGGTGTAACATGTCATGGATTTGCTTAGTTAAGTTAGAATCCTGTTTGTGCACAGCAAGGAACAAAGGCTTCTCTTACGCCTGCGTCCTCTGTGTGGTGGTGTGCAGGTCAGCTGTGTCCAGACAGTTTCCCCATACTCTGCTTCTTCTGTATTAAGATCCTCTGACTGCAGGACTCTTGCACGGAGGGAGGGACTGGCATCTCTGTTTCAAAAACCTGTGTAATCAAATCATGTATCAATTGCTTCTTAAAACACTTACCTCTGTGGTAAGTGTAAAACCTCATTGGCTGCAGCTCTTCTGAAATTTTGCTGTTGCTTTTGTGTGTTGCTTCCACTTCAATCTACTCTCCTTCAGTTTGCCAGTAAGTAGTTTGAAGGGATCGCAGAAGGTTTCTGTAATGCCACAGAAGCATTTCAGTGTTGTCTTTGCTGAAATCGCTGCAGTGTTGGAGCTCTGTTCGTCCATCAGCATTTGTTTGATCCCTGGGGCATCACTGAAATCACTTCAAGGATTAACTGATTCCCCCCCTTCAGAAGCAGATGTTCTTTGTAATTGCTTGATAACTTAAAATAATGCTGTGGAACTACAGTTTTGTGATCTACTGACTTTATAAAACATAGTCATAGAAATGACATTCAGGTGGAGATAGAACTACTTTGTTGGTGTCTGTTCTGAAAGCTGTGCTCACAGGAGAGCTTGCTGGCTGAGCTTCTAAATTAGACATGATAATTTCAGCTGGAAAACTTTTTAATCTGAGGTGTAAACTTACTCATTCTAGCCATATATGTACAAAGAAGGTAGGAACAGTACTCCATCCAGTTTATTAAGCTATTTGAAGATTACAGTCCTGAAGAGCTGCCAGCTCTTGTCATACTTTAGGCAGTGTGTTACTGAGATGAGAGTAGACCTTTTCAATGTTCTGTTATTAACTGGAATGTCTCAAGGTTGGAGAATTCTCAGACAAGTAGGAAAAGCACCTGTAACTTAAAACACTGCTGAGCAAATTGTCAAAGATAACTTACAGTGGCCTCTTGGTTGTCTTCCTGCTGTAAGTGTTCCCGCTTGCTAAGTCTAACTTTGAAATTGAGGACTGTATGAAAGTATGTATCAGTTTGCTCTATTGTATTGTTTAAAAAGGCAGCTGGCACCTTTTTTTAGGATTTTCTCACAGCCTTAATTCACATGTTAAGGGTACTCACACCCGCTTCTATTAATTGTTCTGAGGTCTTTGTTATATTTAGGTTCTGTAACTTAAGAAGTCCCCAGATGTTCTCCTGGCTTACTACTTGAGCACTGTACTGCCTGCTGGTCTTGGTTTTAATCGGGATGGTAATTGTAGTAGCCATTCCTGGGCTTCACATTTAGCCTAGTCCGCAGGCTCTTTGGTTTAAAGCGTGTGAATTTGTTTAGGAAACTCATTACAATTCTGGTATGGGGCTCTTGATGCACAGCCTTCTGGAATGTCCTGCAGATTAGAAACACATGATTTAAGACTTATTTCTTCCCATAATTTCATTGCTGTCTGAAAAGGAAGGAAGTATGGCCTTAAGATGGGAGCACTGTATTTGAACTCTAAGGTACTGGGTCTGATCCCTGCAGTTGCTTCTTTCTAAGTAATTTGATCAAGATCACTCTCTGTATCTCCTTTCCCTTTCTTTAATTTGCCTAGATATCACTATCTCTTTAGGCTGTAATGGTCTCTGAGCAGGACTGACTTACTAGAAAGAGTATGAACTATGATGTGTCATTATTCTTTTAAGTAAAGTTGCATTTCAGTGGTTGAAGGTCTCAGAATAGTTTAGGTGCTGAATAATCTTGTAGTTTCTTGGTTAAGTTGGGCTTTTTTTTGAAAGATGATGCTTCTGGGGAAAAAAGTACACTTCTGTGGCATTTGAGAAGTTAATTTTTAAAATGGGGTTTGCTAGAGTGTGATACAGGCTGACTGCATAGAAGTGATTTGTGATCAAGCCAGGATCTTTGCCATGGGAACAGTAATTATGGCTTAGGGCAGCAGGCCAAGAATGTTGTGAGGAAATTCCAGTCCCCTCCTATGGCTTTAGTTAGAGGCTGCAACAAGCTGGCTCTTGTGGCCTCTGTAACAGGCATGATCACACATGTAAGCCACATGTCGGTAGCAAGGTACATGGATGTCTTTTGGCAAGCATCATGTCAGCTGGATTTGGTAAATAGCTTGATCTAATCTGTGTTAGTGTTGCACACGGGTTTTATGCACCTGTGTCTTCAATTTATAGATAACTGTCCTTTGCAGGTTAATTGGTAAACCTGCTGGTTGGATTATGAGAACTGTTTAAATCTGTATTAAGTTTAACAGGAATTTAAGCTATTGATTGAAGCACAGATGCTAAGCAAGAGTGCTACCACAGGCTTATCAGCTATTAGATCTGTCTAAAGCAGTTTCTGCATCACATCTAAACTAATTTTTTATGTGGAAGCTAGCTCAAATTACTTGCACTTGGAAAGGAAATGAGCTGTGACTCCTGTCGTAGATGGAAATGAAATTGTGTAAGGCTTTCTAGAAAATGATCAGTTAATAAAATGGTTGTAGAAAATATTCTATTTTAATCTCAGGCCTACTTTGCCCTCATTCTGTGATGATTTAAAAAAAATAGCAAAATATTTAATGCACATGAATTTACTGAACTTTATCCCTACACTTGTGGGATTAAAAAGATAGACTCTGGTCTCTGAGTCACTGACATCTGTTTCAAGTACTGTCAAAGTAGAAAATGTAGATGTGCTGATGCCACATTTATTGTCATCTCAACTAGCAAGAAGAGTAAGCATTATTTAAGTTCAAATTCTACGTTATTCTGGTATAGCTGTCTTCCAGGCTTCATATGAAAACTTGTTGAATACTGTGCTTAGTTCAGCAAGTGTGTTTTGGTAATCCTGGTGTAATGATTGCTTGGTGTTTGCCAAAGCAGATTGTTGTTGTTACACAACTGCAATTTAGATGAGGTTGAATTAGCGTGGAGTTCCTTCTAAACCTGCATGTTCAATCTGCCATTTTACGGATTGGGCACAAAGTGTTCTTTCATAGGTTCCATTTTCCCAAAGTGACTCATCCAGCAGTATTTCTTTCTGATAGTGTTTGTATTAAGCTTTACCAAGGACCTGTCTGCTCCACTGCAATGATTTAAAAAGTTCATGGTTGACTACTAGTTAAGTTTCAACTTGGGAGCAGTATATCATAAAGCTTGGGTGTGTGCTACCCTACAAAGCCAGAATGACTGCATTACTGCAGTACTTGGAGTTTAGGAATTTTGGGCTATTTAAAATGGCCACACCTTTTATTTGCTCAAAGGGCAGGTTTGTTTCACAGGGTGTCTCCATAGTAGCAAAGACTGAGAAAGTAAGTCAGGGAGGGGCTGATGAGATGAGTGGGTCGAGGATCCGGCTTCGCTCTAAAGCCAGTGTGTGCTTGAGCTTGTAATGCATCTTATTGCAAAATCTCACGTTGGATTGTGTGAACAATTGCTTTAATGTAACACTTAAGTTTCTGGTGTCTTTTAGGATCTCAAAAATCTGTCTGTATACTACAGAAATAGTCCCAGCTATTGTGGCAGTATATATGGTAGGAAAATAATTTTCCAATGCACTAAATTCTTTGCAATGCTCTGACCAACTAACCTAGTTTCAAAGATGCTGAAAATGTGTGTGTGTACCCAATATGCTATTGTGAATCTTAGTGGGAAGTTTACCATGCTGGCTCTTTTGTAAAGGTATTAGACTAAATCTTGTCCAGACAAGAGTGAGGTTATAACAATTTAAAAAAAACCTTAAGTGGTAGGTGTTTGCTGGCCCCAGCTGAACAGAGCATAGTTTAAAAAAAAAAAGTATGTACTCTGAGCCTGCCAGAAAGGCTGATGCCTCCACCACAGATTCATTATATCAATGTAATATGCTGACTACTGGGTTGGATTTAATTTGATAAATGATATAGGGCTGCAATGAGCAATTTGGTGAACTGAAATGATTTCTTCCCCCCACCTCTTGCTGTTGGTTGTGATCGGATGGTAAATTGTGTGTCTTAATCAGGGCGCAGTGGAGGGGTGAGTGACACACTGAGCTTGTAGCTGCTGCTTACAGATGGGTGGGACAGCAGTATCACACCTCGCTTAGCAGGCGCCAGGCTGCAGTCTTCAGGATCCTGAAGTTATTTTGTGTTGATCTTAACTTTCCAACTTTCTAGGACTGAAGTTGGATTGTGTGTTCTTCAGAGATGTTTTCACAAAAAAGTTGACTCACGCTTTCTGTTTGATTGGAACGTTTTTCACACTGCTCTACTTTTAAATGACTAAAGAGTGTTGGAGGCGGGGGGGTGGGAAGAGGGGCATGTGGGGGTAGCATAAGGGAGCCTTGCTGGAAGTGAGTCTTTTGTGGAAGACAAGGAAAACTGGCATCCTTTTTCCTACTAGTTTAAATTTAGTTCCATTCCTAGCTCTTGAATCTCTTGGCAAAAAATATTGGAATGTAACAGGAGTGTGAATGATGATGTCATCAGACTGGATTTCTCTTATTAGGTTCTTCACAAAGTGATTTGAGCTGTGAACTGAAGTATCAAAGTACATTCTTCCATTCCTCTGGGATTGAACTCATACAGAGCCTCGAAGCATACTTCAGAAATGCTCAATTCTTTCTGTGCTCCAAGAAATTTTTTTGCTTCTTTTATCAGAGCAAAGGGTTTGCATGTGCTTCTCAATGATTTGTGTGTCATTTTGTGTATAAAATATTATGGTGGTCTTTTACTGGGTCCAAAATCTTTTTACAAATGTAAGGAAAGTGAAGTAGAAGAGCGTGCTTGCATGCTCTGGCCAGGCAGAGTTACAAGACTGCTGATAGAGGGGTTTTTATTGGAACTTAAGAAAAGCAGACCAAGGACTTGTAACAGTGCAGATTCTTCTGGGTTTATTTTCAGAGAGGCATTTTTCAGGTGCAGCTGTGTTACCTGCTTTGCTTTTTGTAAATGCATGTTAGCTGATGGCCTGTATGCCTCCTAAAATCTATCTTTTTCCTCACAAGGAGGAGGGATACTGCTGTTCATTGTCTGTTTAAAAGTTGTTAGAGCAGTGTAAGGTGCTCCATGTCCAAAGGCAGAGAATGCTGCTGCTATGTAGGATTTCCTCAGTGAGCCAGGGGAAGAAATATTTTTTTGTAGATCTTAAGCTTGGCTAGCCTGTAGCTTGCTGTCCTTTCTGCTTGTTGGCCTCTTCTTTCCCATATGCCCTTTCTTCTTGCCATTGCTTTAAGTTTGCTTTCTGCCTGTAACTTGCTTTCGAAAGCTGGTTAATATCACCTGTTTGTCTTGAAATTAATATTTTTAAGGTTGTGCAGTCTGTATTTGTTTCTAGGCTTTTGCACAGGCAGAATGCAGTTGATTTTTTGTAATCCATTTAAAATAAGTGACTGGATCTTAAGTAGATAAAGGATTATATAGGGCAGCTGAGAATTTCTGTAATACTTCTAGGTGTAGTGGTAGAAGTGGTGACAATCTCTGGCTTCATTCCAAACTATAGTAAAGTTCAGGTAAAATCCTTGTGAAAATGAGACAATTTATAATTTTCATATGACTTAAAGTTGCTTTTTAAGCTGTGAAGACCTAGACTAATTCAAAATTCTTATAACTTATTTGTTAAAACTTTAAAGCAAAAAAAAGGCTTTGAGTTTGGGGCATGGTCAAAAAGATAACTTGGAAGAAATATGAAATATTAGAATTCTACCTTGCAGCAGACTTCCTTTCTCTAATTCAGAAAAGGAAACTAAAGAAGTATTGATAGCAAGACTACACGGAGCAAGGGTGTTTTATTAAATTAATGCAGCTTGAGCAATAGACCTTTTGTAGCCACGAGTGTTGCAGACAAAAGGAGGCTGCTGTCATAGAAACGTTCCCAGGCAGTGTTTTACCTGGTAGTAGCATGTGTGCCGACTGGTGATTTTGGTGGCAGAAACAGCCTTACACTGCCAGATCTTTCGTGGATCAGGGTAACTTCAAAAGTGGTATTTGTTTTCTATAAACAGGAAGCGGAGATTTGTTAGTTCAAATGAAGAGTTTTATGTAGCGCAGTGTTACTGCTAGCACACTGTTGCTTCTGTTAATCTTGTCATAAAAATACCAGCTGCAAAAGAATTAGCTAAACAGAAATGTCAACATAAATTAATGTCTCTTGTGAGCAGGAATGTGAACTTCAGCATCTGAAGAACTGCATCTTGAAGGAAGGACAGCACAGCTGGGCCTCCCTGTGGTAGTCAGGGAATAAAAAAGGTGGAAAAGTAGTGTTGTGGGTTGATGCTGTGAGCAGCCGAGCACCCACACAGCCGTTTGCTTGCCTCCTCCCCTGGGTTTGCGCAGTTTTAAACTTAAATAAAACAATATAGTACTTCAGAATCAATAGCTTTTGTACTGGCTTTTCCAATATAATTGAAAGTACCCAGCAGATACATTGTTGGTGGAAAAACTTCTAATAAACCTTTTAAAACAACTAGGTTCACTTTGCTTCCTCTGGCTCTACTGAATTAGGATGCTTGGTATGGAGCAGTTGAATTTATAACATGGTTTTAAAGCTTACTCATAGCTTTTAACCTGTACAGAAAGAAAAGACATCAGAGTCTAGAAAGAGATTATGGCAATCACTGCAAGTGTGAAGACAGGTGATGAATACAGGCACCAGCTGAAGTTCCCAATACCGAGTGCTCATTAATAGAGTGCTTGTTTTCAGTTTGCCTCAGGTTAGGTCATTCCAAAAAGCAACTGTCAATAGAGATTTCTTGTGGTTATCCGAGCTCAGCTCCAACAGTAACAAGGAAGAACAAGCGCTGATGAAAAGTCGTAGTCGATGCAACTCCCTTCCGTTGCGGGAAGCTTGCCAGCGCTGGTCTGTACCTGTGAGGATGGCAGCACCGTGTAACCAGTGTAACTTCTTGCTGCATTGGGTATGCTCCTCTTCGGTTTGCGCTTCAAAAGCCATTCTTTTAAAGGGAGTCTGTGTGGAATAATTTTGGTGTAACTGTACGGTACTATGTATGTACTGTCTGTAAACTTCCTCGTGTAGAGAAAAGACCTTGGAATAAGGTAGTTTTCCAACTACTGCAGTCTTCCCTCTTCGTTTGCATGTACTTCCAGCTGGGAAGCTTACAAATTGACCGCTGCTTCTTTTGATGTCGAACAATCATCCCCCTCTGCCTCCTGGCTGTGGTCACAGCAGGCAGTGTAGACTGTCTCCAAGATAAGAGGGGAGTGGATTTGAAATTGCTCTTTCATTAAAGAAACATCAGCGTGTGGAAATGAGCAGCAATGAGCATTCCTTGTCAAAATGCCCTATAAGTAAATTTTCAAATATGTGAGAAAATGTTTATTTTAAACAAGCCATTAGGAAAGTTAAATTCAGGGAATTTAAATTCTTTCCATAATAGTATAAATGTTTGTTTTTCCAGTCTATAGTTTCCTAGTGTTGCCTCCATGAGAGCCAAATATGTGGCTTGTTCTGGCGTTTCCATGATGGATTGCAAGGGCTGCCCAAGTATGCTTGCAGAGATGCACTGATTCATACTGGGAGTGCTGGAGTTCTGTATGTTACAAGTTGTTATTTAAGAACATTTTTTACAAGTTCAAGGCCCATCAGGGCTTGATGCAAGGGGTTTCATGAGGCCAGTGAACACTTGTCTGCATTGGTAGGGCTTTTTTGTTTGCTTTTTGGGTGGTTCTTGTAAATAACTGCCAGTTGTATTCCAGGCCACAGAAAGTAAAGCTGTACCTGGAGTGTTTGCAGCGGTTCAGGCACAAGAGCATTTTTACTGTAAACTCGTGGATTTTTTTAGCCTTGGAATTATGCATTTATTTGAGTCATCAAAAGGATGGGATCACAGTCTAATAGCCTCCCAGACTAGCTTGCCTCTTGCTGTACTCAGGAATCCAAGTGCTAATTAGAACAGCTGTTAAAAGGCCTGTGCCTAATTACTAGACCCTGTTAGAGGAAGGAGACCTCGCTGGGTGCCCATAGCCTTTGTGGAACCTGGTCAGTGCTTGCAGGTGACCAGCAGCAGTACATGAACCGCGGTTTTGGAACCTGGCCTAATTTCTTGTATTCAGGACATCAAAGTCCTTGAGCCTGTCTTTGAAGAGGTAGCAGTGAGTAGTCAGACAAGAAATTCAAGATTTGAGGGGGAAAGAAAAAAACCAAAACCTGTGTCTGTAATTCGGTGTTCTGGGGCTCCTGATGTGACCTACTTTCCGAGCTGTTTGCTGGGGAGGTTGAGCAGAGCTTTTGTTGTCGCGCAGATACTGTTACTGCAGGTGCCACCAGATATAGGGCATGGTGGAAGATAGAGTTTCTGGTGGCCACAGTGAGAAGCAGGGTATGTTTCCATCGAGATGGGTGGGAGTTGGCCAAGGCAGGGATGAGCTCTGTTCTTTTTTTCTGTTGATGAAAGCCTTTTAGTGTGGCATTTCTGTGTAAGAGGAGTAATGTAGAAAACTACGAGAAAACGCTTTTATATGTTAAATTTATATTACCATGTTTGCTCAATTTACAATGGGATTTCAAGTCTTCTATGTAACTTGTTTGAAATTAAGCCATACTGATTTAAGCTGTATTATGTATATAAGTATAGATTGTGCTAAGAAGTAATTTGTAGTCTTGTTTGCTTTTGTCTTAGTGCTGTTTTTCATACCTCCTACTTGGGTTAGACTGGTCTTGGTCAGTTGAGGTGATTTGGGTGACTTTACAGGGAATGCTGTAATGAACTGAAACACATACATTGCATACAGTACTCTGTTCCATAGATCTGTTTAGCTTTATTTTCAGGGAATGGAAGAGAAGTGTCAGGCTCCTGCAATTCAGTAACTGTGTGCGAATAGATGGAATTATATCTACAGCTACTAAAAAACCTAGAATACATGCATTTCTAATTCTGCAATACCACTTTGCTTAGATAGTCTAATTCTAGATGCAACAGCTTGTTTTAGAATTTTTTGTCAAATGTTTTCTTCCTCCATAGAGTTGAAATGCACAGTGCTGCAGTAAGGAAAATCAAAGAATCAAGATGTCGGGATACACTGTGCTACTCACAGCTTTTTGTTTTGTGAGTAGCCATGTTGACTTTAATGTAGAGCAGCTCCTAGTGCGAAAGGCCATAGAGGATGGGATTACAGAGATTTTGTACCTGTGGTACTCGGGTTTCTCTGCTTCAGAATGCTAGTCTGTCTTCTGACTTAAATGCACTTACTGAGGCTTTATGGTACTGTTGTCCTAGAAGCTGTTGCTGCTATTTTGGGGATTGTGGCTAGAAAACAACAAACCAGTGATCAGACTATTTTCTACTAGAATCCAAATTATTATATGTGGACCTATTTCTGCTGTAAAATTTGAAAAGTAGCTTTTTGCTAGTAGCTTTACTTTCCTGATCTGCCCCTTTTTGGGGTAGGGAGGGGAAGAGACCTATTTCTTCCAGGTCTCAATTTCTCTAAGTTGCATTTTCTGCTTGTAACTGGAAAATACGCATCTTTAGTTCCTAATTGCCAAGTCATACACTTAACAGTTTTGGCCAGCTTCTGATAACTTGTCTTTTGCTGGAGACTTCCTTACCCCTGGTAACCCACAGTAAAATAATCTTTGTCCTCTTGATGAATGCCAGGAGGCCTATCTGTTTTGCTATTCCTGATCAACTATAGTGTTGTTCTAGCTTAACCTAAAAAAAAGATGATCTTGTCTGATACGAGTAGTCAGAAATCTGTTTTGTTAGATGCAATAAGAGAATGTGAATATCGATGCACAACGCTGCATTTAGTAGCTTCAGGCAACTCAGCAGTGCTTCAGCTCCTAAGATTCCTAATGCCTACCTGAAAAGAGATACTGGGTAGTGCTACTCAATTACTAAATTGGATCTTACTTATATTTAATTTATGATGGAGGTGAGGTTCGCTGCCCACTCTCAGTATTTTTTCACTTACACTTCTGTTCAGCTTCTCTACACACCTTAATCTCAATTGTTCTGCTTTAGGAGTACCTGAATAGAATTTAGTAAAAATGCTGTCAGTTTACCATTCGTCTTTTCTTTTCCAGCGGGGATCTGACGAGCTTTTCTCTACTTGTGTTACTAACGGACCCTTTATCATGAGCAGCAACTCTTCTTCTGCAGGTAATATTGCCTATAAAAAAAGAATACCAATTGAAAAGTATTGCAAATACTATGAGGAGGTCTGTCTTTTCCCACCTGGTCTTAATTTTAAAGTCTCTTAATTTTTAGTACTTATTAGGCCTTTTGTAGGACAGTGCTGAAGAATAATAAACTTCTGCCCTATACCCTTACAAGGTTAGCAGACAGGATAAAATTGTTGCAGGACAGTTGCTAAAATGATTTTACAGAATTAGAACATGCAGGTTTTGCTGTGAACTGTTATACTTGAAGCACAGTTGAATTTCATGTAGGGTTATTTTGGCTGTATTTAGCAGTTGGCTGCTATTTGGGAGTCTTATACCATCTAGAGGTTAGTAACCCACCCAAAATAATATGCTTGGGTGCTCAGTCCTGAATTTTGCCCTCTGTGCTACTCGATGCCTTGAATTGCCTTCCTTTGAGCTACCGTGGTCTTTTGAGTCCCTTCATGTTCTGCCTGTGGCCTCCCTGCCAGACAGTTTCAGCTCATGTCTTTGGTGTTGTGCTGCTGACAGCCTTTACCATGTGTGTAATCCAGCTGATCTAACATTACGTTTTGGTTCATATTTGTTTTAATATCACTTGCTTTAAGGTGTCCCCTTCAAACTGCTTCATTGCCAAGAATACCAGTCAAAGTGAAAAGGAATAAAGCAGCAATCTAGAACTAGTGGCTCAGACCCACACAAAGGAGAAATGTGGGTGGGTGGGTGTGTACTGTAAACAAGCTGTAAAACAGCCACTGGAGAGTTGATTCCATTGCAGTGGCATTCAGCTATGTCACTGGCATCGTGTAAGTTCAAAAAAAAAAACAGAAAGAGTAAAACCATGTGTCTTCAGACTCTAGTTAAATTAGACTATGGAATTTCTCTGTAATACAGAGTACTAACTGGATGGGGAGCACAAACTGTGTCAAAAGTGGTAAGGGTGTGCATATTCTTCCAAACGCACTCTAATAAGCAGTAACTCTTGCTTTTTACAGCTAATGGAAACGACAGCAAAAAATTCAAAGGTGATAGTAGAAGTGCTGGGGTCCCATCCCGAGTAATCCACGTCCGTAAACTACCCAGTGACGTCACGGAGGCAGAGGTCATTTCTTTGGGCTTACCTTTTGGCAAGGTCACCAATCTTCTAATGTTGAAAGGAAAAAATCAGGTATTGTCTGTATAATTGAAAGCAGGGATTATGTCAAAGACTTGATGAGTTTGTCATCAGTAAACCAGATCCAAGTTGTTTGAACAACTGTCATGTATTAGGAGTCAATAACTTCTGCATACTATTATTTTACTTTTCCGTGATTATCCCATGAGCTGTAGAAAATACTATTTTCAGACTGCACAAGGAGCTAAGTCCGTAATTATAGGTTGTCACTTATAATTAGCATTATGCCTGGTTTTTAAATTACAGACCAGGTAAATTATTTGGACAGCAGTGACATCAGTTGGCCTTTTTCACTCAAGCCAGCTTGACAGTTGAGTAACCACCAGTGTAACTTTGCATATTAAGGACACCTTTACAGGTACAATAAATTAGCTGGGTAAAGCTAGAACACTCTTGGGTAATGCAGAAGGTGTGCACTAATTGGGTAACTAAAATTGTCTTCCAAATTAAGGAGTAAAAAAGCAAGCCAACTTTAATCATTGTTTAAAATACCATGTCTTTAATCTTAATTATGAAAATGTGGCTCTGATATATTGCGTGTTGTGACTATATGCAAGTACTTAATGCAATGACTTGCTACAATCCCTTACGTTTTTGTTTTGAAGTAGGAGAAGACCATAAAGGTATGGAACAGTGAGTGGGCTTACTGCTTGCTTAAATGATAAGTGTTAAGAGTCTGGATCACTGCTGTATTCTTGTGATCTTGCAAACACTTCTGTCACTGCTAGTTTCCTAAATATATGTAGCATGGAGATCTTAGGATGAGACTGAAACTTTACATACATTAAGGCAGTCTGGACAGTGAAGATCCTCATTTGTTCTACGTACAGGTGGTTCTCAAACAATTCTGTGTACAAAAACTTGAATGTAAATGCAGTTGTGAAAATCAAATACAGTTACAGGAACTGGAAGTTCCTCCTAAGATTATCAATCGCGTAATGCTGTTGTCAAGTGTTAATGCTGTCTCCTAGCGTGAGCCGCTTTGATAATATGTCAATGTTGGATTTGACTTCTGCGCAGGCTTTCATAGAAATGAATACGGAGGAGGCAGCCAACACCATGGTAAACTACTACACCACAGTCACTCCAGTCCTTCGAAGCCAGCCCATCTATATTCAGTTCTCCAACCACAAGGAGCTTAAGACAGACAACTCTCCAAACCAAGCAGTTAGTTTTTCTTTACGTTGTCATACTGGTGGGAGGGACAGACAGTTCTCTGCTACTGTTTTGATTTGTGCTGCTGCAGGTGTAGGCCTGGCAGAGTTTTGAGATTTGGTTTAACTATCAAGATGCTAAAAGGAGCATACTAGCTTCTAGCTTATGGAATAAGGACTCCTAGAATAGCTTTTATCCAAAGTCTTGGAAGACTGTTAAATGAGCTGCTAAAACTGCCTTAATGTCAGGGGAAGAAAATGCATAGAGAATATGTGATCATGAGAAGTGGTGTTTTAGCATTCTTTAGTTAGATAGGTATTCAGTTACTGTTTCTAAAGACTTGATTAGGGTAGTGCTTTAGGACGTTTGTTTCTAGTATTTGAAAGATTTATATAAAACGAAGCTCTTATGGAGCAAAACTTGTCTTCAGTAGAGCACAATCTGGTAAGTGCCAGCTTTGAGGCAGACAGTACTTGAACACAACAGTTCTTAAGGCTTTGGGCTGTCTCGAGTTTCTGTGCAAGATACACTCTGCATAGGGTAAAAAGTTCCCTTTTTCGGCTCAACTGCTCTTGGCAATCTTTCAGGACAGGAACACTGGAAAGAAGTTCAAGTTACTTGTGCCTCCTTATCAGGGATGGCTGCTGAGTACATCCAGTTGGCCTCCTCTCACTTTTCAGGCTGACTTCCATCAGGATCAGAGCATCTAATGCTGTGCAGATGAGATGCTACTATTTGGTACATCTAACAAAGCCAGAATCTGATGCACAACAGTGAGCACATCGTAATGTTGTATGTGTGAGGGGGACTCTACAGGAAAACTCCAACTCAGTTTTCACTTCTGGATCCCTATAGCAGAAGTGCATTAATCTTTCAGTCTTGTCAGCTTCTGTAGTATTCTGGAGAAAAGCCTATTTTTTCCTTTTTTCTAAACAATGAACTAATTTTGCTGCATCAGTAGATGCTGAGCAAGGTTTTAGCAGTAGCATAAGTACTTCATATTTTACTTAGTTTGTATTTTTTCATTGCTCTTACTGATTGGGGTGGTCTATATTGTCCATGTTTAAAAATGTGCTAAAGTCATTGTATCCCCAGCATTAGGAACAGTAAACTGCTTTCTGTTGTCCTGCTAACTGTTGAGTTCTGCTAGTAGTTTGCACATAGGAAGCTCAAGAAAAGCTGAATGTGTATTTTTGCAAGCAGAAGTGTTGGTCTAACAGAATGTTTGGTTCTGCAGCGTGCCCAAGCAGCTCTGCAAGCAGTGAATTCTGTTCAGTCTGGAAACCTAGCGCTGTCAGCCTCTGCTGCAGCAGTAGATGCAGGAATGGCGATGGCTGGCCAGAGCCCTGTCCTGAGGATCATTGTTGAGAATCTCTTCTATCCTGTCACTCTAGATGTTCTCCATCAGGTAAAAAATGTTGCCACAACTTGAAGATTGTCCTGGAGGAAGGGGTAGCAACAAATAGTGAATTGTCATATTTGCAATATGTGTTCTAACAGCATGTAGTTTTTAGCTGTATAATTCAAGTTCTGAACATAACTGTCAAATTTCTACTTGCTGGAGACCCTGAGACCTACCCAAGATTCTTCTATTTTTGGTCCCAGTCTGGCCAGACTTTAATTTCCAGAGATTTGATTGCTCATCCATTTTAATTGGATTACAGTCTGGTACAGTGCAAGGGACGAATATTTATGTTTTCAAGACAGCTCTGCAAGTTCTGTTTAGGGTTTAGCAGAAGTAGCTGCTACATGTCCTTGTGTTGAAGGTAGGGGGAAAAAATTACAATGTTGAGGAGTTATTTAGGCAGTAGCCTATTTGGAAAGTTCCTACAGTCTGCTGTGGTTGCTTAACTTAATCTTCATGTTTAAAATGCAAGCTTGACTGCATTTAAGAATCCCTGAAATTCTTGGAAAAGTTCCAGTTTGTGAAGGTGTATGTGAATCTTCCTGTGTAAGAATTCATAACAAACAAAAACTTTATTAAGGGGGCAGTTCAGTCACCCTGATGTTTTTGTAGTCTGATGCTGTGATGCAAGTTAAACAACGCCCATGGTGTGGTTTAAAACCTTAGATTTTTAAGGTGGAAAGCTAACAAGGTGAAAGACTAACTTTTGCTGTTTCTGCTTCAAATAATGGAGATAAATATGAAATGAACTTACTGGAAATGAGATAACAAGATATACAAATATTATCTTGCAGATTTTTTCCAAATTTGGTACAGTCTTGAAAATAATTACATTCACGAAGAACAACCAATTTCAGGCCCTGTTACAATATGCTGACCCAGTGAGTGCTCAGCATGCCAAACTGGTGAGTAGTATGCTTGCAGTGCTAAACACCTGCATTATTTTAAGTTTTAGGCTTGCTTTTACCAATCTAGGATCAATGTTAGAAACTAGCATTCTGGAGTATTTGATGGTCATATTAGGTTTACGTGAGCATTGCCCTAATGGCAGATCACGTGTGTGAGTGGGAGGGAGTTTCCTCACCAAGAGCAGTGGGTGGATACTGAAGGGGATAAAATGAAGCAGTGCCTCTTCCACACAAAGCAAGATACCTGCTCCATCTGAAGACACACACTGGTGCCTGGGATGATGTAACACCTTCTCTTCAGAGATTTGTTGCTGCGATCTTAGTATAAATGCATCTTGGATGAAGAATGGTTTGTTTCCTTGCAGTCTTTAGACGGACAGAATATCTACAATGCCTGTTGTACGCTGCGCATAGATTTCTCAAAGCTCACAAGTCTCAATGTAAAATACAATAACGATAAGAGCAGAGATTATACACGACCAGACCTACCTTCTGGGGATAACCAGCCCTCTCTTGATCAGACCATGGCAGCTGCTTTTGGTGAGAGTTCTTGAAGTGGGAGCAGGACAAATGTAACTGATATGTGTGTCAGTTGGGGAAGGGGAGGGGACATAATCCTAGTGTATTTGATCGTACAAAATTTTGGAGTACAATGTGACTGAGGAAAATTTGGGAACCACTGAATCAGACTAGTGCAAAATACTAGTAGGAACATATGGATGTGGGTGCATGCTGCTGTTTTGAAAGCTCTTCTCCATTTGGGTGAGGGCTGTAAGGTTTTCCAGCTGTCTGTGCTTCTAGTGCCATCTGCTGTTTTGCCTACAGTATGGACTCAGCGATAATTTGGGGTGTTGTAACCTGTGCTTTGAAAACTGTTGTGGTTAAACGGTTACAGGAGCTACTAGTTTGTATTCTGGTCAACAGCTCTATTCTAATAGCTGTTTCAGAACAGCAGAGAGGGAGGAGGAATAGTTTTTGTAATTTCTTGAAGTTCAATGTTACATTAGAGGCATTTTTGAATTACTGTTTGTTTTAGGGTTTAGCTTTCAACTAAATGCTTACGTTGAAGGACAGATCAAGATATTCCAGCTAAGTGTAGAGTTTTCTTGCTATTGGGTGTCTTTGTATAATGCATATATCTTTCTCAGGTGCCCCAGGAATAATTTCTGCTTCTCCATATGCGGGAGCTGGCTTTCCTCCTACCTTTGCAATTCCTCAGGCTGCAGGTACTGTATTTCGTAAGTTGAAATTTTATATAGGTTTTCTATTGCTGAAGCATCTTGATGTTCTAAAGCTAAGTAGTGATTATTTTGGGGGGGGGTTAGTCACATAAATTCTAAATGCTGGGATTTAGGCACAGAAGGGAATGGTGTTTCAGTACATAATCTCAGCTAGGAATGTGAGCGTGCAGCTGTAGCACCCTGGCTAGGCAATATCCCAGTGACAAGAGGAAAATAGGAGTAGCAGGATGGGAGAGTCAGTAAAGGCAGTATTGAAAATAATTGGGGGAGGTGGGGGAGGAGATTAAATTTTTGGTATTTCAAATTTCCTTATGTGGTTGCAGAGGTTGGGAACTCACTCTGACAGCTGTAAATGTGGTCAAAAGCAAGGAATCTTTGTCCATTTTTTCCTAAATATTTTGAGTAAAGCTAGTATTTAAACATGAAGCTAATTACATACACTGTTACAGTTGCACTGTGAAGTCTACAGCTCATATTGCAGGTAACAAATTATTGCCACTTACAGAAGTAGCCAAGTGTCTTGAGATTAAAGACTTAAGTTTTAGGTGCTAAATACACTCATTGGAGTGCTAGACTAAACAATTTTTGTTTTGTTTTTCATAGCATACCAAGCTATGTTGACTTTCTTGTAACTTGATGGAATTTCCTTGCTTCTGACAAACAAGCACAGATCAAACTGTTCAACCACTAATGTTAGTCTCCTGTCCTGTTGGGGAAATAGACGATGCCACTTTGAGAAGTAATTTCATTTAATCGATTACTAGCAATTGTTTCTTGAACTCTAAAGCTCTTCCCTTTGGAGGGGTAATGTGAAATGCCAGATGTTACTGTGAGCAACCTAGAAATGCCTATAAATAAAACTTCAATGTTTCTCCATTCAAGAAGAGATTAGCTGATAGTAGCATACAATAGCTGATTGTTATATGCATGGTTAAAGAACAAAGCATTTTTGGCATGCACTGGTTGGAAAGATCCTTACAAATGCATTGTTTGTGATACCTTTCCTGCACCAACAGAGCTGAGGCTTTGTGCTGATTCCGCTTCTTGTGAAACATGCAAAATATTGTAGTCCACAAGATAGTGCTGAGAGGCACCTGTTAAGCACCAGGCACCGCAAGAGCAAAATACTATTAGAAATTAAAACATTTCCTGCAGCACCAGAATTGGAGGCTCCTGTTGCTCTTAGAATATATGGTCACTGTGTTTTGAATGGTAACTTGCATGTTACAGAAGGCGTGCTGTTCTCCCTTCTGGTGCAGCAAATACACTAGAGTACGTGCTGTTAATTTCTTTACTGGTTAATATTCTTTAATTTCCAGGCCTGTCAGTTCCAAATGTTCATGGAGCACTAGCTCCTTTGGCTATCCCATCAGCAGCAGCTGCAGCGGCTGCAGCAGGACGGATTGCCATTCCCGGCCTCACTGGGGCAGGGAACTCTGTTCTGCTGGTTAGCAATCTGAATCCTGAGGTTAGTGGAGTCCTAACTTTACTTTTTTCTCCTTCCTGTTACCTCTGCTTTCACTTTCTGAACACAGATTGTGCTGAAACTCATTGAAAGTGAAATCCTACTGTATCCTAAAGGAGACGGCAAAACTAGAAGAGCAGATGACGTGCTCTGCCAGCTCTAAAACTCAAAGCAGATCAGTACTCTAGTTGCTGAAGGGAAATGAGAAAGTCCATCTCTCAAATTAAAATCTTGCTCTTTTTTGGTTCAAAGCCAAGGATGCTGCCTGCCTGCTCTTGTCCCATAAAGACTACAATGCCTGTCCCTTGCTCCCTCTTTTATTTGGAGTCTCCCTGCCATTCCCATGGAATAGTGTCATTTGGGTCACAGAATAGTCATGTCCATTCTTTCTTTTCCTTAGCATGTTCTAGTTTTTAATACATTAATTCAGAACTACAGAGAGAGTTCATTCTGACCTTTGCTCTTTCTGTGTAGTGTCTGGACCCCTGCCAGCTTGACTTTGTACCTGTGCAGTATTTCCTCTGCCGTGTGCTTGCACATTTTCCCTTTCCAAGATTCCTGGAAGTTTTTCCTTAGCTAAACCCCTTAACAGCTCACAGTTTACATTTTCAATTCCACTTAACTTAGTGAGTTGAACTATTTGGGTTTCTTTAAAAACAAAGCAAGTAATATTTGAACAAAAATCTTCTTTAATGAAAGACAGCATCACGAGAGAATTTGATATGGGTATCTTGGATTTTTCTTCAGTCAGCTTTTGGCTCTTTGATGGATTGAAAGTGTGGAATCTTCTAGTGTGTGCAGTAGAGAATGATGAGACTCTGCTGAAAAACACTTTACTGGTGGGACTGTGCACACAAGTTAATACTACTTTGCAAAGCTATAAAACTTACCAGTGATGTCAGAGTAACCACAAAACCTCTTTCGCATCAAAGGGGAAGCCTGGATGTGATGAATGATCAAAATATTTAACTCTTGATGAGATGAACCAATTGAATCAGTATTTCAGACTACTCTTTTTATCTGTCATTACTATTTTCTCCAGGGCATGAAATAATGGCAGGGACTGCGATACAGCTTTGGTTTGGATGAGTTGCTCTTTCTACCTAGGAACTCCTCTGCCATTCCAGGAACTGTCATCTCTGGCTTGGTCCCAATGACTTGCTGTTCAAACAGTCTTAAACATTAAGAGCATCATTATTCTCGACCAGTGTGATACTTGTCAAGTGTGTGTTTCTTGGGATGATTTTGCCTTGTCTGGATGGCAGTGACAGGACAAAGGACTGTGCTGTACCTCTGTTTAATTTGCACATGTTCACAGCTCTGAGCAGTGTCTGAACGGTGTGCACAGTTCTTGCTGAAGTAGGCGCAAGCAGTTATTTCATGCCTTGTGTTTTTTGGTGAGCTCTTCACTATCCATCCAGCTTATCTTTGGGCTAGAGAGACTTTGATACTTGTACTGAAGCTGTGAACTAACAGACCTGAAACTTTTTCCATTGCCTGTGTAATCAGTGTTGTAGAAACTTACCTGTGCCACAACCAGTTAGTTAAGAGACAGTATTTCTCTGGAGTGACTACTCTGCGATAATGTACAAGGTTTTTTCTGAATCAGAATCGTGGAAACTGAAATTACTCCATTTTTCCTTTCCATGATGAGTGGAAGAAGTCTGCCTGTCTCAGCTTGCATTGACTTTTACTTTGAATGCAGACTCTTGTCTGCGTGCGAAGTTAATGTTGTCACTGGGAGCAGAGATGCTTTTCCTGCCTTTCTGGCTCAGTAACAGCATTTTTGGGTTTCCACATGGTGAGGTCAAGTCACAGAGATGGAAGGGAATAGACTTCTGTTGCAAATGAGGTACCCAGTTCCTTTGTAGCAAGTGCTTCTAGCAGACCTTTGAGGTTTTTTGTAGTGGTACAGCTGCTCATCCTGAATCTTTTGCTTTAAAGGCAGTGATTGGTATCTAAATTGGACTTTCCTTGTTTTGTTACAGCTAAGTATTGCAATATGGATTGCTTCCCGTAGTCACTAGTCCTAAAGGCAGCGAATACAGCTGTGTTTTTGACTTGCTCCGTGAAGTCATTTCTTCTAAGAAATTCTTGTAATCGGAGAAAATACTTCTAGTCAAATTTTAGGGAATACCGTTGCAATTTAATTCAATATTAAAGCCTGTAGAAGTCACTCTGTTGTGATACTGTCTCTTACTTCTTTGTATATCTTAAGTAAAAATGCCTTTTCTTTATCATTGTGTTCCACTAGGTAAAACCTATTAACTGTTTCTGTAAACAAGTTATTGTATGTAGAATTCTATAAATCTGACTGATGGAACACTACATATTTCCTTATGTATTTACTGACCTGTGTTTTTTGCTACTTTTTTCTTTTCTCCCCATCCCTGAATTTTTTTTCTTCCCCTGATCCGGAATTTCTTTGCCAACTGACTGCACGGTACTTCTGCTTCCTGTTGTTGCTTGAAACAAAAAATAAAAACATTCCCCTTCCAAAAAAAAAAAAAACCCTGCTCTTCGGAAACCAACCTGCCCTTCAATATTAACCATCTTGAAAACTTCATCATCCATCAACCAATTTCGCCATTTCCTGCGGGGACTCTGCCCTTCCTCGTTGTGGACGATTTGTGCAACCTCGCTCTCCCCTTCGATTCCTTACCTCTTCCCTGTCCCTCCGCTGCCTTGCTCTGCTGTTCTCTAAAGAGAGTTACACCCCAATGCCTCTTTATTCTTTTCGGTATGTTATTATTCACACTTTTTATTACCTTGTTTTTCATTTATTTGAGATTACTTTTTTGATACTTCAAAAATGTACAGTTTGCAGTTTGCCATTTTTTGAATGCATAATTTCATTTTTACATTGTTTACTTAGTTTGCTATTTAATTTAGTTTGCCTTTATTTTATGTTCAGTTATGCATGGTTTATTGCTTTGCATGTCTTTTATAAGAGTTTTAAATTGTGATAGCATGCTAAATTGTCCAGTCTTCTGGCAGTAAGATTTTTGCTTTTTGCTGAAACCCAGTATCTTTTCTTTAATGTATTGTTCCATTGTTATTCTGCTATATAAGAATTTTCCTTAATTAGAGCAGAATAAGTAACCATGGTTGGAATGGGATCAGTTCTGGTTGTGAATGAATGTTTTTGCTGTTGGATTGATTAGCTTGATTAAGTTGAACGAGACTTCATTTTTTCCCCTGCCTAAGACTATTCTTGTTTCCTCACTTTTTGAAGGAGTCTATGGTGATGTGCAAAGGGTGAAGATTTTATTTAATAAGAAAGAGAATGCCCTAGTTCAGATGGCTGATGGAAACCAGGCCCAGCTTGGTAAGCAAGCTTAAAAGTATCAGACTGTTAGCATTAAGAGACCTAATGGGTAATTAAAGCTTTAATATCAGTACTTTCTTCTCTTCCAAAAAAAGACCCAAAACATGAGCGTGTCCAGGCACGTTAATTGCTTTGCCTGCATATGTAGTATGGATTTGGGGCAGCTCTGGAAAAGGTATGGTTCGTTTGTGCAAGGTAATCTAGAGGGAAACGAGAATAAACAATATGATAAGGTAGAGTAACAAGGCCTGTCATGCAGTTCCTGGAGGATGTGGTATCTGCGTAGGGAAGAACTAGAATGAAATTCTAGCTTTGATGTAAATGACTGAACAAAACTGTGAAATACTGTTGTAGTCAGTGCTATCTTTAACCGTTGCAGCCATGAGCCATTTAAATGGTCAGAAGCTTCACGGGAAGCCAATCCGTATAACATTGTCCAAGCATCAGACAGTACAACTTCCCCGCGAGGGACAGGAAGACCAAGGTCTGACTAAGGACTATGGAAATTCTCCTCTACATCGTTTCAAGAAACCAGGCTCCAAAAATTTCCAAAACATCTTTCCCCCTTCTGCCACTCTTCATCTGTCCAATATTCCGTAAGTGTCCGCATGGAGAGTTCCTGTATGGCCGAGTATAAAAAAGTTTGCAAATTTAGCGTGAGAGTAAATGCGGTCAGCTTTTTGCTGCTAGCAGGAGGAAACTTTGCCTGTCGTCTTGTTGTTCCTCATAGCCTTTCCAGTCCAAGAAGCTACTGGTAGAGAATTTAGAAAAGGCTCTGATGAGAATTGGGTTTTAGAGATTAATTTAGTCTGTCAACATACATTTGACTGCAAAACTATTTGTTTCAGACCTTCAATAACTGAAGAAGACCTTAAGATGTTATTTTCAGGCAATGGTGGGATGGTCAAAGGATTCAAATTCTTCCAGTAAGTGTTTTCTCTTACGTCCTGTCCTTACACTGGGCTTTTCAGCACGAGAAGGGTTAGAAGCACTTAGTTCTGATCAAATTCCAACTTGGGCTAAGTGAAAGGTGAGCAGAATCATCACTAATGTAGTATTTGACTCTCTGGATTAAAGAATTCCAGAGTAACCCTGTATTGAGTGCATGGTGAGTGTGAGTTAATGAAGAAAACTAAGGTAGCTGAGTGGGAAGTTTGGATATGCATGTTTATCATATAGATATACTCTTCCATCTAAGAAGAAAGTATATTGCAATCACGCGGGCAGTTAATTTCCTGCTGGCTTTGTTGAGTGCTGGGCAAGAAGACTGGCATTGAGTTAGACAAACTCTGCATACGGTCGTACTGAATGTGACTTAAACTTCTATCTTGTCAGGAAGGACCGTAAAATGGCTCTGATCCAGATGGGCTCTGTGGAAGAAGCCATTCAATCACTCATTGACCTCCATAATCACGACCTGGGTGAGAATCATCACTTGCGTGTGTCCTTCTCGAAGTCCACCATTTAAAGCTTTGGAAGGCGTGAGACAAAATGGACTTGACTTAAAACCTCTTGGGTTCAGCCTTGACCTTAAAAGGCTGAACACTAGGGTTTCAACTTCCATCATTCCAGAAAAAAAGCCACTTTAAAAATGCAGCTGAAGTGACCTTAAAAGACCAGAGATTTTATTTTTTTAAAGAGAAATCAGTTTACCGGTTTTTAAAAAAAAAAAATTAAATCTAATTCATATTGCTAACCTTGCGGTGATGGGTAACAATCTTGACTGTTCAAATAAAAATCACAAGTTGAAGTTTACACTTTGGAACCTGCTCTGGGAAATTCCCCTCCCCTCCTGCTCCTTCTCCCCCAAAAAGCAGATCCTAACAAGTTTATCAGGTTTCACATTGATGCCTTTTTTATTTTCTTTACCCATCCATGCCTTGAAAGACCTAAAACCACTGTGTAAATTCACTTTAGCGCCTTTGAGTCAGGATTTTGTAAAATGCATGGTGTATAGGAGCTCCCAACTCACCCAGCACAAAAATAAGTTGCATTGATCCTACCTTAACTGTGCATCTGCTATCCTGTGCCTTAAACCTTTTACTTCTTTGGGGAAAACATCTGAAGTGGAGTGGATTGGGAGAGTTGAGGGGAATGAGTGAGCTCTGGCTTACTGGATCAGCTCGTAGTGAAGGACAAGTGAAGCTGGCAAAGTGGATAAAGAAAATATTGGGCTTTTACTCTTCAGGCAGTTGTATCCCACTGTCCGTGAAATGTCTCAATCTGCATAGTATCATGTGTCTTCATGCCACTTTCCAATCTGCTTGTGGTTTACCGCCACCTGCAAACCTTCAAGTGGGAGTTATTTAAGATCCTTTGTCCGTAACATTCAGACTAAGCAGAAAGGTCTGGGTGGGGAAGCGTTCCCAAGACCAAATTACATTCCGTTGTCAATAGCAAGTCAACAGGCTCTGCCCTTCACAAGAGATCAAGATACAAAATTAACCACTGTTGGACACTTGTGAAGACGAATCATTGAGAGTTTGTCAAAATTTGTGTGTGTGTATATATATATCTAAATACTTGGCTAGGATTTGAAGAATTATTGGATATCCCACATTTAGAAAGGTGTTCATGTGAGTCACCTTCGTGCCCCTAATTTGAGATTAACAAGACCAATGTAGCTCTGCCATCATTCTTATAGCATGTCTTCAGCATTTGAGCTTTTTGTTTTAATTCTTGTATTATACTTTTTGATGCCGTTGCTGTCATCTGTGCCTAGCAATATTTCCAGTTGACCAAATATTCTAATCTCTTTATATGCAAAAGAAATAGTTTAAGTACCTTTTATAGAATGATAAGATGGTATAAACGTAATCTAAATTTACTCCTTTGTGGTATTACCCTTGTATACTGTACTTATTTTTTTTTTGTAATTGAAACTGTAGGGCAGGAATTTAGTTATCAGGCTGAGGTCATGACTGAGGATGAGTAATGTAATGAAATTGATAAAACATGTTAAGCAAAGCAGATTTTTAAAGCAAAGTGTTTGAGATACAAGCACAAATAGCTTGTGAATTTAAGTAAAAGGACCCAGGCTAAAGTTTTTACCTTTTTAACCTGTAAGCCCAGATCTTTTTAAGTTATAGGAAGGGAATTTATTAAAAGTAGAATGCAGCAGATCGTTTTTTCCCAATGATACAACCATGTTTGGTTTTTTTTTTTTCTGGCTTACAACTCTTTCCCGGGCCATTCTGCCTTCTATTTTGTGTAATCCGATGTTGCCTTACATTTTCCTCTAACCTGCAACCTGTTCGGATGCAAAATAACAAGAATCTTGTACTTTTTTTCAGGGTTTTTCTGCAAATTGTGGACCAAAGTTTGTTTTTTAATTGTCTTAGTGTCGCAAGTTATGATTTCCTTGCTTAGTGTGGGAGCTCTTGACTTGCCTAGCACTGAGTGTTTGGAAAAGTCTTAACTTTTCTTAGTTCCTCCCTGAACTCTTGAGGATGTGAATTATGCTGGAGAAGTGTGTGAAGCCTGAGTGAGGGTTCAGCTTGGGTTGCTGGCATGGGATTGGTAATCCTTGTCTGCCTTAGTCTTCGGCTTGTGGCTGAGGAGTGTGAAACCATCTTCAGTGAAAGTGTTGCCCCACTTGAGCTGAGAAAACTTTCAGCTGACGAGTAGATGCTGGTTTCAGTTACCTCTAAATCTGCGTAAGCCTGTTAATGAAGCCGTGTGATCTGCCTCTCTGGAAAGCTCCACGTTTCCTTGCCAGCATCTTAATGTTCAGGAGGGCAAATTCAGGTGTCTTGGTAGTTGTTGTCACAGTTAATTTGCTCATCTCTTCCTCCTGAAGTGAAAAATCCGTTCCTCCTGCAGCCAGGGAGCACTGGTGGTTGGGCCGGTGCTCCCGAGTACGCCACAGGCAGCACTCCACCTTGTGAGGATCCGTGCGCAACCCAAGTGGAACAGCTGTGGTTTAACCTTTAAATGTGTTCAATCAACCTCACCCAAGACACTGGGAAGAGGCTTATTGGAATGAAACCTGTCTGGTGGCCTTTAACATTGATTTGGTCAACCCACAGGCTATATATATTTTGCAAAATGCAAGCAAATGAATTGAGGTAACCCCGGAACCCAGGCAATTGTGGGTTTTTTCCTTTGGATCCCTGTGTTTGCATGTAAAGAATGTGAGTAACAAAAGGGTGTACATATTTATAATTTTTTTATACCTGTTGTAAGACATGAGGGGGCAGCAAAACCCAGTTTTTTATGGTGAACAGATGTATTGTATATTTTGATAACAGCTATTACAGGTTCAGTATTGTGGAAGGTGGGGTGGGGAGGGTAAGCATACACAACATCAGAATTCCATTGCCTCTTTCAAAGAATGTTTGTAATGCAAAAAGAAATGAAATTAAAACTATTTTATAACAACCTTTGTACCTTTCTGTAGCTCCATTATTTACTGTTCAGATTGTAGAAAGCAGTTATTGGCCAGTCTGTACTTATGCTTTCAATAAATTTCTTCTGTATTCTTTGCTTCTGATTTTCCTATCTTTTTATTGTGCCTATTTTGCTTCTGATTTTTCCTTCTAATGTAATTTCAGCTGCCTCATTTTATATAACTTTGACTCTTCACATACCTCTGGGCTGGCAGAGTGTTTGTCCCTGTTAGTGTCTCTGCAGGCTGGGCTGGAAGGGGCGGCTGTAATGTGGATCTGTTCCAGCTGCTCACGCTCCAGCCCTTTGGCGCTCGAATGAAGTTCAGAGGTATGAGGTCATAGGGCCTTAACTGATGCTCTGCCTGTGTCACACTCCAACACTTTTTTACTTCATGTTCCTAAACTTTCCGTATATTCTAGCTAATATCCATGAAATAACCCACTTCCAAGTCAAATACATAATACTCTCTCTAGTTTTGTGCTTTAGATGTGTCAAAGCTTTCTGGCTAGCTGGATGTAGTGCAGTCTGACATCCAGTGCGGGCAGGTGAGGTTCCTGTTTCGGCTCTGGTAGAAGTGAAGGACTATTTCGGTTCTTGTGGGTCACTCTAAGGTACAAATACTCCAGCTGTGTTGGGCACACTGGGTGCTGATATGCTCACTGAGGAGCAGGGCTTTTCGTTAGAGGTTTGGTTTCTTACCTGTGTGCTCAACTCCTTTCCAAAAGGAAATGTTCCCTGACGTAGATGTTGGGGCGCACTCTGATACCACGGAGGTAGACCCGAGGTTTCAGGTACGGCATTCCCAAAGCTTTATTTTGAAGGGAAGCAGTGGGAGCAGGTGCTCACATGACAAAGAACTCCACGGGGAGCGGGAAAGCGGCCGGATGGGTCCCTCGGTAGGAGGATGGGGTGCGCTCCCCCGGAGCAGAGCCCCTGGCAGCCCCCACGCTGTGCCGCTGGCTTCCCGCAGGCTCCGTGTCGAGAGCTGCCGGCCCCGCTGCAGATCTCGAACAGAAACGAGGGGTGCAGCACCCCAGCGCTGTACTTGTCCCAGCAGCCATGAGCTGGGAGCACTGGTGCACGTGAGTAGGCACCCAATGTTTTCTGAGATAGGAAGAATAAATGTACTGAGCTGTTGCTTCTGTGGCTCTGCTGTTTTCTGTCCTTTGGCCACATTCCCTTTGTGTTGAGCACATTAGCATTAAACACGAGCTTATTTTATAGGCATCTGGGTACAGACTTCAGCCTCCAAGGCTGAGCGGGGTCCTGCAGGAGCCTTGGGCTGCTGAAAGGGATCACTGTTGTTCCTTGAAAGCGTAATAGGATTTGTAACAGCTGCCTCTTCCCTTGCCTGTCTGGATGCTTGTGTGAAAGTAATGCTGAGCTGTATGCATCGCTGCCGCGCAGGAATGAGCCAGTTAATTGCTCCTGGTTTGGTTCAGCAAGTTCTCCGGTTACAAGGTGCATAGCCCAGGCAAGGTCAAAGGCTTGGGCGTTCAAACCAGCATCCCGCTGTTCCCGTTTCATTTTCCTAGATACGGTTGGTGGTCGTTAATGCCAGGAAGGTTGTTGCAACCTGATCTTCCACGAAGGTGACCTGAGTGTCTGTGGCATCTCCTGCCCTGCCTCAGGAGCCTGCTGCTCTCCTGGGCCAGGCAGCTCTTGGTCAATTCATGGAAATGCGGTAAAGCTGCGGCCAGCGACCTCTGCATTTACTTTTTCCAGTGAAAACCAGGCAGCGTAGCAGGAAAACCAGGCAACGGTGCCCTCTGAACGGCACGAGGCCCGCAGCACCGTCCTCTGCCCTGCGAGGCGGCTTCCCCGTGCCCATCCCTGTCCCTCTTGGACAAGTACTGAATTGCTAATTAGCTGCCTGGTGCAGTAATTATGGCCTCCCAGCTCTTACTGCAGGCAAAGCAAATATCGATTGTGGGGTGGGTGCACGTGATGGGCTGGGTCGCCATGGAAACGGCTGCCTGGTGGGAGGATGGATAGTGCCCATGGCTCCGCCATCCCATCGCTTCCCTGGTGGGGTCCAGCATGGCTGGGTGGGCATGGCACGGGGAGGGGGATGTTCCCCAAACCTGCTGCATCCTCCCGTAGCCGCTGTGCCAACAGGAGGGTGCGGGGATGCGGCGGAGCCCATGTCCGGGTGCTGGAGGGAAAGCACCCACGCTGACGCCTGCGTGTGCTCCTGCACCCGGAGCCAGCTCTTACTGGTGCGTGTCACTAGCCCGTCGCTCTGCCAGTGGAGGGAACTTCTCTAAAGACGTCTTTAACGGAAAAATGCTGACTTAGGGAAACCCGGATTGCTTTCAGCGGGAGTACGCTGGAGCGCTCTGGGTCAAACAGCTCTTCCAGACGAGCTCCTGCCCAGTCAAGGGGGGAGAAGTTCACTGCAGAATCAACGCCCCATGAACGGCCGGTCCTTCCGAGCATCCTCAGGTATGGAAAGTGAATTCCTGAGGGTGCTGCTGATCCTCAGAGGGTGCTGGGGCTGAGGAGCCCGAGTGCTCCTGCCCGCTGCCAGGGCTGCTTCTGAACCTGCTCAAGCCGCTGGGCCTAAACCCAGGTTTGCTAAAGCCAGACTTCCCCTGCTGCCGGGTCTGCGTCAGGTGGTCACAGTCTTGCAAAGGGCCTCAGCGAGGGCAGCAGCGCTCCCCAAACTGTCTTAACGGTGCGGTATGGGGGGAGGAGAGGGGACCCCCCACCCAGGGCTGCTGCACCCTGGACGCTGAAGCTCTCCCAGTGAAGGGAAGTTGCGGCTTTTCAGAAGAAGATGCTGCGGGTGTCAAGCGGCCGCCTCGCTCTAAAGCGCACGGTTTAGGGAAGCGAATCCCTCCTCTCGCTCCCTAATCCTGACCAGTGACTGGCGCTGGTGCCTTCCCTTCAGTCTGAAGTCGGTATTTCTCCGGCTGTGAGGGAATCTGCATCTGTGCCCAGCGCTCCAGGAGCAATTAGCAACTGGGGTTTAGTTAATGAGGTGACTTCTCTTGCCCCTGCAGCTGACGGGGGGCAAATAAAGCCCAGGGGGGCAGAAAAGGGTACGAGGTGCCTGTCAGCAGTGACAGCCGGGTGCAGGACCGGGCCCGTGATTGTCACCTCAGCGGTCTCGGGGATGTGCAGGGGGGTCCTGGCGGAGGATGTCGCAGGTGGAAAAGGACGGGTCACCATTCAAGGACGCTGTCCCAAGGCAGGGTCCTGGCTGAAGCCCCTGCCAGGGGAGCTGGGCTCGGGCAGCGTCTCTTGCCTGCCCATCCCTGCCTGCTCTCAGAGGAGCCGGGGCCCCTCTCAAAGCCACGGGGTGCAGGAGGAGGAGGAGGAGGATGCTCCTGCTCCCTCCTGGGCCCCATGGGTCCCCTTGGTGATGGCTGCTGGGGGGGGGCTGCCTGGGGGGGCGGCGGGAGCAGCGCGGGGCTGACAGTCGCTATGGAAACCGCTGGGTCAGAGGCAGCGTGAAGCGGCGTGTGACGCCATCGCTCACCACAAAGAGCCGGGAGAGCGGCGGCGGCGTGGGGCTGGGGGGGATGTAAGCTCCCCGCACCTCGCCTTCCCCCCACCAAGGGCTGCCAGAGCAAGGCTCTGTCCCAGCCGCCCTCCCCTGTCACCGACGGCTCTGTCTCATCTTCCCGGGGCACCCACACCAGGGCTGGGCGCAGCACCACGGCCCTTGTGCTGCTGCCGGACAGCGTTGGACCCCCCCAGTTTGTATCTTGTACTTGGTGCAGCAGGCGCAGCCCACCGGTGCCCCTGCCACAGCCCCCCCCCACCTCGCACTGCTGCCAGCGAGCCTCCTGCTAATCCCTGGGTGGCTTTTCCAGCACCCAGTCAGGGTTATGCTGGATAATCCGTATGTTTGCAAGGCGAAGGCTTGGGGGTATCCACTGTTAATCCAATTGGCAGCAGCAGTTTGGTGCCATCGTCACATCACCCTGTTTCTGAGGGGACACGGGCTGCCACTGCACCCTGGGCTAGGACGGCTCCGGGGGGCTCCCCCCTGCTCCCCCGGGGGCTGCGGAGCAAAACCAGCCACGACGCCATGGAGCTGCTGTAAACCCCTCCGAGCAACCACGGCTCGGCCCGTCCGGCCCTGCGGGCTGCACAGGAGCGGCGTGGCGGCTCTCCCGCCCCGCTCCCTTGTGCTTCGGCTGCTTTTCCACCTCCTGCCCAACCCTGCCCGCTCTCCCGGTTGTCCCCCTCCCCGGGAAGGCCGTGCGCGGCCGCCGCTCCCCCGGGGTGATTTACCAGCCGTGAAAAATGGAGCAGATGCTCCTCCGCGCTGGGGCCGGGTCGCACGAGGTTCCGCCACCACCATACGGAGACGGGGGACAGGGGGACGCCAGATGAGGTCTCTGGGTGGCTGCACCGCTGCTGCCGGTCCCTGCCCTTGGGTTGGCACCCTCCCTGCCGGGGCTCCGCTGGCCGCTGCGCCGCTCTCGTGGGATGAGGGGTGACCGTCCGCGGGGTCACCCGGCCTCACGGCTGTGCCACTGCTGGCCGTGACACGCAGGAGCCCAGCGCCGTGCTGGATCCCACGTTGCCACAGCAACGCGATGGGAAACTGCAGCAGCAGCACTTTTCCTGCTGCGGCGGGAGGACGGCGAAGGGGGTCTTGGTGCGCTGAGCCCCTCCATCCCCGGGGCTTTGCAGGACACTTCACGTGGCAGCGATGGCCTGGGGTCACGCAGCCCCCCCCCAGCTCCCCGGGGTGCAATGGAGAACCCGGCACAGCTCGCAGCCCCCTCTTTGTCCTGGGGCAGCCGATGGGTGGTCACGGGTCGAGCTGTAGTAATGGAATTTCTGGTGCTTGCCTGCTGGCTAATGGGCTGGGGAGCCTGGAAGGGCTCGTGGAAGGGGGAGAAAGACCTTGAGCCCATTTGGGAGGGGTGGGGGCCCCAGCCGGCCACCTCGCCCCTAGGAAGGGGGGGTCACTCAGGGCATTAGCAGCATCACACCCTCCCTTGGCGTTGGGCTGCTCGGCCACGGCGCAGGCTCAGGCAGGGCCCCCCCGCTCATGCTGCTGCCCGAGTCCACCTTGGCAGCGCTGGGGCTCTCCTGGCTGCCAGACCACGGCACCCACCTGCCTGGAGCAGCCCCTGCGGGTGCCGGCGAGCCCCGGTCCTGCCCCCCCAGCAGCCGTGGGACCAGCAGCCCCCCCATCCTGGCAAAGGAGCCCAGCCGGGGAACGTCCATGTGTTTATTTGCTTTCAAACCACAGCAGTTCCAGCTGTTGCCCGACGCGTTCACAGCCTGGTGTCCCCCCTCCCATCCCCCCAAAACCTCGGTCCCCAGCCCAGGGCTGCTGGTCCTGGGGACAGAGCTCAGCCCTGGCTCCCCCCGTGCCAGTCCCGGACCCTGCGCCCCCACCCCAACGCCCACCCTCTACTTCAGCCCATGCAGTATTTACAGCCTCCGCGNCTCCCCATACAACTCCAGAGCCAGAATAAATTAACCCCTCAGAAATGTCAGCACCTGTGTTAGAGAGAAAAAGAAAGTCAAAAGTGCTTGGAGCCACCCAGCCCCCCAGGTCGGGGCGGGCAGAGCCCCCCGAACACCCCCAGCTGCCTGGGTGGGAGCAGAGTCCCGCATCGGGGGGTCCCGCACACGTCTCGGCTGGCTCAGGGTCCGGCGTGACCGTGCTCTGCCACGTCCTCGTGCCACTCGGTCACCCCGATGCCAAAAAGACAGCCCTGTCTTGACATCCCCCCCCGAGCAGAGAGGGACCCCGGCATTACGGACCCCCCCCTGAGCCGGGGCCAGGCACGGGGAAGGCAACGGGGGCTCAGTCCTTAAACCTCCGGCTGGCTTGCATTTTCTTGTAGTAGTGGTCCACCTCGCTGTCCGCCTGCCCGTCCCTCTCGGCCGGTTTCCTCCGCAGCGTGGATTCCCGGCTGGCCGTGCCCAGCAGCCCCTCGGGGGGAGCGTCCCCCCGCTCCCCGCCGCCCCCCGCCGCCCCGGGGATGGCGGCCAGGCTGCCGCAGCGTGGCTCGTCCCGCCCCATGTCGCCGGC
>VZTQ01012810.1:36060-56315 GCA_013400755.1 Pelecanoides urinatrix | reverse complement strand
CCATGTGTTTATTTGCTTTCAAACCACAGCAGTTCCAGCTGTTGCCCGACGCGTTCACAGCCTGGTGTCCCCCCTCCCATCCCCCCAAAACCTCGGTCCCCAGCCCAGGGCTGCTGGTCCTGGGGACAGAGCTCAGCCCTGGCTCCCCCCGTGCCAGTCCCGGACCCTGCGCCCCCACCCCAACGCCCACCCTCTACTTCAGCCCATGCAGTATTTACAGCCTCCGCGTGCCCAGAGCCCCCGGGCAAACCACCCCCTCCCGGCACCGTCCCCCCTCGTCCTCCCCCAACATGGACCAGTGGTGCACGACGGGGGTCTGCGACGACCCCTCCTGCGCAGCTCTTGCAGGACCCCCAGCATCCACAAACCCCCACGCGCGCTGGGACCCCTTGCCNCGCTCCCCGCCGCCCCCCGCCGCCCCGGGGATGGCGGCCAGGCTGCCGTAGCGTGGCTCGTCCTGCTCCATGTCGCTGACGGAGGAGCCGGGGGAGACGCCGGCGCTTTTGGCCGGGCGGAAGCCGCGGAAATCCTTCCCCATCTCGCCCAACTCGTAGGCGTCCGGCCCCTCCGGCCCTTTCGGCCCCGACTTCCATTCCCAGGGCCCGTTGCCGGCGGAGAGGTGGACGACGGGGTGGTGGGGAGCGTGGGCGTCGATGGTGATGATGCTGGAGCTGTCCCGCTCGGAGGGCGAGCGGTACTGGGAGGAGTCGGAGCTGGTGGAGGAGGAGGAGGTCTCCGAGTGCTTGGGGGTGACGGAGACGATGCTCTGCTGCTTGGACATGGCGATGACCTGCATCAGGCGCGGGGGGTTGGCCACCCGCTGCGCCCCTCCTTTCTCCGCCACCATCACCCACTTGGCCCGCACGGCCGCCCCGCTGCCGGCCGGGACCCCGGCGCCCGCCTGGCTCTCCTCGGGGATGTGCACCAGCTGCGAAGCGCCCGGCCGGGGCTGGATGAGGACGCGGGGGCCCATGGCCGCCCGCTCGGCCGAGCGTGCTTGCACCGTGGGGTAGAGGGAAGGGGGGACATCCTCGCCGGCGTCCCCCACGCCCCGGCCGTGCGCCGCCTCCTCCGCCAGCGTCATGCTCCGGCCTTCCAGCGACTTCTGCTTCCACTCGGTGATGAGCTGCTTGGAGCGGGAAGCGTCCACGGGGACGTGGATGGTCATGTGGCGCCGCGCAGGGTCGTCCATGGAGGGGGTGTTGACGCGGGGCAGGGTGTTGCTGAAGGTCACCATGTTCTCCTTGCCCATGGGGCTGCGGGGGGCCAGCAGGTCCACGTCCACGCTGGCCCGCTTCAGGCTGCCCAGGGAGTTCTTCTCCCGAGGCACCGGCCGCGCCGCCTCCTCCAGCCGCGTCTGCGGGTTCAGCTCGTCGGTGCTCACCGACTTGTTCTGGTGGTAGACGGAGTCGTGGCCCCGCTGCGTCAGAGCCCGCAGCGCGTCCTTGGCCGGCGTCGGCGCCGGGACCCTCTCCGTCGGGGCACGGAAGTTGCCGACGGCGTGGTAAGCCTGCGGGAGGGGGAGCGTGGGGTCAGCCCAGCCCAGGGACCACGGCCCGCACCGAGCATCCTTCCCTCCCCAGCCACGGCGACCGCCCCGAGCGCAGGGACCGGCACCCACCAGGTAGGCGGCGATGCCGGAGCCGATCAGGAAGCCCACGTAGACATCGGCGGGGTGGCTGCGGTACTGGGTGATCTGGGTCAGGCCACAGATGCCGGCGGCGATGGCAAAGGCAAAGACCAGGATGGGCTTGAGGAGTTTGGTGCTATCCGAGATGATGGAATTGAAATACATCTGGCGGCGACGACGATGGGGCAGGAACAGGCTGTTAGTGGCGGTTTGTGGCACCGGCACCCACTGCCATCACGGCACCGCAGCCTCCCCCCCGCTGTCCCCAGCCCCCGGCCATGCAGGGAGCTGGTGGGTGCACGTGGAACTGAGAAGCTGTGCACACACGGGTGTGCACGCACCCACGCCCCAACACGGGCACACGTGTGTCGGGCAGAGCTTGTCTGTGCACGGGAGGGCATGTGCCGACAGGAGAGGGATGCTGCTGCCCGGTGGCACGGGGCTCGCGCTGCCCCCGAGCCGGGCAGCACCGGGAACTCACCGACACGTAGACGGCAGCGAAAGCCGAGAGCGTCGCGTGCTGGGACGGGAAAGTCTTCCTGCGGGGGAGACGGGGGTGCGCAAGTTGGGACGGGGCAGGAGGGTTGGCATCAGGGCGCGGGTGTCCCCCACCCCGGCACGTACCTGGCGGAGAGGATGGCGTGCTTGTCGGTGCCCGAGCAGATGTCCTGGGTGATGTAGGGGTTGGCGTCGCAGGGGGTGCCCAGCAGCGTGTAGTTGGGCTTGCAGACGGTCAGGAAGAAGGGCGCGTGGTAGCCGGTGGCCAGCTGGATAACGTCCGTCACCAGGGCCGTGGCACAGAGCCCGAAGACATGGACGCCTGGGGATGGCAGGAGCAGGATGGCAGGTCACCCCCTGTCCCACACGGGGCACCCAGGGCCCACCCAGCCCCTGGGCACCCAGAGGCGCTGGGAAGGGCCCAGTGCAGTGTCTGGGGTCTGGGTGGGGTTGTGCCTTCCTGCTATCGCATCTGGGGTGCCCCCACGTCCCCTCCAGCCCCAGGGCCCATCAGACCAGCCCCCGCGGCGGGCAGGGCTCCTGCCCGGGCTGCGGCACAACGTACCCACAAACCTTACGGTCCGGCGCAGGAAGGAGTTGAAGTTGCAGCCGCCGGCGTTAATGCTGCCCTCGGCCCCGGCGCGTCCCTTCAGCCTGGACTGCAGGCAGTACACGATCCCCTCCCCGACCATGATCTGGGGAGGAACCGGCAGCTCAGGGGGAGATCGGGGGGGTCTGGGCTATCAACGGTGCTGCCCTGTGGATGCAGGGCACCGCCAAGCTCCCTGCACCGGTCTCGTGGTGGCACCGGGACCCCAAACCCTGGCTCTGCTACTGGGCAGGCTCCATCCTCACCCCCCCAGCAGCGGGACGAGCCCTGGGACGCACCGAGGCGGCGGGCGCGGCGAAGGCCAGGCTGAGCAGCATCAGTAGCGGGATGAGCTCCTCGTTGGTCTCCACGTAGGGCATGGAGAGCGCCCGGTCGTAGCACTGGAAGCCCACCTTGGCCGGCTTGAAGAGGTCCGTCAGCTCCAGGAAGTAGAGCGTGACGATGGAGGAGGCCACGATGGGCAGCTGCGGGGGGCAAGAGTGTCGGGACCACCGCACCGCCCGGTACAACGGGCACCAGCATCGTGCAGCCCTGCCGGGAAGGGGCAAAGCCCCCGTCCCCTCGACACCAGGGCAGGGTCAGGGCCTGGGGAAGGAGCCCCCGGTGCAGCCCCCCCCCACACCCACCTCCACGAAGTAGAAGCAGGGCAGGAGCGTCATGCTGTCCTTGGGAGCCCTGACCTTCTCCCGGGGGGGGATCATGGTCCTGGGGCAGGCGCTGGGGTCCCGCCGGGCTGCGCCTCCGCCCTGCCGGGGACAGCAGCGTCACCCCCGGCTCTCGGCCCTACCGGGGCGCCGGGCAGCCCCCGGCAGCCGCTCACCGGGGAGAAGCTGCCGGTACCCGGGGGCTGCCTCCGCCGGGACCGGGGCTGGGCTGTCCCTGCTCCCCCTCAGGGGACCCCCAGCACCCCGGGGGGTCCGGCCGAGCCGGGGGCTGCGACAACAGGTGGGGCGGAGGCTCGGCTGTCGCGACAGACGGCGACTACCGTGACAGGCGGCGAGGCTGCTGCGGAAGGCGTGGAGAGGGGGTGTGCCGCCCGCAGAGCCGAGCCGAGGATGGGGGTCCCTGGGCACCCCCCCGGCCCCAGCCCCCCGAAACTGCCACCGAGCCCCGGCTGCATAAAGGGANTCCTCCTCCTCCTCCTCGCCACCGCCTCCTCCCCACCGCCCCCCGCCCCGCTCCGCCCCGCCGCTCCTGGCCCCTCCCGGGGCGCTGAGCCCTCGCGGGGCCGGGAATGGGGGTCTGGGGGGTTCGGGGGAGAGACAAAGGGCCGGGTGGGGCCGGGGGAAGCGAGCAGGACCGACCCTCCCCCGCGCCGCTCTGCATCCCCGAAAGCTGCTCTGCACCCCGGGCTCTGCAGCAGGCACCGGGGGGGTCCCAGGGCCCCCCTCCACGCCCCCGCCGGGGCTCCCTCCTCGCCCGGATCAGCCCTTTCCCCCCATGTGCTGCGGGGCAGTGGGGGTCGCACCCCCAGCCTGGGGACCCTCCTGCCCTGCAGAGCCCCCTCCCTCACCGAGCTCCCCCACCCCGGGGCTGGGGTGACCCAAGGGCTGCCAAGCCGGGGATCCCAGAGCATGGGGGTGCGTGACCCCCGAACCCACCCCTGCAGAGCTCCGCCAGCCCCCGGCACCCACCTGAGCTCCGTTGGACGGGGCCACGGGGCACCCACCCTCCCCGCGGGCACCACTGCGTGCGGGGGGCCTCAGAGGTGACTTGGGGGTGAACCCTTTTCCCATGCTCAGCGAGGCCGGTGCTGGCACAGAGCACCGGGGACAGAGCCCAAGGCCAACCTCAGCTGGAGCCTCGAGTCTCCCCAAATTTAGGGCTGGGGAAGCGGCTGCAACTCTCTTTGCTCCCCCAGGGACTTCAGCACCTTGAGGAGGAGGAGGAGGCACCGCTGCCCTGTCCTCCCCTGCCTTAGCTGCCACACACTTGCACTGGATCCCAGTCCTGACCAAGCCCGTACCCCACATCCCGTGCCCAATGTCCTGCACCCCACACTCAGCCCGCTGCCTCCCCCCAACCGCCCACCCACTCACGGTCCCATCCGGGCTCTGCGCGGCCCCACGCCACGGCACTGGCCACCACGCGTTGCCCTTGTTCCATTTTCGGCCCTAAGTGGGCAGAAATCTCCTGGCGTATTTAACATCTAAATCCCGAATCCCTGGAAGCTGCGGTTAAGCTGCTCTCCCTGTGGAAAATCCCCAGTTTGAGCCAGACTCGCCCCTCCGGCACTGGCCACGCCGTGACGCTCTCCTCCCGCCGCATGGTCCGACCCCGTCCCGCCATGTGCTGCCCAGCACACGGGGAGAGAGCGGGAAGGCGAAGCTGCCCCCGCAGAGGGACCCCCCCTCACCCCTGGGGCCCCAGCACCCTCCTCGCCGGTGTCCCCATCCAGCCAGGGACGTGGGTGCTGGGCGTTGAGGGGGGCTGATGGCTGGGGGTGGTGGGGTGTCTGCGCAGCCGGACAAAGGGAACCCTGCAATTTTGAGCTGTAAAGGCTTGTGGTGCTTGAGGAGGAGGAGGAGGAGGAGGACGAGGACGAGGAGGAGGACGAGGAGGAGGAGGAAGAGGAGGGTGGGCTCCAGCCCCTTGCCCGGTGTCCCCGGGCAGAGCCTGCGGGCCGGGAGGTGGCCGGGTCCGGCTGTGGGCAACGCCGGCCACCGTGGCGAGGGCACAGAGCGACCCCCCGGTCCCAGCCCCGGCCCCTCTCGGGGGCGCTGGGTCTCGCCGCGGGGGAGACCCGAGGCGGGGTGAGGGGCTCAGGGGACGAGCCTGGGCGGGGGCGACGGGCGGCTCCGGCCGGGAGCCGAGGCGGTGGCTCCGCTTAGTGGCACCAGGGAGAAAGGCAGAGGGGACTGGGGCTGCCACTGTCACCACCATCCCTGCCACCGCCATCACCGCCGTCCCTGCCACTGCCACCGCCCCTGCCACCACCCTGCCACTGCCCCCGCACCCCAGCCCTCGCAGGAGCTCCCCTCGGGGCAGGGGTCTCCCCCTGGGGACCCCCGCCAGGTGCTGGTGGTCCCAACCCCACTGTCCTCGTCCTTGCCAGCCCCAAGGGCAAACCCACGGGGGATGCTCAGCTCTGCTCCACGGCCCCGGACACCCATGAGCCAGCACCCAGCACCCACTACCACACTCCCATCAACCCTCCCCGGGCAGCCGGGCAGGGGTCTCTGGTCCAGGGGGGCTGGGCCCAGGCCCAGGCACTGCCGCATGTGCCGGAGCCTTCACGTGCCAAGAGCCGGATTCGGTTTCGGCTTTGAAAACAGCAGAAATCCCCCGCGGCGGGTGCCAGGTCCAGCAGCTGGGACAGGCTGTTTCCTCCCTCCCACACTGTTTGTGCCGGGAACTCTTGACCCCTTTTATAAGCTGAATATTTAAAAACATTCGGCCCACGCTGCGGAAACCCCCCCCCCAGCTCCCCCTGCGCTGCCCCTTCCTGCCCTCCCCGCCGCCCCAAAGCTGGACATAAAAGCGAGCCCCAGCCCCGGCTCTGGACGAGCAGCGTCCGGCCCACAGAGCCCACGGACCCCACGGCCGGGGCAGAGGCACCACCGGGCTCCACCGCAGCCATGGGGCCCAGTCCCGCTCCCATCCTCATCCTCGCTCTGCTGTTGCTGCTGGGGGCCATGGCGAATGGTGAGCGCACCCCCCCCTGCACCCCGGGACAGGGACAGGCTGGGGCAGCGATGTCCCCAGTACGGGGTGGGGGGTCCTGCCTCCGTCTGCAGCCGGGCGCTGCCGTCACCCACGGGGAGGGGTCCAGGGACGCCGGGAGGGGACTGCTGGGGTGACCATCCGGGCTGGTGGGGGTGATGCCCGGCTAACCCGGCTTCTCTCCCACCCGCCACAGGGCAGCCCCGGGGACGGATCCTGGGCGGCTCCGAGGCCAAGCCCCACCTGAGGCCGTACATGGCCTCGCTGCAGCTGGACGGGCAGCACGTCTGCGGGGGCTTCCTCATCGCTGAGCAGTGGGTGCTGAGCGCTGCCCACTGCACCGAGGAGACGTGAGTGCCGGGGGGGTGGGTCAGTGTGGGGGCTGCTCTGTGCTGGGGAAGGGGCTGCTGGCCTCAGGCCAAATCCTGCTCCATTGCCCCGACCCTGATGTCGGAGCACCAGGGCTCTGCTCCTGCCTGCGGTGACCCCCCGGGAGCTCCCGGCACCCCGTGGGGGGGCTCTCTGGCACCCCACAGCACCCTATTTTCATGGCCGGGTGCAGCGACACCCCCAGCTCCGTGTGCCCCACGGGGAGGGCAGAGCCCCCGCGCCCCACGTGCTGCCTCTCTTCCAGGGACGGCAAAGTCTTCCAGGTCCTCCTGGGCGCCCACTCGCTCACGGAGCCGGAGCCCCACAAACGCCTGTACCGGGTGCGCGCCCAGATCCCCCACCCCGGCAGCAACATCCACAACAACAAGGACGACCTCCTCCTCCTCCAGGTGGGCTCAGGGCCGCCGGGACCCTCCTCCCCGCACCCACCGGGCACGGCCCCGCTCCTGCAAATCCCTCTGGGACCCCGCGGGGTCACGGACCGCAGCGGGAGGAAAGCCTCGAGGCCAGGCTGGGACTGCTCGGTCCCCTCTGTCCCCCCTTCCCTGTCCCTTGGGACCATCCCCGCTTCCCCCACCAAAGACCTTTGGGCTGCATCCAGATGCTGCATCCGCGTCTTTCCCCGCGGTCCTCACGGCTGCGGCTCCGGCTGCGTCTTGGGGGCTGCGGGTGGAAGATGAAGCCCTGAGCACAGCCAAGGCTGGGGTGGTCCTGGTGTCCCGCTCGGTCCCGGGCCGTAGCCAGCCCCACACTGAGCCGGGTCCCCTCTTGCTTCGTGGCAGCTGGAGGAGAAAGTGGAGCTCAACGCGCACGTGCGGGTGCTGCCGTTGCAGCGGGAGGACAGGGACGTGGCGGCCGACACGGTGTGCGAGGTGGCGGGCTGGGGCACCATCAGCCACAGCGGCCGCCGGCCGGACACGCTCTACCAGGTGGAGCGGCCGGTGATCAGCCGCGATGTCTGCAACCACCGCACCCGCCACGACCACACCATCACCGAGAAGATGATGTGCACCGATTCCCGCAGGAAGGACACCTGCAAGGTACCGCTCGCCCCGGCTTCCCCCCCGCCTCCTTTCCCAGACATAGAACCACGGCCGGGCCCACGGCTGGGGCTGCCGACCCCCTCGGGGGTCTGGGAATGGGGTGGGTGGGGGGAGGATACCTGCAGCCTGGAAGAGACGAGGGTCCCCAGGGTGATGGGGGCTCCTTGCCTTGTGCTGGCCACGAGCCTGGAGACAGGGACAAGGCCATGGGCACGACCCAGGGCACCCCAAGGGTACCCACTGATGGGTCTGCCAACACGCCGGGGCCACGTGAAACCCCCCCCAGCCTGTCCCCCCACGTCCTGGCAGAGCCGGGGGTCTGGGCTGCCAGCAAAGCAAGGGGAGGAGCGAGGGCTGGCGAGGGAGGACAGGGCTGACCCCAACCCACAGCTCCTGCGAGTGAAACCCGTGGCTGAGAGCACCCGAGGGCTGAAGCTCTGCCCCCCGCGGAGCCTTAGGTCAGGTGGGGACCCCCAGCTCCAGGGTTGGGGTGGGAGACGGGCAAGCAACCCCTCGGCGGTGCTGATGAGCCTTGGTCCCGCAGGGAGACTCCGGCGGCCCCCTGGTCTGCAGCGGGGTGGCCGAGGGGGTGGTCACGGCTGGCTCCCGCGTCTGTGGCAACTACAAGAAACCCGCCATTTACACCCGCATCGCCCCGTACGCCGCCTGGATCGACAGCGTCATGGCCTCCGTGGCTGGGGAGGGAGAAGCTCGCTGAGCCGTCCCCAGGGACCCGGCTCCACGCCATGGCTTGCTGCTGCTGGCACGGCCAGAGCACCCACGCTGCCACTCGGGGAAAGCTGCACCGCCGAGCGCCGGGGGCTCCCACCGCTGCCCCGACCTGCTCCCGGAGCATCCCCCCCGCACCAGGAGGAGGGCTGGGTCGGGGGACCGGCAAGAAACCAGGGGAAGGGGGTCCCCGGCCCCCCACTCGCAAAGCACGGGGCCCAGCTGGGGGGGAGGATGGGGGGTCACAGCCCCCCACGCTGGCGCAAGCCACAGGCTTTGCTGAATGAGCCCGTAATGCTGACCGCGAGCCGCTGCAATAAAGTGATGACGATTCCTGCAAAGCCAGGGCCTTGAGGGGGGGTCTGCATGGGAGCCCCCTGCCCAGGGGGTGTGGGCAGCACTGGGAGAAGCTGGACATGAGATGGGGGGATGCTGAGGCTGAGCCCGCGGGGACGGCACGGCCAGGGCCCCCCCGCACTCCCCACCACCGCTCCCTGCCACCCACACATGTAGAGGGAGCCCCATCCCCTCCTTTGCCTTGTCCCTGTGCTGAGACCCCCCAAACTCCCTGCTGTGAGCGCTTGACCCCAGCTCTGCCCCGGAGCGGGCTCTCCTCAAGGGGCACGTGGACTCCACCGACACCCCCAGCCCCCCTCCCGGCCCCACTCCCATCCCCACAGCCGAGCACCCGCAGCCCATCGCCCCCGGCCGGGCGCCTGGCCTCGGGGGCAGCCGGGGACGCATCCGCATGGCAATAAGGTCTGAGGCTGGGACCTCCCGCAGCGTCATTGCGCGACTATTTATTAAAGCAGAATCTGCAAATTGCCGATAAGGCGGAGGGCGGCACCAGCTCCCACTGGGGAGGCGATGAGGCCGGGCAGGGTCCGTACTGGGACCCTCAATCCCTGGGAGCCGTGGAGAGGCAAAGGGCGCTGGGCTGGGAGATGCTCGCGCTCGACTCTTGGCCTGCGCTTGTTTTCGAGGGGCCAGGGGGGAGGCAGAGCCCCCGTCCTGCAAGAGACTCCGGCTGGCACCGCCGCTGCCTGGCCAGGCCCTGGCAGGACCCTGGTCCTTGTCCTGTGTCCCCCATCGCGGCAGGGCCAGCGCGGGACCTCGGCGCAGAGGAGCCCCTTGCCCTCCCGCAGACGGGGGCTCCCCCAGCCCTTGGAGGGAGCAAGGACCAGGGCGAAGGCACAAAGGATCCGAGCGGGGCAGCAGCATCGCGGCAGGGAATTGCGAGACCCTCCCAGCACCCCCGACCTGGGAGCAGGGCAGAGTCGGACAAGGAGCGATGGAGAGGATGCTCCAGCGCAGGGTGAGGCCAGGCAGAAGGGCCTCGTGCCGGGGATGGAGGAGGAGGAGGAGGAGAAGCGGGGAGCTGCTCCCAGCCGCGGGGCTCCAGCCCGGGCGGGAGGCAGAGCGGGGGAGCGAGCATCCATCCTCCCGCAGAGCGGCCGCTCGGTCCCACCTCTGTGCAACCAGCGAGCAGCAGCCAGGAAACATTAAATAACCCCAAACCTGTTCTCTGAGAAAAAGGAGATTAACGAGGGCCGGGGTTGATTACAGTTTGACTTACAGGGGAAAAGAGCCTTAACAAGAAGTTGTAGTTTCCTAATTAGCCATTTGATTTTCCTTAATTACCAGCAGACTAGCAAGGCAGAGACCAGCTCCATACAGCAAAACATTAAATGGAGCTGAGAGACGAGCTCTTTGCCATCAGCTCAATTTTTCACTAATAAATGAAAACGCAGTTCCAGAGGGAAAGGAGCATGTAAGAATTGGTTGGTTCTCTCCCTTAAATGGTCTCTGGGGACACCCAGAAGTGGGGCAGGAATTTGGCCAAGCCACCGGTCACCTCCAAGCATCTCCACTGTGCTTTGTCAAAGTGCACAGATGTTTAGGTCCGATTCTGGAAAGGTGCTGAGCACCCTCAGCCTGGTTTGATCTCAGCAGAAGCAGAGGGCAGGTCTTCCTCAGCAGCTGCCTGCTCCTGCCCAGTTCCGAGGGCCACGTGCCACCGAGCACCCCGGCTCCCACGGGCAAGTCCTTCCCCACTGGGGCTTCCGACAGCCACGCGCCCGGGCAAACCCGGCGCAACAGCTCCGAGGAGCTGCTGCCGTCTGGAAGTCCCGAAGCCGGGCTGCGCAGTAAGGCAGCTACACCCCGACTCGCTGGGAGGCTCGAGGGCTCTCCTCATGCAATTAAAAGCCCACCCTAAGCACTGAAGGACCTCAGAGAGCGGAGCAAGCACACAGCAATAGCCCGGCTCATCCAACTGAAGAAGAAACAGCCACCTGCATTCAGCAGATGCAACGTTAGCACCATTTGTTTGCAATTTCTAGCAAATAACAGTGAAGTGGTAGCTGAGCACCGTCAAATCAGGGCAGAAGGTTGATGCGATTTACGTCTGACCTTGGGAGCGATTACAGTGTTTTCCTCAAACACGCTGAAGTGTCCGGCTTTGTCTGAACCTGGAGACTTGCAACAATCCTAATGACTTGATGTCTTCTGCTCTTGTGTCTATAATAACCTCACACAAGCTTGAAAACATTAATTTCCCCTTCCAATTTTGCAAATGATGGCAGCTCCTTTCCTAATAGACATACAATTAACAGGACTTTCCTGCTTCTCTTCTGTTCGTGCATGAACTGTCCTGGCCACGCGCTGTACAAGCAAAGTCACACAAAAGACAGCTCAAGTTTTGAAAACAAACCATTCTGTACAAAATTAAGGGAACTTTTATTTACAAAAGAGCTGCTGGTTCAGTGACAGCCAGAGGGGTTTGCTCCAGGCAGCAACACTCTCGTGTTCCTGCTCCTCTGGAGGGCGAAGAAATGGCTGCGTTAGAACAGAGATAGGTACGATGGTGAAGTCTCCCATCAGAGGAGCAAGTTTACTCAAAGGATGGAGAAGTGCAGGGAAACAGGGAGTAACCAGCTGCACTTCAAGCAAAGGACGAGCATAAGGTACCAGGTATTTGCTCCCCTTTCACTGGGGACTTTTGTCTGGTCACCCCCAAACACCACTCTCAGCCCAGACACAACCGCAGCAGGGCTCTCTCCTCCCAAGGCCCTTGGCCCCAGTGACATGGACAGGGAAACCTCTGGCATTCCCTTCTAGTTCTTCCCTGTAAAAGAGGAAGAGCTCCCTCCCCTCTTTTTTACAGCAGAAAGATCAATGCAAGAAAAGCAGCAGCGCTGCCGGTCAGCTGCTTGGCACCCTCCCATCAGGACGATGCTTTCCGAGAGCTCAGGAGAAGAGCTGCCCTTCCTTCATCCCAAACACCTCCGAGGAAGGAAACTCGGAGCAGCTCTCCTGCTCGGCGCCCGCTGTGCCCCCCAGAAGGTGCGCTCAGGAATAGCTGAGGGGCATCCTCCTCCACAGCCCCCCACACAAACAGTTTTTGATCCAGCGCTGCTCCCACTGTTTCACCGCAGTGACTTTGTTCGGCGATTTCAGCATCGTAACGCAGCCACACCTGGAAAGAAACAGAAAGGGGCAGCCAGGCCCAGGAGAGACAGAAGCGCAGGAAAAAAGCCAGCATTGCTGGGGCGTCTGGATGGATCACGCAGGGAGCAAGGAATCCCAGGAGGAAAGCAGCTTTTGTCATTTGCAGGTGAGGTTGGTGAGCACTAAAAACCAGCTGAAACCATGCAAGCAATTATCTTGAATGAAGAGAGGTTATCTTGGAACAGAAGGCTGTCTTCAAGACAACAGCCCCCAGCTGCTATTTATACATAAAACAGCAGACAGTCATCTTGTAAAAATGATCTGCTACAGAGACTTTCTATTAAAACCAATAATTAAAGCTAATTCAATCACATGATTAGATGGATGTTTGCTCCCTGCGCAATTATTTTGAAATCCAGGCTCTTTTGCGAGGGTGGATGCAGAGGACAGCACAAAAGGACTTAAAATGCAAACCTAGTTTGAAAGTGCCAAAAATGGCACCATGGATACTGTGATTATTTCCTCTCACCAGCTCCTCTCCAAGAACACAGGTAGTTTTATTTAAGGACCAGACCTACAAAACAAGTTGGGGATCTCTCTTCTCTAATAAAGACTCCTACGGGCCAAATTCTGGTCTCCATTTACCTGTGCAGCCTGACTGCTCTCAGATTTTTCTGTTAAAGCAATATCATATTTATTCCACAACACACAATTCAGCCCTTAGATGAAATGTAGTTCAGCTACTGGCAATGACAAACGTAGTTAATTCTCACAGAGCTGGGGTTACTTTACACCGGGCAAAGTAATAAGATTTTTAATCTAACAGCCATGCTGCAGTGACACAGCGGCAGCTATCTCGAGTCAGTGACACTGCTCTTCAACACGCTTTTTAAGGATCTCGGTCTCCCAGGTTAAGAGATGCCTTAAACACAACCACAACTGCTTTCTTCCTATGCAAGGGGTAGTGCCATACAGCAAAAGCCTTATTATAGAAGCAGCATTTCCTCCTGTAGACACAATTAACATAAAATGTTACTGGGATACCAGCTAGGATGGTAAACAGAGACTAAGAGAGCTTTTGAATGACAAAAAGAACAGTTCGAGTTTCTGTCAAGACCTCCTCTGCACTGAAGGGATTACACGTGCATCGCTTACCTGGTACACGACTTGCACTCCTCTGTTGGGTAAGCTCCCAAGTGAAGCCGCCTCAGATGATCAATTTTGGGCTGTCCAGGCGCCCTGGGTAGGAAGAAGAATGGGAATTTTTCTAGAATATCACTTTCTGAAAGCTGTTTCCAGGACAGTGAGCTGCATTTCAGTGTCCAACATGACACAGGCTTTGACTACCTAGTCCACCGAGTGTGATGGGATTCAAGGCCATGCCAACACGAACCGAATCACAAACTAGCATTTTTCTTCCCCCTCCATTTGCCTTCTCTTTTCAATACTTTAAATTCCCAGCACATTGCAGTTCATGCAGAGAGGATTAATTACTCTCAGGTCACACCAGCGAGTGGACGAGCCAAAAAACACAGGCGTCCCAAACCCACTGACCTCTCAGAGCTGCAAAGAGATCCCAGGCCTCCCGACACCCTCTATTCGTTTCAGGTCTCTGTACCTGACAAAGGCATCAAACTGGGAAGAGACAGTGTGACCAACGAGCCCAGGAGCTTTCCCAAACTGCAGCCGGACAAGCTGTTTGTTCTGCAGCTTGCTGATAATGCCGTCGTTGATGGGCAACCAATCAATATTGGGAATGAGCAACTGGCTGGGCAGGAGGCAACATTCGTCTATCAGGGTATCATCTGGCTCCGTTATGTGGTTTTCCTCACGACCTGCATGGAAAATGAGGCAAAGAGAGAGAACCAGCGTGATCTTGCAATTTCTCATTTAGAGATCAAGAGAATTGCGTGCAGTTTCCTCCTCCATCCGCCAACACAGCACAGAAAACAATAAACTTGGCAGCTGTACTTGCCCTTTCTAAACACTACAGACTCACTCAGAAATGACTCCCCGCAATTATTCCTTTCATGCACAATCCACATTAAGGAAGGATTCTTTTGTTCAGGGAAACTGGCAAACACTTACAGCACAGCCAGAGTTTAGTCAGGAGCCTGAAGAGGAGGGACATGCTGTCCTGGGTGTCGGAGGTTGCTGTGTAGACGGGGAGGCAGCTTGGCTTCAACAGTCCCCAAATACGGATCACCACCATCAGCTCCCTGAACATGCCCAGGGACGCTCCGTCTCGCAGAAAGCTGTGTCCGGGCCGCACAGGGGAGCCCTGCAGAGGGAAAAACAGCCGAGACCGGGACTTACACACAGCCTGCCGGAACCACTGCTCCATTTTCAGACAAATCCAGTTTCAAGCAGTACACAGCCTGCGGAACTCGCTGCCAGAGGATGCCGTGAGGCATACAGAGGTTCATAAAAGGTTTAAATAAGTCAGGCAGCTACTGAGCCTGCTTCTCTGAACGCGGCCGCCAGTCGCTACACCACTGACGCCCAGATGGGCACAGAAAGAACCATTTCGTATTTCTGCTGTTTCCTACACTCTTCTCCCAAGTGCCCGTTTTGACAGGAACAGCGGGGGTCACGTGTGACTTGGCTAAAGCTACCCGAACACGGCACACAGATTTTTATTTGCTCCTCTCGGTCTGTTTTCAGGAGCCCAGGCTCTCACCTGGTTAGGAAGGCTGGCCAGCAGATAGAGCACAAAATCGCCCACCCACTGGATGAGCTGCTGCAGGGACTGCAGCGTGGTCATCTCCAGGACAAACTCCTCCGTCTTCAAGTTAATCATCACCTTGTCAATGTCTGAAACAGAAGCAAGACATCTCCTGGCTCAGGAAGAAGATGGATCCGAACTTCACCCTCTGGCCCTGCAGTGCCAAGAGAGGTCACCCTCCTCTTCCTCAAACCCAGGGAGTTACTATGAGACCGTGACACTATATTGAAGCTAAAAGGGGAACGAACTGATACAAAACGCTCAGAACGCAGTGCCTGATGTTATGAGCAATCACTACCTATATCTGTGATCTTGGAGCAGATCTCGGTGAGTCGGTCCCCGGGACTCTTGTCCGGCGTGTTCAGGAAGTGTGGGCGTAGCAGAGATTTCAGGGTGCAGCTAATGGCGATCAGGAACAGCTTCGCATGGTAGTCACACACACGGGCTATCGTGCTGGAGGAGAGCTTGCAGAGAGATGCCTTCATGGCAACAATGCGCGTGGAGAGGACCTGATTGACAGAGAGACACCAAGAACAATACAGAAGTAAAGGCAGAATGAGAATAAACTCATTAAAGCAAGCTGCTTTATTCTCTACTCTCCGTTTCTGCTAAAAGAATGACATGAATAGTGAATACTGTTCCGTGCATGTGAATACTGTTCTGTGCATGTACAAACAGTGCTACTGTTCCCAGAATCTCTGCCAAAAATAGAATTTACCATCTCACCATAAGTTTCCAACAGGTAGAAACCCATTAATGTTAGCGAAAATGAACGCTGCTTAAAATGGAGGTTCTTCACACCTCAAATACTGCTCGAGTATTCAGAGACAGCACAGCCAGGTCGTTAGAGCTTCTGAGCACTGGCAGTTACTACTCCCTCCCCCAGTCACTGAGACCCCTCCACGTGCCCACCCTCTGCAGGAAGCCAGGGAGCTTCTGCTCCCGCTGACCTGCTGCAGGGCCGCATTCTGGCGCATATACTCTTCATGCAGCTTCTCCACCAGGTTCTGGACCATGTTGGGTTGGACGTGGAGCAGGATGTCCCACCAGTCGTAACCAGTCACCATGCAATACTCCAACAGGAAGAGCAAGTGACGGAGGGACATGTTCATGTCCAGCACATGGCCCATGGAGGGGGAGATACGAAGCATGCTCAGCTGAAGGGAGGAGGCAAAGGAAAATCCCTATTAAGAACTGGATTGAAAACATTCCACAAAGCTACCACACAATACACGGGGACAACTGCAGCTCATCCCTGACCCAAAGATACAATTCCTGCAGTAACAGGATACATCCCTTCTTGTTAAACATGGAACATACAGCTGTAAGTAACGTTCCCAGAATTTTTCTGAATGATCCGTTGCCACTTAGAGGGATAAAGAGAGAGCCTGGATGAGAAGAACTAACACACGCCCCCCACGACAGGGCACAGTACCTTCCCATGACTATCAATGCCAGCCAAGGCCAGAGATGTCCAGGAGAGCTGCATGGCTTTGAAGTGAACCAGGGGACCAGCGGTTCGCTGCCTTTTGATAGTCTGCTCGTCCACGGGGCGCTGGGAGGAAGAGCCATAGAAGACAGCCATCATTTGCAAGGACAGGCGATGAACAATGTGGACGCTGCCATCGTGAAAAGCCAAAGCCAGACCTGGGGAGAGAAGAGAACGGAGGCTGAGCAAGCAACCCCTCTGGGTATAACCCAGACCTCGCCCAGAGAAGCAGCCACCGCTGAAAGCCCTTGTGGCAACACCACAGCACCCAAAAGGTTGTGGGCTCACAGGCACATTCGTATCTTGAGGCCACATCGGTGTTTCACAGAGATACGCCTCTTTCCATGGAAATTAAATGGCACAGCTAGGAAGATACCGTGTCTTTCAAAGTTTTCCTATCAGCATTTCATATGGTTTGTTCCACATTCTCACTTCAGCTACAGTTCAGAAGGTGAAAAAGGTAAAGTTTCAGGCAGAAGCTACACATATAGGAGAAAAACAGAAACTCCTTACCCAATCCAGGGAAGAATTTGGTGTCATTCGCCACCTTCAGATCAGTATTGGTCAGGGAGATTGGCAGCTTCGGCAGAGCCACAGCTGAAACCCGATCCAAGTCATTGGTGGCAGAAAGAATCCGCCATTTCAGTATCATGGGTTGCTTGTCTCCAACTTTGAAAAATAAGTAAATAAGTGAGACATCCCTCCCTAAAGAGATCAGAAAATGCCACCCCCCGCCGCCAATTTCTGCCCACACTCCCCAACTAAATGAGATTACAGATCAAGCACTGATTATTTGTTCATTCTACCAGACCAGTAAATCTCCCTCATATTTCCCTGGTTTTTTTTCTGATCTCAGTATTTGTACAAACAAGAACTTGTTTTGCTAAATCTCTTTTGATGGCAGGCTCTGCTGGTGGTGATTAAAAAAATCCTTACATACAATAATCCTTTATATTTCACTGGAACAAACTGCATAGATTTGATGTTGTTATATCTGAAAACAGGTGGAAAAAACAGGCAGACTGGACAGCTTGATTAAACTAGCTTTGCTGCACAATCTTTTTCCTTTAGAAGACTTGGCTCCCTCGGTTCCCAGTGGGAAGAGCGTTGCAAAGCACAACACAGAAAATGTCTTTTATTGAGTGAAAATAATAACTAAACCACTTCCTGGAAACCAGCAATTTGTTGCCCAAGATGTGAACAGATGGAATAGAGCACATGACTGAGAACACCTGAAAAATAAATATGGGACTCTGGATAATCCCATATATATGCGATAATGGATTTGAGAACCTGTCTTGCATTTTCACTTAGACCATGCTCCTATTTTTAAGAGTATCTGGTGCAGAAACTCACCCACAGGGGAGATTTGCTGAAAGATATTATTGACTGGCAAGCCCTCCTTCCGCAGAGACCAGCACTCCACGATGCTGCTGTTTTGGTTGGAAGCACAAAGCAACACCTGCAGAACAGAAACCCATACTGCACCCACACGCACAAACTTTACAATAGGGAGAGACACTGTCCCGTCGCATTTTCTGCTCCTCCCTCTCCCCTCTATTTTGAGGCTCCTTCTCCTCATTAGTTTGCTTTTCGCTAGTCGAATATAGAGGATTGTATCAGCAATATGTAATGGTGAAGTCCCTAGTTCCAGCTAGAAGGAAAGAGAGGCAGAACTCTGCCATCTGTTATCACAACCTGCGCCTCTCCACATCACAACCGATGTCATCTCTCACAAGCCTGTGACCTGCTGATGTCACTCGCATGCATCGTAAACTAAACGTAAAGGAAAGGGCAGGAACTGAACTGACTCTGAAGCCAGAGCAGACACTGTGTCCTCCAACAAGTCACTCCGTCCTAACCAGAGGAGAGAGAAGAGACGTTAGGCTGCACTGAATCACTTAGCTTTGCAGAATCGTATTATCAATCCCCTGGCAAATAGAGTTAAGGTACTAAATTAAGTCACACAGATCAAGAGCTCTAAGTGTTCTGGAGAGGGGCTGCTTTGAAGCTGAGACCTAAAGATGAAAGACTTCACATCCCAGAACCTCCCAGACAGCCCGGCAGAGCTCCCCTAACAACCAGTGCCAGATCCGGAAAATAAACAAAGCAAAGCATAATCAGGCTAACGAAGGACGGGGCTTTTCAGGCTGCTTTTCCATGAACTGGAGGGCTCAGCCATTACACCCCCAGACCTTTTAAGTGCAGCCTGCTTGACAGTGAAGCTGAACCAGCAGCAGTTCCAGAAACAGCAACTAGAAATGCAAAGGGCATTGCAGGACACGGTCGTTCATCTCCAGAGCCATGTGGGGAAGCCAAATGTGGAGCAAACAGCTATTTCCTTGTTATTCACTTAACTCCTGCTTGCTTTAGCAGCAGATGCTCACCTGCTCTGACATGTCCCGAGCAAGGAATTTCAGGTGAGTGATCGCTGGGTATTTGTCTTTGCGGGCAGGGTCCGTGGTGCAGCGCATGAAAAGGGAAGGCAGGATTTCGGTGTCTATTTTGCATTTCTCATTCACCACGCTGACGCAGACTTTGTAGAACTGGACAGGGGAGGAGCTGCTGCCATCCGACGTGGCCACCACGATGTTCCCCCCACCAGTGAAGGCGACATCTGCCAAGGCAACGCGACAGCGGAGGCGGCACAGGCTCTCTGTGGACGTCAGCACTTGCCCGTTGGGCTTGAGGAGAGAGACCGTCACCAGCCCACTGATGGTCACGGCAATCCAGCCCTCCATGGGCTTCCCACCAAACAGCGTCAGCGACGGAGAGAACTTGACCCTGGAAAACTTCTCACCGAAGTTCGATGCTCCAGACTGTGAACAAAGGTCAAGAGCACAAAGACATTTGCACCCGATACCCGCAGCGCGCTGACGACTGCGGAGCTCTGCTCGTTAAGTCACTGCAGCGCGGTCTGCAGAGCTGAACAGAGTCAGATGAGGGCACCGAGCTCACACACCCAACTCTGCTACGTGACCCCGGAGAGGCCCCTTTGCCCCCGCGCCAGAGCAGTTCCAGCCGCGCAGGCGGCAGCAGGAACACACCAGCCCATCAGCAAAGCTCTCGGAGCACCCCGGACACAGAGCTCCGACCTCACTTATGGGGCCTGAACTTGGAAGACCGACACCCCCTCTCCATTTCCACGGCCAAATCGAGCTCCGACACCAACCCGCTGCACAACCCTTTACGTCCCTGTCTCGGGTTCTCTGGTACTAAAGAGAGGGAAAGGTTTCTCTCTGTGGGACACCCTAAGAGTTAATGTTTTTTAAAAAAAAAAAAAATGTAAGTAGGTAACTTCTACTTGGCAGGCTTGCTCTTTTTGAGGCTGGCAGAATTGGACACGTTTCTAAACAAGCAGCTTATCTCCATACACATATGGCTCCCATTCCCAAATCCCTGGATCAAACCTCAGGATCTTGAACACATTTCTTCTGAATTACTACTGGTAGGCAAAGAAATGCTTTTATCTCCATTTTACAGCCAAGGAAATTGAAGCACCAAACTAAGGAAGACACGTTTAAAGGGCCAAGTGAAACAAGGCATCCAATCCCCGTTGAAATTCAGCAGGAATTAGGAATCTGACTTTTCTGACTGGAAAAATTCCCCTACTCAACTTGCCCAAGGCCATGGAGGAAGCCCAGAGCAGAGAGAAACACAAACAGGGGTTTCCCAAGTCCTTTCCTAACGACCCGAGCCAGCCTTCCTGACGGAGCCAGCCTTCCTGACCGGATGCCCTGCAGAGTTGGGACAAACCTTTTCCACGTGCAGAGCCAGCTTCACGCCATTGTGCAGCCAGGACAGGGCCACCACCGGGTCCCCTTCCACCATACTGCCCACGGTGTTCTCCCAGCTGTTGGCCAAGTGATCGGTCATGCTCCAGCACTTGATGTGGCCGTCCGCGTCTGCCGAGAGCAGCCTGGAGCCTACGACAACGGCGCCTCGTAAGAACCAGGGGGTACAACTAAAAAATCAACCGAGAAATCAAACCACTGGAGTTTGAATGGAGACAGCCAACTCATGGCTGC
>VZTQ01012810.1:23420-35547 GCA_013400755.1 Pelecanoides urinatrix | reverse complement strand
GGGGGCACGCCCGGCCCCTCACGGGGCGCGCGGCTGGTGACGGCGGGGCGGGAGCGGCCCCACTCGCCGGCCCGCGCCGCCTCCCGCCGCGCACAAGGACCCCGCCCCGTCCCTGCGGGCTGCCCGCTGCGCGCCTGCGCTGCGCCGCACCGCGCGCTCAGGCACCGCTGCGGACACCCCGCGCCGGAGGCCCTCAGCGCTGGCAGGCCAAGGGAGCGCCAGTCAGCGGGTTTAATTTGCATGGACGCCTACCCATAACCCCACGGGGGGGCAGCGTGAACAAAAATATAATTGGGGAGAATNTTTTTAAAAAAAAAAAAAATGTAAGTAGGTAACTTCTACTTGGCAGGCTTGCTCTTTTTGAGGCTGGCAGAATTGGACACGTTTCTAAACAAGCAGCTTATCTCCATACACATATGGCTCCCATTCCCAAATCCCTGGATCAAACCTCAGGATCTTGAACACATTTCTTCTGAATTACTACTGGTAGGCAAAGAAATGCTTTTATCTCCATTTTACAGCCAAGGAAATTGAAGCACCAAACTAAGGAAGACACGTTTAAAGGGCCAAGTGAAACAAGGCATCCAATCCCCGTTGAAATTCAGCAGGAATTAGGAATCTGACTTTTCTGACTGGAAAAATTCCCCTACTCAACTTGCCCAAGGCCACGGAGGAAGCCCAGAGCAGAGAGAAACACAAACAGGGGTTTCCCAAGTCCTTTCCTAACGACCCGAGCCAGCCTTCCTGACGGAGCCAGCCTTCCTGACCGGATGCCCTGCAGAGTTGGGACAAACCTTTTCCACGTGCAGAGCCAGCTTCACGCCATTGTGCAGCCAGGACAGGGCCACCACCGGGTCCCCTTCCACCATACTGCCCACGGTGTTCTCCCAGCTGTTGGCCAAGTGATCGGTCATGCTCCAGCACTTGATGTGGCCGTCCGCGTCTGCCGAGAGCAGCCTGGAGCCTACGACAACGGCGCCTCGTAAGAACCAGGGGGTACAACTAAAAAATCAACCGAGAAATCAAACCACTGGAGTTTGAATGGAGACAGCCAACTCATGGCTGCGAAGCAACAAACTCTTTCTCCACAACAAGTCGTATACCATCGTTTTAGGGAATGCACGCTCGTGAACGGCGGGACACGGGGATAACGAGAAGTGGTCCAAGCTCACCCGACTGATCCCACTCCAAACAAGTGATGACTTCAGCATGCCCAGAGTTAACGGAATAGACGTCCCACGGATGCTCAGTGTCGATGATATGGACCATATGGGTGAGATCTACACGAAAAGAGAAGTGAATTACTGTCCCTCGTTACCAGCTACCCATTGGCATTTCTAAACCCACAGAGCCTCAGCTGATGCGGGGGAAGAGATAAAATATTTTCCATCGAGCAATTTTGGGAAGGATAACAACTGTGCTTGGCAACTCCGGTGAGATACCAGACACCAACGCAAACCTTGCCCCAGTTTAGCAGAGCGAGAACCACTCCCCAGCAAACAAAACACCCATTAAATCTAAGGAATGGACTGAAAAGAAAAAGCACAAATTTGTTGTGTTGATTAGCGCGGGTGAGAGATTTTAGGGTCAAAGCAGAGCACGGGCCACCCGGCCCAGCCGTTCCTGACGGCAGGACCTGCCTAAACGCCTTTGAGCTTCCAGCAGCTGCTACCCAACCTTCCACAAGGACGCCGTACCTTTTTCCTCCTCATTTTTGAGGTCTGTGGTGAAAGCGATGAGGTTCCGGCAGGACCACGCGCACACTAAGGGAATGGAAGGACAGTGGTTGCTTTTCGGCTTTTTCTCCCACTCGCAGACATAGGCCAAGTCCATCGCGCCGCTGGCAGAGCCCCGGGACCCCGCCGGCCCTGGGACCCCGCCGAGCGGGAAGAGGCACTCGCTCCTCCCTGGAAGCAAGAAACAGCCAATTCCGCAAGTCACAGGCCGCAGGCGGAGGCCCGGTTACACCGGCGAGATCCGCCCAGGCCCCGCCGCACCTCAGCACCCGGGCGGGGAAAGGGCACCGAGGGGCAGCGGGGACCCCGGGGGGGGGGGGGCGCCCGGGNTGGTGAAGCCGGAGCGAAATCTATCCGAGAGCTGAGGATTTTCTGATGTGGGGGAGATCACGGCAGATTTATCCACGCGAGAGAGAAAAGTCGCTGTGTCCTTACTGTATCAGCGGTTCTGGAGTGTTAAATACCGGCGGGGGCGCTATCACAGCCGTGCTCGCTTCGGCAGCACATATACTAAAATTGGAACGATACAGAGAAGATTAGCATGGCCCCTGCGCAAGGATGACACGCAAATTCGTGAAGCGTTCCATATTTTTGCCACCGGCACGCACCCGACTTTTACGGGCGCTGCCAAAAGGTTCCCCCTCCGCGACCCCCACCCACGCCCGACCGGCTCCCCCCGCGCCCTCCCCACGCAGAGACACAGCCAGAGCGTGGGAGCACAGTGGTTTATTGTTCCTGAACACCGCCCGTAGCCGAGTCACGCAAGCAAAGGAGGCGCAAGGGAGTGCTGGGGGCTTCCCCCCGCCCCTGCCCTGGGGGTCCCCTCGGTTAATGGCAGTCGGTGTCTTCACGGGAGCCCAGAGCCAGCAAAGACGCCCAGGGGTGACCAGGGCAGGGGGTGCTGCCGCCATAGGCAGAGACACACTCCCGGACGGGGGGTCCAACACCTCTGGCGGTGCCCTGCACAGATCAGGGGCCAGGCCAGAGCAGACCCCCCCTCCCAGGGCTCCTCAGCTGCGAGGAACCCCTGCTAGCAGCCCTTGACACGTGCCAGCCGTGCGGGGCGCACGGGGAGACCCACAAACTGCCCCGGTTGCCCCCACAGTGGCCGTGGGCAAGCGGCAAGAACACGGGAGTCATTGGGCCAGGCTGTGCTCCTCCAGCACACGCACACATATATATATATACACACACACGTTAAAAAACACAGGCTATATTACATTTAAAAACAGCCCACCCCTCCTGGTGCAGGCAGGTCTGTGTGCTGCAGAGGTGCACGAGGTAGGGAACAGGGCGCTGCCGAAACAGCAGCGGGAGGAGAGCACCCGGGAGCTCAGAGCTCCCACCCCGCACCCTGCCCGAGGGGGCTGAGCCCCCCCCGAAACACCCCACGGCGGGTGCTGGACAAAGCCGGGGAACGCGACTGCCCCGCGGCTCTTCCGCTCACTCAGCATTTGCTCAGCAGCCGCGAGGAGCTGTTTCACCGCAGAAAAATCTGGACCGAAATCACCCCATGAGCGTCAGTGCCAGAGGTGGGTTTGGCCCAGCCCGATTATTTTTAAAAAGCACCTGGGCTATAAATAGACACACAAACAGTTCCAGGGAGAGCAGCTCCGGCCGGGAAGCAGCACTGCAACTTGGGGAACAGGGCAAGCACGACAGATAGGCACCTGCTTCGCCCACGCCTCGCGCCTGGAGCGTGGCGATATCTGCCTGCAGCCCCGCAGGCGTCGAGTCCCCGCGCCCCGAGGGGAGCACAGCGCTGCTCCCCGGCTCTGCACCATCAAACATCTGCTCTTGGAGGAAGGGAAGGGACGAGCCCCTCAAGGAGGGTGTGAGGAGGGGGCTGGTCCGCCCTGCGCCCCGCTCGGGCAAGGAGAGAGGCGGGCAGCGGGCTGGACCCGAGGGGACAGCGGGGCTGGGAGAGGCCAGGAGAGGATGAAGGAAGCCTTCAGCACACCAAGCGAGGGGCAGGGAGTCCCTCGGGGTATCAGCTCATCTGCCCCAGGTAGTCTGAGAGCAGGAGCTCGGGGGGCAGGAAGACACGGTGTTTGTTGCTCACTTTCATTTGACGTTTCCCTTCGATGTCCGAACCTGGGGGCGAGAGGGAGCAGTTAGCACACCACCGTCCCCGCCGAGGGTCCCAAACGCGGCCTCCCCAGCCCAGCAACCTCCCCTCCTCCCTGCGGCTCGTAGCCAGCACAGGTTCCCCCATGCTCTGCAAGAAGGCAACTGTCCTTCCCAGCCCCAGCCCCCTCCACGCATCCCTGCCGGCACCACAGACTCCACTTCACATCATTAACACTCTCATGCTGTTTTCCACAAGCAGCTGCTAATGAAACGCTCAGCTGCGAAGGCTCCTCTGCAGGGACAGAGCTCAGTGCCTCTTCTCCCCTGCCTTGGCAACAAAACCTTCTAGGAAAACCCACGGGCAGGGTGCGGGCATGGCCGCTCTCCGTGGGAGGAGGCAGCAGCCACAGGAGAGGGAGCCCTGTGAGCAGCCTCTCGCTTTGAGACATCCAGACCCAGAAACAAGAGGAGAAACAGCAGCACTGCTGTGAACGAGGCACCCCCAGGCAGAGCTGGGCCTGGCCATCACCCTGGCTGCTGGGCTGCAGCCACCGGCAGCGGCCGATGTTGCCCACCCACCACAAAGTGGTGGCAAAGCGGTGTGACCACACCGAGGGAGCCTCGGGCAGCAGAGGCAGAGAGCGGGGTTATCTGTGAGCCCCAGCACAAGGTGGGGCCGGGAGGAGGAAGGGAGGAAGAGGCTGAGCTGGAGAGGAGAGATAGTGATGAAGGGAAAAACAAAAACAAAACCAAAACCAAACAAACATGAGGCTCTTACTGGCAGAGACGAGGTCCATGTACTGGCAGAGCGCGTGGAGCAGGAGTCGCTCAAAGCTGGGGGAGATGGGGGACAGGGTTAGAGCCGACGTGTCTCAGACCAGCATCTCCCGAGTGCTGCCCATCCCTGGTTCCTCCCACGGACCCGCGGATGGGAGACAGGGAGCACAAAGTGCCACAAGCCCCTGTGCAGGGATCCCCCAGCGCATCTCTCCCTTGGGGGCTCCGTAGGGGCTCCCAGAGCCCGTCTGCAGCCTGGGGCAGCTCTGGGGTGCAGCCTGGGGCAGAGGGAACGCAGGTGAGCTGGGAACCCCCGCACGGGGGTTGTGCATGGCTCAGGACCCCGGATCCCGCTCCGTGGGGAGCAGCGTCACCTGCAGAGCCCAAGGGAGGGAAATACCTGTTGTCCATGAGCGCTGTGTAGACGGAGTGAGGGGTGACGGAGAAGAAGGCCAGCAGCTCCTCCTCCAGGCCCTCCAGCGTCCCCTGCAAGGAGAAACGGGCTGTCAGCGAGGAGAGGGCAGCGGCAGCCGGACCCTGCTCAGACTCTGCGGCAACAGGCGAGAGCAAGGAGCTGGGCGAGGGGAGCCGGCGCTCGCCGGGTGTACCCCAATGCGGGCAAAGCCTCCTGCCCCCATACAGCTCCGCGCCCCTCGCAGCGCCCGCATTTTGCCTTTGAGGAGCTGCTGCCCCAGCCAGGGCCAGGCAGAGCCACGGGCACTTTGTGACCACAACCGCTTTCCCCGGCCACATCTGCACAGCCCCAGCACGACGGGGCCTCCGACTCCGGAGGAATTACCGCCAGCAGCTCCCAGGCAAGTCATCTGGATGCAAGACGGCAGGAAGGCACAAGGAAAGGAGACAACTCCCCTCTCCAGCCCCCACGGCGGGGAAGAATCCATCCCCTGCCAACTCCGTACTTTGTGTGCCAAGGGCTGGCATCGTCCCTCATGTTCAGAGCGGCGGCAGCCAGGAAAGCCTCGTGCCCTGCATCTCCTTTTCTCCCAGCAGGCAAAGATCAGCTCAATGCAGCTCTCCGGAGCACCGTGACCCCAGAGACAAGCAGCAGAAGTGAATCTCATTTAAGAACAAATCGAGCAGAAGCCAGCGGGCAGGAGGAGCCGAGGCTGCTTTTAGAGACTCTAATTAGAGCAAGGGAAACAAACAGAGCAGGAAAACAGCACCGTTGAGAAGAGAGAGCAGGGGGCCAGGCACCCCCCGGGCCCAGGAGAGCAAGCGTCTGGGCAGGCGGCACGGCGCAGGGGCTGCGTGTGGCAGCTCGGCTCCCCGAGCCAGGCGGCACGAGGCCACGCTTGCCTCTCTGTTCAGGCTTAATTGTCTGCTCAGAGGTTTATGCAGTTTGACCCCTTTCAAAATGCATCTGAGTTTTTCCAAATAGCCTTGCGTGGACCATTCTGAAGACCCCAAAAGCTCCACTGCTGCCCCTGTGGGCAAGCACACTGGATTTCCCCTGTCACCTGCTGCTCGTTGAGCAGAGACTGGGAAACTACCACGTAAAAGTGTCCTGTAACTACCAGAAAAATCTGACCTGAGCCAGGAAAACCCATCTGCACAGGGAGCTGAATGTCTGTTCGCAATCAGCCACCACTGCAGCGGTCATACGAGAATTGGAGCACATTCCCCAGGAGCTCATCTGAAATTCAGCACTTGTCTGGCTTGGTGACCATGCGAGGTCAGGGAACAGCCCTCGGGGACACGACTCCAGATGAAGCTGCACGTGGGGTGCTGGCAGCCGGAGCCCCCCGCCTGCCCCAGCCCCGCCGCCCCCCAGTAAGCCCCAGCTCACCATGGGGATCCTGCCCCGCTTCAGGGTGGAGCGCAGGCGGCGGCTGATGCGCTGGAAACACTCCTTGGGCGTGTAGGCAGGGTGCTCTGGGGAGAAGACAGAAGGGACTCAGACATGGCTCATGTCCCCAGCGCCCGCGGGACGGCTCTGGCCACAGCCGCACAGCATCACATCTTGGAAGGAGCCCAGCGTCCCCCTAACTGCCCCAGAGGATCCCAGCCAGACACTTCTTTCGTTCGTGGATCTGCACAAAGTCACCCCTAGACCAGAAACATCCTCCCCAGCAAAGGAGCATTTGGAGGGTGCCGAGATTTGGGGGTTTGCAATCCGGGGACGGCTGCTGTGCCCATCACCCCAGCCATTCCCGACTCCCATGAACCCTCCCGGATCCACGGGTGGGGGTCTGCCGGGCATAAACCCCCCTCGCTGCAGCACCCGAGGGGTCAGCTCAGTCATCCCCTGGCCCCACCACAAGCGGATGGTGCGGGAAGCAGGATGCAGCCCTCGGGGAAGAGCACCCTTCCCAAAATGCATGCAAGGGAGGAAAGGGAGAGGCTCTCCCCACCCAGCGTCCCCTCTCAGCACCTTTCCACTTGTCTTCGTTCTTGACGGGCAGCTTCCTCTTGTGCTTCTTCCTGGCCTCCTCCTCCAGGTAGAGCAGGACTCGCTCTTGCTCTTCTCCCGACCGGTTCATGAAGTCGTTCCAGATCTGACAACACAAGCCGCCGGGGCCCACTGCAGAGGTTGCCAGGGAACACCCGGCGGTGCACGGCCACCTCAGAGCCCCACCTGGCACCCTGCGAGCCTCCTCCTCACCCACCCGTCCCCAGGGACAGCCCAGGCAGAGCACGAACAAGCAGCTCGGAGCGGGGAACGAATGGGGCTGGGCAGAGCTCCGCAGCTGGGACGCTGCCCCAGCCAGCACGGAGGCAGACTACGGCGGACACAAGCCGCAGCAACGCTGTCTCTTCATCTCCTGATCACCTGTTACAGCTTTGGGAGGGGATGCAGATTTAACACTCACAGTCAACATACAAAGGTGGTTTTTTAACGGTTACTGGGAGTCCAAGTGCTGACACAACAGCCGATCTGTGCAATCCAGCACAAAACAGCACCCAGGTCTACATCAGGCTTCCTAAGCCTGGCTTGAATGAGTGAGAGGAGAGCTCTGCAGAGCCAAAAACGCAGGTTGCTCTGCAGCCAAAGCCCTGAGCATCAAACGGGAGAGAAGCCAAGTTTCAAAACACCCGGTTACAGAGCCGGTATCGCAACACCGGCCGGGCAGCATGAAGCAACAGAGGGGTTTGGCAAAGGGCCTGTTTCAGCGCTGCAGCTCACCCAGCGTTAGTCGCTCCGCAGGTACAACGCTGTACGTTGGGGCACTCGGCTGCGCTCCGGGTGCTGCCAGGGGTTGGAGCAGCCTCCACTAAGCCGGCCTGGCCAGGCTCTGAGCGGGACCCAGCCCTTGCACCGCACGTTTGTGCGGCTCCTCCGCAAGAGGATCTGCCCAGAGATCCCCCACCCCACAGGCTGCAGGATCAGGGGCGCCGGGACCTGATCTCCCCACGGCACACGCGGCGGCAGCCCGGCACCGGGCGCACAGATGCCAGCCCTGACTCCGACAGCGGGCAGGAGCTAGGGCACAGGAGCTCAGGCTGGGTAGGCAGAGGGCTCTTTGGGTCGGAGAAACGCGGTACGGACACCACGTACTGCCAGAACCGCACGTGCCGTGCCAGGGCCTCCCCCGGGAACCCCGAGCAGGCGGGTGGCTGCGCCTACCTCCACGTAGGTCTCGTTGTTACAGGCCTCGGTGAAGATGCTCGGAGTGGCGGAGTGGGCGAGCTCTCCCTCGTCGCTCCCGCATTCATCTCGCTCCAGAAGCGTCATCAAGTAACGAGCTAGGAGGAAAAAGCAAAGCCCCTGAGAGGGGAGGCAGTGTCCTCAGAGAGGCCCTGTGCCCCCAGCACCCCCACGCTTGCCACGTAGCAGAGGGTTTAGGGGCAGCGGCCACCCGCCCTGTGGAAGAGACCCAGCCCAGGAAGAGTCAGCGCTCAGATCCTTACTGTTCTCCAGCCTCTGCAGGCTCTTGCGCCCCTTGGCCCTGGGGATGAGGTCCGAGTTGCGGATGGCCTTGTTGATATAATACTGCTTTCGCTTGGAAGGGGAGAACCTCTTGGACGGGGAGTCCTCCAGCGGGGGTAGGCAGTCCTCGATTCTCCTGCAGGGACAAACGGCAGAAGGGACTGAGCCCACCCGAGACCCCCAGGGCAGCTACAGCACGGCGAGGACAGGGAGCTGCGTGGGGAGAGCCCACGGCGGGGACGATGGGGGAGGCAGAGCATCAGCCATCAGCGTTAGTGCAACAGGCATCACATCCTCCTCCACGGGGCCCTGTACCCCTCTGGTCATGCTACGCTGCTGAACCACGGCTTGCTCCGAGGATTTGGTCTGTTTAAAGCAGCTGCGCATTAGCAGCTAGACGTTCTGGGTAATTAACTCCACCAGCACTCAAGGCAAGACGAAGAGATTCATTTCTGCGGAGGCAGAAGCTGGGGAGGAACCCTGAGGTGCCCCACGCAGCCAGATACCCGCTGCACCTCGTGTTTGCCATCGCCCAGCCAGAGCTGCCGCTGGACCTGCCGGCACCGTCCTGCCACGCGGCCCCTGCAGCGATCGGCAACGGGCCCCATCATCCGATTATCGAAGGCTGCGGTAACACCCGCCCTGGCCGTACAATTCAGGCTGGGCTGGCTCTTCCCTCCAGACCGTTACGCTGCTGCGGCTGCTCCCCACCACCACCCCAGAGCCGGGTGCTCCCCTGCCCCAGCAAGGGCTGGTTTTGCTGGTTCTCCATCCTCCGGGGACGCAGCCGGCACAAGCCGGCAGGGCCCGGAGCTGACACCGGCCGCCCCAGCACCACCCAGAGTGGGCAACAGGCAGCGAGCCTGCCGGCCCCAGCAGCAGCGGCCTTCGCTGCCATAAAGCTCCAGCCCTTGGGAGAAAGACTGCGCCGCTCCCGGGTACACCCAAAGGTGTTTGGCTTCTGTTCGTAACAATTCTACAGTCAGAGAATTAGTTGGACACAGGCACAATTTAGGAATGGCCATAATGTAGATGATTTTGTGTGAAAATTAAACTGAGCGATGAGCGAGAAGCTCACCGGGCATTTAACGCAACCGCTTTGGTTTCAAAGTTCACTAAAATTCCGCCAAAGACAGGAATTTTCACTATCTTTTCGCTTGTTCTTTGCCCACTTGCTCAGGTCTCTGCATCGCAGCTTCCCCTCCGGCTTACGTGGGTTTCCTTTAGCGCAACAGAAGGTGGGCGAGAAAACCAACACCACCAAACCAAACCACGGGCAGGCTGGAAGGGGAGCTGCACCACTGCAGCAAGGCTGACCGCTGTCCTCTCCCACCACGGCAGCACCACGGTTTCACCCCTTCCGTGTGCCAGGCACGGCTGTCCCCACCGTGTCCCCTCTTTTCCAGCGCCCTGGGGCTCGGGAAAGACCCGGCACCGCAATCGGGCGCTGGCACAGGCGTCCTCAGCAGCCGGGGCAGGGCGGGCTGTGCCGCCCGATTACAGCCCGCCGGCCCGGGAAGGCGGCCAGCTTGCTCACCCATGCCAAAAACCTTGATTTATTTTTTTTTCCCCCTGGACAGGGGCAGTGACAGGGCTTCTGCTGCTGGCAGGGAAAAAACCCACCTCTCCCCCTTCCAGCTGGAGAGAAAACAGCAGCAGAGGTGGCCTTGGAAGAAATAAAAGGGATGCACGTATCCCTGGCGATGACTAACAGACAGGCAGGGAGGAGCTGTAACCCAAGCTGCAAACAGAGAGAGACCAGCGCTCGCAGATCAAGTTTTGATACAAAGGTAGTTAAAAAAAAAAAAAATAATAGAGGGAGTCACCTTACCGCCGGCCCTGGTTCAGAGGTTTGAGTACACAGAGTTCGGCAGCTGTGAGCCTGGCACCACCAAGAGCCGTCACGGCTCGCTGGCGCGGCTCCGGGATGGCTGTGCCACAGAAAAAGTCCTTCAAAGAGAAGGAGTCCAAGGCAACACATAGTAAATATTTACCCTGCTTTCATAAACGGGGGAGCCCTAACTCAGGGCAGCGGGACAACACGGAGGGCTCGTCCTCCAGCCTCCACTGGAAGGGGGAAAAAAGATGTTAAAAATAGCTGTGCAAGTGTCAGCAGGGTGGGAGCACCCCCAGTGCGGCTGGGACCCCCCAGCCCAGCCCTCCCCGGCCCCGCACCTCGGGCCTCGGGACAGGCGCAGCCCCAGCTCCTGGGCACGGAACAGGCTGCTGAGCCACACGCGTCTCTTGCTCCCCAAAGCCTCCAGGGCCGTTTGCGGCGATGCCGAGGCTGCTCGGCGCGTGCTCGTGGGCCTGGCACCCCGCCTCGGCACCCCGCGCTGCCACGTCTGCCGTTCGGTGCTGCTGCCTCTGCCCGCTGGCACTTGGCAGAGCTGCAGGATTCATTTCCAACCCGGGAGACTCACAGGTGACAGTGACCTTAGGCCTGCGCCAGCAGAGCTGGGTTTTACAGCGTCAGGCGCTTACCCAGCAGCTGGTCTCGGACGAGTCCCTTATCGGTAACTTCAGCATTGGGATCCCTCCCCGTGCAAGCCACAGCCAGGCTGCCGTGGCCGCTGTCACCCCGAGGGAGCAGGGTGCCAGCAGGGCTCATTCCCCAGGGTCCGGAGCAAACGCTGACCCCCAGGGAGACGGGCCCAGCAGCTCCAGGGCCACCGCGCAGAAAGTTTAGTGGTTTCTCCTCCACTTCTCGTTTCCAAGCAAGAAACAAGAAGCCCCTCGTTCCCTGCCAGGAGATCTTTAACCAGTTCCTGTTATTTATCAATTTAGCAAGCGGGACACGGCACCGACGCTCCAAGCCAAGCCACCGCTGCCAGACGGGACTGCTGCGTCGGTGAAGGGGAAGCCCCGCAGGCTCCCGGTGGCACGGCTCTGGGCAGCCCCGTCCTGGGGCCTCCGCTACCCCGGGCTGGGAGCAGCGGGCTCGGGCTCCGCTCGCAGGGTCAGCGGCCCCCAGCCCAGTCGGGGCTCCCCGGCGGTGGGAGCAGCCCCGGCGCGCAGGCTGAGCCGGACACCCACCGGGACGTCGCCTCTCCGCTGCCGGTGTCCCCGGGGAGCACCCGTGACCTTCGGCGGGGTAAATACTAATTAGCCCATTATCCTAATCACGGCCTCCTGCCTCTGACACAGCCGCCCCCGGGTCCAGGCGCGTTCCTGCTCCAGGTCGATGGGGCAAAAGCTCCTCCGGGGCAGCAGCCGCCCCCCGCCGCGGCCCCGCTGCGGTGCCCTCAGCGGTCCCCTCCGGAGAAGCGGAGCCCCCCCAGCCCGCGGGGCGAGGAGCCCGCCGGGCGAGGAGCCCACAGGCCAGCGCTGCTCGGAGGCCGCGGGGGGAACCGGCGAGTGCTGGGGGCGGGAGGGGAGGCAGGGACGGAGCCCCTGCCCCCGGGCAGCCCCTCACGGCCCCACGGCAGGACCCGACAGGCCCACAGCCGCCCCGCGGGCAGGCCCCAGCCGCCCACACGGCCCGCCCGGCCCCGGGGCCCCGCACTCACGGGAAGGGCTCCTCGGGGCCCGCGCCGCCCCGCAGCACCACCATGACCCGCTCGGCCCGGCCCAAGCGGCGGCACCGGGACCTCCGCGTCCCCGCAGGAAGTGGCGTCAGGGAGGCGGGGCCGCAGGGAGCCCCGCCCCGGGGCGC
>VZTQ01012810.1:1151-23095 GCA_013400755.1 Pelecanoides urinatrix | reverse complement strand
GCCCCCCTCGCCGGGGGCGGCCGTTCCCCGTCGGTTGGCGGGGCCGGGCCCCGCTGCCCCCGTCCCCGGGTTGAGCCGGGGGCCGCTGGCCCCGGGCGAGGCGCAGCCGGTGCCACGTGCCGGCGGGAGCAGGGCCGGGGCCAGGCTCTGCCCCGGGGATGAGCCCCCTGTCCGCCCCGGGGCTCCCTCCCGCGGGCCCCCCAGCCCTGTCTGTCCCCGGGGACGGGCACCAGCCGGGCCCGGGCTCCTCATCTTCCTCCTCCTCCTCCTCCTCCTCCTCACTTCAGTCTCGGTGCTGCCCTCGCAGCCCCCTCGCAGGCGGTGGCGTGAGCCCAGCCGGGGGTCCAGGGCAGTGGGTGGGGGTGTCCAGCCAGGCCCGGCGTCGGTGGCACAAAGGCCCCGTCCGTCACACCCCCGCCCGCCGCCACGTATTTTTAGCCCGGCGTAGCCGCTGTCGCTCTCGAGCACCTGCCCCGCGGGACGCGGGTGCCGCCACCACCGCCCGAAATCCCCCGCGCGCCGCCCAGCACCGCCCGCACGGCGGGGAGGCAGCGAGCCCCCGCGGCCCCACGCAGCCGGGAGGGACAAAGGGGCACGGCTCAAGGTCACCGCGGCCGCCGGGACGGGGCCCCTCTGCGAAGGGACAGTCCCCTGGCTCTGGCTTTGCCGCGCCGGCAGGCCCCGGCCGTGCTCGGGCTTTGCTTCCTCGCAGGGACGCGGCAGCGCAGCCACGGCCCAGGGAGCTGGAGGAGGCAGCTCCGCTCCCAGCTCTCGGCAGCACCGGTGCTGGCACCGAGTCATTCGGTGACTCGTGGCAAGGCAGAGCCGCGGCAGAGCGGGGCCGGAGGAGCAGATGCCTGGGATGAGTCTCGCTCCGGTTTTGCTCGCGGCTCTTGCAAGCGCCGGGGACTGAGTTCAGGCGTGGCGCAGGATGGCTGCGTGGTTGAGGAGCGTGGCCACGGCTGGCAAGCGGCCGCGGCTCCGGGGCAGCCCCGTGTGGGCAGCCTTGCCTGTGCAGAGAGGGGAGGGCCCCTGTCCCATTGCCTCCCCTCCGTGCAGGCAAGATGGATGTGGCTGGAGTAGAGGAGGGGAAACTGAGGCACGGGCAGAAGCTGGGCAGCGCCCAAGCAGCCGACCAGCTCCTGCTGCCCTGGTGCCGGCTCCCCTCGGAGGCGGCAGCAGCGGCTGAGGCGCAGCCGGCAGCCCTGGGCCGGCTGCGGTGGCGGCGCATTCGCTAGTGAGAGCTAAGCCGAGCGCGGCAGCGCTGTGAGCGGATGCGGCCGCCGCCGCAGCGAGGCGCGGGGGAAGCGGCTCCGACCCGGCCACCCAATCGGCAGCGGCACCGGCGTGCGCTGGAAACGGGTTCCCCTTTCCAGAATTTGCGGGATCACGCCGTAGCTGCCGGCTCCTGTGTGCCACCAGCTGTCCTGCCCCCGCGGCGGGGGCTGCCTGCGTCCCCGGGGGAGCGTCCCCAGCCAGCCCTGGATCCGGCTCCGGTGGGTCCCTGCGAGGGTCCCAGCGTGCGCTCCACCGCCCCCGGGGCAGCAGAAACAGGGTGACTGCCCGGCTGAGTCAATGCCCGTACGTGGCACTACCGCGGCAGCAGCGCGGCGAGCTCCCTCCCTGCCTTCGGCACAGGCAAGGTCGTGCCGAAGTTGTTGCCGGCAGAGCCGTGTCCGTCCCGGGGTTGGGGCCGGCTGCTGGTTGCACTGGGGTGAGGGGGGCTCCAGGCTGGGGTGCCGGGGCGGTGGGGGTGTTGTGGGTGCCCGGCCATAACGTGCCGGTGGGGGGAAGCAGAGTTGAGCCGCTCGCAGCCCCACATCACCCCGGAGGACCCCCACAGCCCCCGGGGAAGGGGAGAAGCACGGGGGTGGCTGGCAGCAGCCTGTTTGCCGAGGTTTTGAGGAGCGAGGCTCTGCCTGCCCGTCCCACGGGAACCTGCCCTGGAGCCCCAGGGACACGCGGATCCCCCCGTGCTTTGGGACCCCACTGGGCGAGGGGCCCCTCTGCCGCGCAACGTGGACCCCGGTGCCGCTCGTGCCTCCTGCCGTCACGGTGGCCGAGCTCCCTCGCTCTCGTGCAGCGCGTCCCTGGTGTCCCCGGGTGGGGATGTGCCCTGTCCCCCGTGGGGGTCCCATCGGGCGGCTCTCCCAGTGCCCTCCCTGCAGGTCTGTTATCTGCGGGCGCTGGTATCCCGGTATCCGCTGCCTGCAGGGCCAGGCAGGGCTATCGGGTCCGGCAGGCCCCTTCCCCCTCCAGCAGCAGGGCCCGGCCTCCCTATCTCATTAGCTCGAGATTAATGAGGCTCCTGCGCTGTCTTTAACTCCTTCCTGCTCGCCAGCTCCTGCCAGCAGCTCCGCTGACCCTCTCCTCCGCTTCTCCCAGCAGGTTTGCCGGAAGCCGAGCCGGCCGAGGACTAGAGACGCCTGGCCCCAAGTGGGGGGGACGCCACGTTGACCCCGAGGCTGCCGCCCCCCCACCCAAGAAAGTGCCCGGTTGGCGAGGGAGGGGACGATGCGCCGGGCTGCCGCCACTGCCTGTTGAGCCTGCGGAGGTTTCGGCGCCTGCCCGGGGCACGCTCAGCCGACGGCGACAGCACCCCGATCCCGACGAGCGACCCCGTGCCCGCGGCTCCCACCGGAGCCCTTGAGAGAAGGAGGCGTCGGGGCAAGGCTGAAGGGGGGTCGGGGGGCACGTCCTTCTGCCCTGACCCAGCAGCGGCCGCGATTCCTGCCCTCACAGCCTGACGGTGCTGCAGACCCTCCGCTGTCCTCGCCCCCCCCACCTCCGGGCCCCGGCAGCCCCCTCGCAGGGCTGCCCCCCCCCTCCAGCGCTGCCCAGCCTTGGCCTCCAGCCCCGCTGGAGCGCGGCAGCCTGCCGGGCGCTGCCCCCCGCGCCTCCCGGGCATTGCCCCCGGGGTGTATCGCCCCCCGCCCCCCCGGGGACCCGCCGCCCGCCGGCAGAGCCATGAAGCTGCAGGCGGTGATGGAGAACCTGCAGCGGCAGCAGCGTGCGCGGCTGCAGCAGGCGTTGGAAGCGCGGCAGCAGGAGCAGCAGCAGCAGCAGCAGCAGCGCTCCACGCCGCCCCCCGCGCAGCCCCCGCCGGCCCCGGGGCAGACCCCCGCCAGCACCCCGGCCCGGGGCCGTGGCCAGGATCCGGCCCCAGCGCCCTCAGAGGAAGGAGTGGAGCCCGAGAGCGCGCACATCCAGCGGGCGCAGATGGCCGCCCTGGCCGCCATGCGGGCAGCGGCCGCTGGCCTCAGCCACTCGTCCAGCCCGGGGCTGTCGGATGAGAGCCAGGCCTCCGAGGAGGAGGAGGAGGAGCGCGGCGAGGAGGAGGAGGAAGAGGATGGCGGATACCAGCAGGAGATGGGCTCCGAGGAGGACGAGGAGGATCTGTGAGTATACGCTCGCACAGACCAGCAGCTCTTACGGGTTCGGGGAAGGGGCAGGGACACGGTCTGGCCCCAGCGGGTTTTGGCACGGCCGGTTGGGGACACGGGCTTCCCTTTGGGGCAGGGGAGCGGCGGTGGAGGCTGCCGGGTTCGTGCAGCTCGGGGTGGGGAGGTGGGTTAGCACCGTCCTGGAGCAGAAGGCGCCGAGAGCAGCAGCTCAGCTCGGCAGCCGTGATTCCTCGTACAGGGCTGGCATGGGCTGACATTTCATCTCTGCCCAGGGAGCCACCTGGGGCTGTGACAGAGGATCCTGGTCTGGCTTTAAATTATGCAGGGCCCTCGCAGCCGCCTCCTCCCAGCCCGCGTCCTCTCCAGGGCAGGGAACAGCCTGGAAGCCATCTGGCAGAGCCCCGCTCGCCACCGGAGCTGCTGTCTTGGGATGCCGGTGGCCAGCGGTGCCCCACGGGGCTGCCACCCGCCCACAGGCGTGTGCCGGGGCTTCGCTGGGTTCCCCGTGTGCCGGGCGGGTGGTCCCAGTCCCATGGCTGTGGGGTGCCCGTGGGGCGGGCAGGCTCTCTGCTCTGCCCGTGCGGCACTGGGTGCAGCTCAGGAGCAGGGAGAGGGTGCCTGGAGGTGGGGGGCTCATGGGAAGGTTCTTCCACCTGGAGGGATGGAATCTGCCCCGTGGGGCAGGGGGAGAGCTGGACCACCGCAGGAGAGCATCCCCCACCTAGCACGGGAGCAAATCTCTCCTCTGCCCCCTGCTCTAGGAAGGGCAAGTGGGATGAAGATGACTTTGAAGAGGACCTGGGCGAGGAGGAGGAGGAAGAGGAAGAAGAGGAGGAGGAGGAAGAGGAAGACTACGAGGAGGAGGAGGAAGACATGGGAGAGGAAGGGCTCAGCTCAGCAGAGGCGTTGCGGGCGGGCGCGGGATCCTTGCTGCTCCGCAAACCCCCGGCGCCCCAGCACTACCGGGGCGAGCCGCAGCGGCTGCCGGGGGGGCAAGAGCGGCTCCCCTCGGGACTGGGCCACGCGCAGCCCCCGCCGCCGGCGCCCGACCATGGCGACTGGACCTACGAGGAGCAGTTCAAGCAAGTAGGTGCCCGCCGAGACGTGCGTGCCCGCCCGTGCTCATCCCTCCCCTGCTCCTCGGCTCTGCCGCGCGTCCCTGCGTCCTTGAGAGCCGCGGTGAGACGCGTCTGGCAGTGCCGCCTCCGGCAGCGTTCTTCTCAGATCGAGCTGCCTTCGTTGCCGCTAAGAAGGCGTGGGATTTCTCCGGGGTTTTAGTGCTTGCGCTCAGCCTCACCCCCTCCCCTGTCGCTTTGGTCGGTGGCTCCGGTGGGATCCCGTGTCCCGGTTGGTACCGTGGCCTGGCTCCGGTGCAGGTAGACGGTGTGATGGGGTTTGCCGCAGGGACCTGGGAGGATTCTTGCTGAAAATGATGGAAAAAACCACCCCAAACTTGCAAATCTGAAGGGAGTCTTGGTTTTCCCTTTCTCCACCCTCCCTAAGCTCCCGGTTGTTCCCCGGCACCGCAGAGGTGATGCGCGGCAGGATGGCTCCAGCCCCACGGATGCTTGGGGCAGAGCTGCCCCAAAATGCCATTGAGGAGTGAAAACGGGGAGAAATCACCCCGACTGCCCCCTCTGCCGCCTTCCCCGCACTGGCTCAGCCGGGCTGGCAGGAGGCAGGCACGCTGGAGCTTGCTGCGCCCCGTTTTCGGCTAATAGAAGGAAATGTGCTGCGAGCCGGGGCTCCCCCGGGGCTGCCCGGTGCCTTTGATGTGTGTGTTTAAATACATCTGAGTTTAGGGGTGGGGGAAGGGACGGGAGCCAGCAGCAGCAGATGGGACCCAGATGGAGCGGCCGGGGCACGGTGGCCTTTCGGGAGGGATGCGACGGCCCCTGCCCTTCGGGGAAGGGGCAGGGGCTGTTGCATCCCTCCCGAAAGGGGGAAGCGGCTGCCGGGATCTGCCCGGCACATCTGGATGTGGGCAACCTCACGATGGGGCTGGTGGAGGAAGCACAAGCAAGCGCGGAGCGTGCGGCTGCCCTCCCCGGTGCGCTCCTGCCCGGCTACGGGGAAGGAGGGATGCTTCTGCCCCCTGCGTCCCTCGTGCTGCTGCACCCACGCCACCTCTTCTTCTTGTGGTTTCTCTTTTTTTGTGCTTCCTGCCGTCAGGGAGCGAGGGGCCGGGGACGTGATCTCGTATCTGTGAAAAGGCTTTTTCGATACCGCAGCCGTGATCTTCCTGTTTGTCACCGGGTTGGTGCTGTACCGGACCCACGCGCCAGCTCCAGGGGCCCGGCGATCCCTCCCAGCTCCCGGGATTCAACGGGAAAATCTGGGGCTGGGTGGCTGGCGGTGTCTGCAGGACCCGTGCCGCGCTGCCGCAGTGGTCCGTAGATGTGCCGTAATCTTCACCGAGTCCCCCGCTGCAGCTCTTGGGGACACCAGCCCGAGTCCCAGCGCATCCTCTGCCCCCTCCGCATCTCTTCCCCCTAAATTGTGCCGGCGAAAGGGGCTGAGCCCTCCCTCTTCCTCCCTTTCTCTTCCCAGCGGAAAGCTTCCCGGGGTCGGTGGGGAGAGCCTGGCACGGCGGTTAATCATGGAAGCAGCCGGAGGGGGGAGGAAAGCGGCTGCCACCGCTGCGCCGTGGGCGGAGGAGAGGAGGCGAAGCGCCCGGCCGAGAGAGGCTTTCCCCGGCACGTCAGCGCGCCGGCGCTTGGATCGCGGCCGCTGGACCCGGGCCAGGGGGTTGCTCGGCGCAGCGCGGCGCTGGCCGGGAGCTCCTCCTGGCCGCCCTCCAGCGCGTGCCGCCGAGCGCTCCAGCTCCAGCCCAGCTGGCGCGGCCGGGCCGGCGCAGCCTGGGAAGGAGCAGCAGGAATGTAAACAGCGAGTGCCGGCGTGGGGCGGCCGCCGTGGCCCCGGCGCTGCTTGGCAAGGGGTGCTTTACCCCTTACCCCCCCTGCTCCCACGGCTGCCGCCCCTTCGCCGGGGTAGAGGCGCGTTCGGGGAAACCCCGGCAGCGCCAGGGTGCTGGTGCACCACGGCGGATCTCCCGGCGGGGCCGCGGTGCCACAAACAACAGCCGTGCTGGCGCTGGGCCTTCCCACCGCAGCGGGGAAACGCTGCTCAAGGAAGGGGCTATTTCGGGGTTGTTCTTCTTTTGCAAATGAGCTCCTGGGTGCTGGGAGCACCTCTGCTCTCCCACAAGCTTGCAGGGAGCGTGCGGCTTCCTGCGCGTGTCGGCTGAGCCGGGCCCCCCGGCACCTCCCAGGGCCGAGCTGCGGCTGGGTGGGCTCGGTTTGGGGGAGGCGGGTGACTCTGATTTCTTTCTCCCTGCCTCCAAGCAGGCTTGTCCCCCCCAGGCAGCTCAGGGCTGGCGGTCTGGCCCCGGCCCCCCGCCACCTCTGGGGGTCTCCAGGTCTCCCTGTGGTTTGGGTTCAGCTTTGGATGTGCTGGTGAATGGCCCAGCCTGGCATCGGCCCCCCCCGGCCCCCCTGGCCCGGCTCTCGCTGTGCTCAAGGACACGGTCCTTGCCGGGCACTGCCGCTATCCGAGTCCCCGTCGCCATCTCCGCACCGAAACCCCGGGTGTCGCGTGCCTGATGGGGGGCTCTCCCCGTCCTCCACCGTGGGGTTTTATTGACCCATCTGGGATTCCTGCAAACCTGGGCTTGGCCGAGTTGAGCCGCGGGGGGCCGGGGCGAGGAGGAGGAGGAGGAGGAGGAGGGGGCCCAGTTCAGGGGGAGGAAGGGGAGGGCGCGAGGAAGAGTTATGGGGGTTAGGGAGGTTAGGGAGCCGGCGCGTGGCACCTCCCCGTCCCCGGGGACGGCTACTGCGCAGGCAGAGGTCAGCTCGGCGGCTGACCCGGGGCGCTGCCCGCGCGGCCAGCAGAACAAAGGAGCCCCCGGCGTGGCGGGGGGCTCGGGGGGCGGCGGCTGCCGAGGGCGTGATGGCTCCTCGGGGGGGAAAGGGGCATTTTTGGGGTGGGAGGAGGCTCCCCGTGGGGAATGGCCGTCGTGGCGTGCTCCTGCACCGGCGGGCAGTGAGGGCAGGCTCGCTTTCGTTTGGATCTTGCGCCTGTTGTGGCCCCGACGGTGGGGGCGGAGGGGTCTGGTGGGATGTCGGCACGTTGCCCCATGCTGCCGCCGTGCCAGGCTGCGTGGCCGGGCCGGGTCCGTGTTCGCTCCTGTTTGGGTTTGGGATTGTCTCTAACCTCACCCCAAGAGGCACGACAGGTCCCCGGGGGCCGCGGGGTGATGCCGGCATGTCCGGGCTGCCAGCCTGGAGCTGGGCTCGGCCGTGGGGGGTCTCAACTGGCCGTGGGCAGCCGCGGAGGGCTGTGCTGCGGGGGGCTGGGGGTGAGCCCCAGCACCCACCCCTCAGGGCACGGAGGAGGAGTGCTGGGGCTCACTGGGGCTCGCACCATGGGCGTTTGCTGTCGTGCCGCCGCTCCGGAGGGCGATGCTCGCAGCGGGGAGCCAGGCTTTGACGAGCACGAGCGGTTCAGCCATCCCCTGCCAAAAATCCGGCACTGCTGCGTCCCGCCACAAACTGCTGCATAATACCTGGCCGGTGAGCTGCTGCCGTCGGCGTGGGGCTGCCAGGGAAAAACCTGCTTTGATGTCGGCACCCCAGCCCCGGCGGGTAAGCTGGGGGGGGCTCTGCTGCTGCCCCGTGGAGAACCCCCCTCCTGACCTTTCTGTTTCGTTACCGCTCTTACTGCACCCTACTAATACCGGGAGCGTGAGCCCTGGGTGCGTCAGCAGCCCACGGGGTCGGAGTTTCCTGCCTCTGCCCCTTTTTGGAGTTTCCTGTGCTGCCTGCGCTCCCCCGGGCGCCTGCACCCCGGCACCCCGGCACCGCGTCCCGCAGGGGGGCAGCCGGGGCGGCCGGCGGCGTGGGGGGGGTCTCCCTCCGCTCCGCCTGGCTGCAGCAGCCTTCCTTTGGGGTGCCCCATTTTGGGTGCCCCCTTTGGGTTGCCCCAGGCTGATGTTTAACCCCCCTGTCTCTGCTCCCGTTCGCAGGACGCGTTGGAAGCTTTAAGAAGCCGACGTGGTGCTGGCGGTGGGGTGCTGGCGGTGGGGTGCCGGCGGGGTGCCGGTGCTTTGGGGGGCAGGAGGTTTCTTAAGCTGTCCCAAATGCGGACATCTGAACCGCACCGGTGGCACGTGGGGGGCAAAAACCTCAGCCCTTATCTCGTGCCGAGCAGCGCTCCCCTGAGATACGGCGTTTCGAAGTGCAACGGTTAGGGAAAAAAAAACCCTAAAACTGAAAGCAACTCCGTAACCTCGGCCGGCGGCACGCTGGGTGCGGCGGGGGGGCAAAACCGGACCCCCCACCCTGCCCGCTCCCAGGCTTGGGGACCAGCCGGGGTTGTGCACGTGGCGGGGCCGCGGCGGCTCCCGGGAAGATGAAGCTGGGATTTTCCTAGGGAAACCACGGAAGGGGCTGAGGAAAAGCCCATTTCTACCCCAGACCCCCGGGGCTCAGAGCCCTGTGTAGAAACCCCGGGCTCTGGTTAAGGCGTGGGGGATCCCTTCTGCCCCCACGGGCAGCAGAGCCCCTGCTGCGTAGCCCTGAACCCCTTTCTCCCACGGATTATTTTGATTTAAAAAGCTCAAAGGCTTGCCAGGGGAGCGGGGCCAGGACTGGGGGCCCTGCGACCTCTTAACGAGGGTGGGAGGGTCCATTTACTTTCTTTAAAATATTGATTAGGGCTTTATTGCATTAGCCAGCCGAGCGGATGAGCCGCCCCCGGGAAGGGTGAGGGGGCCCCTGCTTGGGGAAAGGGGCACCCGAGCGTCGTTGCCTGACCGGGGGCCGCCGTCCCCCCACCCCAAAGGTGGTTTTGCTTTGGTGCTGTGGCGTGGCAGGGGCACAGATAAAGGGGAGCGCCCTGGGGCCCCCGGCCGGGCGCTTCTGTGCCGGGAGGAGGCGATTGCGGTGCCTGGCCGGGCCGGCAGCAGATAACGGGGGCGAGGAGGGGACCGGAGCGGGACGGGGCACCGGGGGCCGCGGTTCAGTCGCAGGTGGACCCGTGCTGGGAGAAGGGCCACGTTCTCCCCCACGACCCTGCCGCAGCCATCGCCTGTCTCGCCCCGTGCTGCCGTCCAGCTCGGTGAAGGGTGTTCCTGGCCAGGGATCCAGCCTGGTAATCGCTTCACGGTGCTCAGGGAGCATTCCTGGAGCCATAATCCTGCCAGATCCCCAGCCGGGGGTCAGGGACTTCTCCTCGGCGAGAGCGGCTTAGCTGCCGAGTGCCTCCCCCAGCCTGACACCTGGGTGCCCGCGCAGGCAGCTCAGCGTCCAGGGACTGCATGAGGCCGTTTGTCCCAACGAGACCTGGGATAATTAATGAGGTGGGGGACAGCGAATGTGTCCTTCCTGCCCTGGGTGCCTGGCCAGTGCCTTCACCCGGCTGATTTTCTTTGCTCCCGGGTGGACCGTCCCCCCAGCACCCCTTGGCTCAGGAGCCGGGCTGGCTCCCCTCAGCCTGGGCATCGCCACTGGCATCCCCCCGAGAGCCCCGTCCCCCCGAGAGCTCCGTGCCCCCTGAGCCCCGGCCCCCCAGGCTGATTCAAGGGCTGCAGAGGAGGCAGCCACCTCCCAGCTCCGGCACAGCTGAACTAACAGGAATGAGGGTTTATTTAAAAGAAGAAAAAAAAAAAAAAAGAGCAGAGAGGAGAGCAGGTCCTTTGTCAGCAAAGCAAACAGCTGCCCGGCAGCGGAGCGGTTGGGCAAGGGTGCAGCGTTGCTCCATCACCCTATTTCTGGCCCAAACCGCAGGAGAAATGGCAGCCGGTCCTGGGGCCCGGCCGGACATGCCGCAATTGGGGGCCCGGGCAAGGGGCAGGTGGCAGTTCGGGGACGGGGCGAGCCCCCTGCTCTCTCCTGGGCACATCCCTGACAGCACACCTGCCCGCGCTGCCTGCGCTGCCCACCCTGCCTGCGCGGCTGCTCACCGGTTTCTGAGCCTGCCGGGGCAACCGGACTGGGGGGTCGGGGCACAGCTCCTGGTTCGGCTCCTGACTCACTCCCTGACCTTTCCAGTCGGTCACTTAATCTGCCTGTGCCTGGGTCCCCGCTCCGCACGGAGCTGGCGATAATCCGCCCTGCGCCGGGGCTGCTCGGGGCCAGGGCTCTGCTCCCCCGGCAGGGGCAAGCGCGCCGGTCCCCGCTCCCCACGTGTCCCATGGGAAGGGGGTGGCCCTGTCACCAGTGATGGTGGCCTTTGGAAAAGGGCTTCCTTGTCCCCCCCAAACACCCCTCTGCCCGCGGCCACCATGGAGGCCTCGGCTCAGGCACCAGCGCCTGCTTTCGGAGACTCAAACACCTGCGATGTGCCGCCTGCTCCGGCGGGACAGGGTCGGGCAGCAGCTTTGCCGGCGCCAACATCGCTCTGGTGCTGCGTCAGTGCCATGGCAAAGGAGTCGTGGCAATGTCCCCCACCGCTCGCCTCCCCTCCGCGCGTCACCGGTGGCGCGAGGAAGCAGCAAGGTTTCGGCGCTGCCGGAGCAGCTCTGCGGTGATGGTTCCCAGGGCTGACGGCCCGCAGCTGGCTGCCTGTCAAAACCATCTGCGGCTGCTGGACCTCTTCCAGCTCCCGCGGGCAGGACCGGGGTGCGGGGGACCCCCCTGGAACCTCCACCGCGGCAGGGACCACTGGTGGGGTCGGTGGAGCGGCCATCCCGCGAGCGGACGGAGGTGCGGAACCTCGCATTTCAGGAACAGATTTGCAATTAGACAAATCCCCGGTTGGGCGGTGGAAGCCCCGGGTGACTCATCTGCTCTGGCTTACAGCGATCTCCTTTCTAAGGCGATCATTTACATATGGTGGAATTTAAACCCCGGCTCGCCTGTAAGGGCCAACGAAGCTGCTGCTTCTGCCCGCGCAGCTGCCCCTGCACCCGGGTCGGGTTCTCTCCCGGGGGTCTCGACCTGCTGGCCCTGTCGGGCATCACCCCGGGGAGGTCTGGGGGCACACGGGGAGGGACAGCCCGAGGCGGGGGCTCGCTGGATGCCCCAAGGGTTTGCACCACTTTTCCGTTGGGAAAAGCTTTGCTGCTCTGGCCATGGTTTCCCCGGCTCTGTGCCGTGCGGCTCCGGCTCCACCGTCTGCCTGGCTGGGAGCTGCGCCAGCAGCGTGCGAGCTGGACCCTGTGTGTTGCTCCCTGGGACGAGCTTTCTCAACACTGCCTGACTCCACTGAATTAATATTTGCACAAGGTCCGGTGCGATAGCGAGCATGTGTCAAGGGCATGCACCGGCACGCACGCGGCGAGGGCCGGGAGACTTGCGGCTGCCAGGCTGACTCCCATCCGCCCGCCCTGGCCGGCGGCTCTCGGCTGGGTGGGGGGCAGCAGCTCCTCCGTCCCCCCACCGCTCGGTGGTGACCTCTCGGCAGCCTGTGCCATGCGTCGGCGTTCAGCCGCTGAACTGGTTTTTTTGTTTTAGCCAGAGCCTGGCAAGCTGCCGCCCAGCAGGTCCCTCTAAAACCGTCGTTTGAAATGCAGTTGCAGCAGGATTCGCTTCCTCCTCTGCAGGAAGGGGAAAAACAGCAACAGCGCAGCCGTCCTGGGAGCCAGCATCGGTCTGGGCCTGGCAGCACCCTGCACCGGGGTGGCTCTGCTGCGTGGACGTGGATCCACGTGGAGCATCCCGGCGGCTGCCGTCTGGCCGGGCAGGAGCGGCCCCGCAGCGTGGCGGGGAGGGCGGCTGACGGCGCACGGACAATGGGGGGTCAGGGAGGTTAAACGGTGACTAATTCGCCCATTCAACGTACCCCTTTGCGTCACGGTGACACCCGTCCTGTCAGCGCTGACACCGGCTCGCGTGCCCCCAGGTCGCCCGTATGGCTGCTCCCGCCAGCCTGGCCGGGGAGGCGGCAGGGCCGGGGGCAGGGGAGCTGCATGGGACCCCCATCCTGCCGGGGGGCTCGGTTTGGGATGGGACACGTGAGCTCCTGCTCGCCCCTGTCCCCTGCCCTGCGTCTGGTGGGGTGGCTCCCACGGGAGCGCGGCCAGGATGTGGCTGCAGCATCGCTCGGGGGGTTTGCGGGTGCTGGTGGAAGCCCAGGTGGTCTCGGGACCCCCAGCCCTTTGGGGCGGTGGCTGGGGATCGGGACCGGGCTTGTCCCTGTGCTGCAGGAGCACCGACCACCATGTCCCACAGCCCCCGGCCCGAGGAGGGGGCACCGGCACCTGCGGCGGCATCCCGATCCGGGCGGTGCCGACCCGCCGAGGGGACAATGCTGGGAACCAGCAGGAACAATAGTGCCGACGGGAAGCGCGGCGGTGAGGGCCCAGCGCTCCCCGGCTCCCTCCCTGGCTCCCCCCGGCAGAAGCGGCCCCCCGCCCCGGGCGGCCCTGGCCGCGCTCAGGCGGCAGGAATCCCGCCAGGCCGGTCAGTGGACTCGGCCGCCGGCGGCAGGAGCCGGCCCTGTCCCGTCCCGCGCGGGTGAGGCTCCCGGCAGCACCGTCCCACTCCCAGCCGGCCTCGGAGCTGGCGAGCGAGGTGGTGGGGGGCCACCCCTGGGGATTTTGGGGAGGGGGCGCATGCCCCTGCCCCCTGGCAGCCCCTTCCCGAGGGGAGGGCGTGCTCTGGGGGGGCTGGCAGGGGATTAGGGATGGGGACGGCGAGAGGTGACCCGTCCCTAAGCCGAGGGCTTTATCTGCGGCGGGATCTGCGCCGGGGGCCTGAATCTCCCTTTGCCGGGAGGGATCGGCCCCAGCAAACCCGATGCCCCCCACGCCCTGGGGGGGCCGTGTCGGCGCTGCCCCCCGCTCACCGCAATGGCCCTGGGTTAGGGGGCTGCGCAGACCCCGGCCCGGAGAAGGGGCTGCACGGCCTCGGGCACCCCCAGCCCTGACTCAGCCACCATCTTACAGGAAACCACCTCATCAGCGTCACCCGAAACACTTAATTTCAGGGCTCATCACCAGGCCTTCACTCCAGTTTTTACAAATTACTTTCTTTTTCTGAATAAGTGCCCTCCCTGACTGCAGGGCCTGGCTTCGGCAAGACGGGGGCTGGGGGGGGCTGCGTGCGCCGGCCGGGAGCAGGACGGGAAACACCAGCCGCGTGTTTATTCTTCGTTAAATAACTCGTTAGTGTGCGCGGTCTCTCCCCCTCCCGCCGTCGCCCTTCGGCTGTCAGCGGGACAAAGGGACGCGTCCCCGGGGGCCGCTCGGAGGAAGGAAGGAAGAAAAGAAAGAGAGAGAGAAGGACCCCCCCCCCCATCACGCCGCCCGGGCCGGAATCAATCAGAGAGGACGTTTGCCCTGCTACCTGCCGTGGGCGCCTCACCGGGGTGGGCTCTCCCCTGCGGCTGCCTTTGTTGTATTTTTTCCCTAAATACAGAAATTCAGGCCTTTTCAGCCCCTGCGAGGCGGTCGGTCCCGCTGGAGGGGTCACCAGCCCCCCTGTCCCTGCTGCTGTGGCCCTTGGGGGTCTGTCCCCCCCCCCCGGCTCACGGCGTGCACGTCCCAAACCGGTTTCGAAGAGAAGGGAGGAAAGCCGGGAGTGTCGAGACTTCCTGGCGATGGAAAAGAAACTTGAAAATTATTCCCTGAGGCTTGAAAACCCGGAACCGAGCTAAGCGGGGGGGGCGGAGGATTGTTTTTAACTTGGACGCAGGACGCTGGGACACAGACTCCTCTGCAGACCCAGCCCCACGCACCCTGCTCTCTGCTTGGGGGGGGTCCCTGTGACTCCTGGTGGGGTGGGCACGGGGGCTCCTGCCGATGGGGAGACGCCTGGCTCCGGCATAAGCCCCAGCATTACCGGGGCTGCGCTCTCAGAGCCTCGTTAAATGGCGTTTCCCCTCCTTGCTTTAATTGTGCTCCTTGCCCGCGGTGCGGGGGGGGCCGTTAGCAGAGGAGCGGTGGGTAGCTCGGGAGGGGGGGTGTTATCTTGGTCCCTCCCGGCAGACCCCCGGCACGCACCGCTCCCGTGCCGAGGGCTCTCTCCTGCATTCCTGGCATTGCCGAGGGGCCGCCTTCCCACCGGCCCTTTGAAAGCCAACGGGTTGGGATTTTCCCGTAATCTGGTTTGAAACGTTAATCCGGTCATCCACACCAAACGCCGGGGTCGGCATCCTGCCGGGGCGCTGGGGTGCGGGGTCAGCGCCACCCACCCGCCCGCCGCCTTCCTAATTCCTCCTCCACTTAATGACATATCTGCTGGCAACGGCCATCTGGCACCTCATCCTCAGCCGGCCCCAAGGACGGAGGGCTGGAGTTGATGGCGGCTGCACCGGCGGCGAGGCGGGTTGGGCACCGCGGCGCGGAGCCAGCCGTGCCGGTGGCACCGGACGTTTGCCCTGTGCTGGGTGAGCACTGGGTGCACGGGGCCGGATCCCCCAGCCCGGGGGGCTTTTGGGGAGGTAGGGGGTATCTCCTATCTCCCCAGCCGCGCTGGGGTCGGCTGTGCCACGGCGTCCACTGGCACCGTGCTCTTGCCGTGGGGACCCGTCAGTGGGGCGGCGTGGCCAGGCGGCCTCCCCACAGTAAGAGGATCTTCTCGGGGCAGCTGCGTTACAGATTAAGTCGTTTCCACCTCCCTGCGGCCTCCCTAATTACGAAATGTAAATCTATTGAGTCAGCGGCGGCAGGGCCTCTCCCCGCGGCTCGCTGCCTGGCGGCCGGCGTTACCTTTGCACCGAGCCTCACCGCCTCCGCCCGCGCTTCCCCGGCGAGGAACCGTGCTTCGTGCCGAGCAGAAGCCGTGCCTGAGCGCGGCAGGCAGGGCATCGGCACCAGCCGGGGATCAGCACCTGCTGATTTCGGTCTGGTGGTGCCAGCGGCAGCCGGTCCGTGCCGAGCCCGGCTGCGTGCTTGGTTTCGCACGCTGCTGAAACGAGAACGTTTCTGTTCCTCAATTTTTATTTTGAGACCCAATATCTAAGCTTTCCTACGACGCCTGCGCTGCCTTTTGGTGTTCGCGGGGTGCACGGCTCCTTGCCGTGTCCTCACCGGTGCGGGAGTGCCAGCGAGGTGTCCCGGCAAACGCGGGATGCTGTCAATGTAAGGAAATCCTGCGAGGGGCTGCTGGAAGTCACTTGTCTCTACCCCCTTCCACATCTCTGCCGGGGGGTGAGGGGGGACGGGGGCAGCTCGGCAGATGCCGCTCGGTCACGCAGCACCCGCTGCGGTGCAGGCAGGGCACGTCCCGGCCACGGTGGGACACGTCCTTGCATCGCGGCGCTGCTGGCCGAGTTCCCGGGGAAGCTGCCCTCACGCCGGGCGGTTCTGCTGGCGTCGGCGGAGCCAGATGAGGGTCCGGGCGTTCCTGGGGGCACAACCGGGGAAGCGCCTGGCACAGGGGAGCCCTGGCTTGGCCGAGCCCCTCTCCCCGCTCCGGAGTGGCGGCAAGCAGCAGCCGAGCACGGCGGAGCTGTCGAAATGTTGCTGGTAACCGCAAGCGGCAGCTTGCGAAACGTCCTTTGCCCAGCAGCCGCGGCTGGGTGTGCCGGCAGGGCCTCGAGGGCACCGGGCGGGAACGGGGCTCCCTCTGCTCGCCGGCCCTGGTGACCCCCTGTGACTTCGTCCCGGCTGGGGACAGGGGAGAGTGGCAGCGGCCGGCGGAGTTTGGCATGGGATGGGTCCAGCGGGGCCGGTGAGTGGTGGGGGGCGCGTGGAAGGATGGCACACGGGGCAGCTGCCCGCCGGCTGTCGCTAATCCCCACGGCCCGGCCGGCGCACGCTTTCCTCAGCTGACGGTTAATTTTCTTTCATCCTCTTAAACGCGTCCCTTCCCCTCGGGACTGAGCCCGAGGGGCTCACGACCGGGGGGGTCACGGTAGTAAATGAACCGGCGCGTTCGTCCCTTCCCAAACGCAGCCGCAGCTCCCACCTGCAAGGGAGAGCAGCTTTATTTAAGGGCTGGCTTTATAAAAATTGAATGAACCGATGTTTTCATAAACGGCTAATCGATTTTTAGAGCTCTGCAGGTTAATAGGCTGCTCGTGACCCCCTTGTGCTGCACTGGCTGCTGTGCCGGGACAGCTCCGCGTTGGGTGCTGGCCGGTTGTGCCCGCGCCCTGCTGCGATTCGGGACCCCAGCCCCTGGGGAAGGCGCAGGGGCCGAGGCCAGCACCGCTGCCTGCTCACCCCGGCGTCGGGTGAAACCCTGCCAGCGCCGGGGGCATGGCCCCGTGCTGCCAGCACTTCTGTTTTTTCACATTTTCCTTCCTCCTGAGCAGGAGGGCGATGGAAAACCATCCAGCCCCCCCTCTCCTCCGCTGTGCCAGGGCACTTCTGCCTCCCCGGGTTTGTATTTCGTTCCCCGGCTGGGCTGAGCGCGCCCCGGCCACCCGGCACAGCGCCTGCCGCTGCCGTGTCTGACACGTGGAGCCGCGGCGGTGCTGGTGCCGCCCCGTGGGGGTCCCTGCGGTGCTGGGGGTCCCCGCGGTGCTGTGGTGCAGCATCTCTGCCGCGGTGCCAGTGCCGGGAGGCTGGAGCCTCTGCCCCAGCTCCTGCTGCAGGGCTGTCGCCCCGTTAGTGGTGTTAACGGGGTGCGGGGGGTTTAGGCTTGGGGTGAAGCGTGGGGGGTGGCAGGGGTGCCATGGGCAGTGGAGCTGCAGGCTCGGGGTGGCTCAGCACCCTGCAGGATCGTGCCACGGCGGCGGGCGCCGGGGAAGCCCTTTTCTCTGCGTGCGGCTTTCAGAGCCGCTCGAGGAAACGAGGGAGGCTGGATTGGCGCCGGCCCAACATCCCTCGGCTGGTCGGGAGCAAGGCTGCACGGCTCAACCCGAAAAAACCGCGGCGGTGCCCGCTGTGCCGCGTCCTGCCCCTGCCCTGCCGGGGGGCACCGCTCCGCTCCCTCTGTGCTGGGGTCCCTCCGGGCTCCCCCTGCACACGCACCCCTCGCTGGGGTGGGAGAGGGGCTTGGAGGAGTCTGGGCCGGCGGTGGTGGGTCCGGCCCCTTCCCTGGGGGCTTGCTGGGGGCCGGGCGAGCCTGGCGAGGTTTCCAGGGGAACTGGGGATTTATGGCTTTCCCGCAGCGCCCTGCCCCTCTTATCGCACGGCCCCATTGATCCCTTTGATCGGCACCGGCGGGCGAGTTCAGCCCCTGCGGGATCCGGATCCTTCCTGGGGGGTGGTGGGAGGCGAGAGCTCGCACCCCTCGCTCACAGCCGGCGTGACGGCTGCCCTGTGGGTCCCGGTGCCGCTGGGGTGCCATGCCGGGCATGCCCACAGGACAAGCGGGCGTATCGGTGACCCGGTTCATGTGCTGATGTGCCGCCGCACGGTGCGTGCCTGCTGAGTTACGTGGTAATATTTATAGCCCCCTCTTGGCCGCCGCGGCCGGGGCTCCGCTGGCAGTTGTTCAAAGTTGTCATTGAGAAAAGCGGGAGCTGCTCGGCGCCGGGGGTGGCGGGGCCAGGGCGAGGGCTGCGGCGTCCATCCCCGCGGCGTCTGGGCCAGCGCCTGCCCCACGCAACCCCTGCTCTGACACCCCTCCTGGGTGGGGCGGGGGGGCAGGATTATCCACCAGCCACCGCCTCCGGGCAGAAACTGCGCTGGGCTTCGGCTGCCAGCACCGGGGAGAGGCAGAGCCGGCGTGGCGTGCCTGCCTGCGTGCCGGGGTGCTCAGGCCATAAATCAGGGAGGAATGTGCCGGGCTGTCGGGTGCGGGGTGGGGTCCCGACAAAAGCTGCCCCAGCAGAACCGGGTGCTTGAGGCGCGGCTGTGCCAGAAGCCTTGCCCGGGTCTGCCTGTCCTGGCTCAGAAAGACATGTCCCGGCTTTATAGCGCGGTGCTGTTCATCCTGCTGGGTTTGCTCCAGCAGCCGTGCCGTGAGCAGCACGGCGGCCTGGGGGGAGATGCGTTTGCAGGAGGAGAGGCTGCCAGCCCCACGGTCACTGCCCAACGGGCACAAAGCCTCGCCGGGGCAGCCCACGCTCAGCGCCAGCCTCGCCAGGCAGTCTGCGGCACGGCAGCCGGTGGCACGCCACGGTCGGGAGGGCATCCTGCGACCAGGTCCAGCTCAGCACCCTCCTCGCCTCATCACAGCCCTCGTTTGCCAGGGCTGTACCCCCAGGGACCCCCTCTGAGCACGCCGCGGGCAGGCACGAGCTCCCACCATGGCACACGAGCTTGTGCCGTGGCACAGGAGCTCGCACCGTGGCACACAAGCTCGGCGCTGGCTCCCTCCGGCGCTGCAGGTGCAGAGGATGGGTCATGCCGAAGCGTTGCTCCACTCTGTGCCGAGCACGTGGTGGATGCTAAAAATAACCAGGATCGGCGTTCCCGGGAGGAGCTGGGGGCCGATCGTGGCACTGGCAGTGTGGGAGCCATTCCAGCCTGCCGGCGAGGCGTGGGGCAGCGCGGCGATTTCGGCGCCGGCGTTTCGGGCTGAGCTCCGAGGGGGGCAGGCAGGGGATGGCACCGCCGTCCCGGGGCTGCTGCCAGGGGCGCAGGTCAGCCCCCAGGCGCAGGGACCCTCAGGATCCCCTGGCCCCGTGCAGGGTCCCCCCTGAGCCGAACGGCGAGCTGAACGGCTCAGGCCGGTGGGCACAAGCCCCAGGGATGCTGCTTCGGGAGGGTGGGGGGTTCTCCAGGCAGCGGGGGGCACAGATAAGGGCTTTTTCTGAGCATTTTTCTCCTCTCGTTGCGCAGCTGTACGAGCTGGATGGTGACCCCAGGAGGAAGGAGTTTCTGGACGACCTCTTCAGCTTCATGCAGAAGCGAGGTGAGCCCCCCCGCCCCGCACGCCTGCCCCGCTCCCCCCCGGCGCCCTCCTGGGGCCGGGGGCTCATTTCCTCGCCCCTCGTTACAACCCCGAGGTCACAGCTCCAGCCGGGCCGCCGGTTAATTTTTAACCTCTTTGCACAGCGGGGTCAAACCTGCTGGGCTGGATCTTGCACCGGCGCCTGCGGCCCCCCCTCGCCCTGCCCCGCTCCCCGTGCCCATCGCATCCAGGACCTGCGGCCCCTTCCCCGCAGGGTCCGGCCCCTCCTGGGCGTGTTGCCCCCGGCTTTGCCTCCCCCCACTGTCCTTTCCCTGGATTATTGCAAAGGGTGAAGCCCCCCCACTGCTTTCTCGCTCTGCCCAGGCTGGCAGGGGGTGGGTGCCGGGGGGCCGAGGGGTTGGAAAGGGCTGAAAGTGAAACGTTCGCCTAGTCGAGGGTCTGGTTCCTGCGCGGAAAACAGCGCTGGAAATGCTGACGCATCGCTGCCTTCAGCCTTTTGTCAGGCAGGCGTTGGGGGAAGCACGTGTGTCGGTGTGGGGGGGGGCCGGGGAGCCGCTGGCCCGGCGCTGCCGGACTTGGCTGCGTCCTGCCGGGGTCCTCCCTGAGCCCCCTCTACGCCGGTGCCAGGAGGGCAGAGACCCCCGGGAGGGAGGAGGCACTGCAGCCCCTTCCCCATTGCTGCAGGGGTGGCCCCCACCCTGTGCACGTGCGGCCCCTGGCTCAGCGGGACCCTCACGGCCGGGAAGCACCGCCGCCGTTATAAATAACTCGTGTTGCCGGGTGCCGCCGACCTCAGCCTGAGAAACCGCGCTCGGCTCCCTTTTTGGGGGCTGTGGCTGAAAATTGCGAGTTTCTGTTTCCTTTGTGCGTGGGGTTGATGCTCAGCGAGGTGGCAACGAGGGGGGGGGTCCCCAGGGGGAAGGAAGGGAACGGTGGAAGGGAGGGGAGGAGCAGGAGCCCCCTGACCCCCACGCTACCTCGCGGGGGGGGGTCTCACTGGCTTCTCCCCCCCAACTTTGCCCCGGGGGTGAGAAAGCAGCAGCCCAGACCCTCTTCTCTCCTCCCCCTGCTCCCCAGGGACCCCCGTCAACCGGATCCCCATCATGGCCAAGCAGGTGCTGGACCTGTACATGCTGTACACGCTGGTGACGGAGAAGGGCGGCCTGGTGGAGGTGATCAACAAGAAGCTGTGGCGGGAGATCACCAAGGGGCTGAACTTGCCCACCTCCATCACCAGCGCTGCCTTCACCCTGCGCACCCAGTGAGCGGCGGGGGCTCGGCGCGGTGGGCTGGGCAGGGGGGTAACTCCGGCGGCGTCGGTGCTGCCCGCGCTCCCTCTGCCCCCTGTGCGGGATGCTGGGATGGTGGAGAGGGAAGGGGGTGGCACGGAGGGAGGGGGTGGCACACGGGGGGTGCCCAGCCACCACGTCACCATCCTCATCCCCATCCCTTTCTGCCGGTAGGTACATGAAGTACCTGTACCCCTACGAATGTGAGAAGCGAGGGCTGAGCAACCCCAACGAGCTGCAGGCGGCCATCGACAGCAACCGGCGGGAGGGCCGCCGGCAGGGCTTCGGCAGCTCCCTCTTCACCTACTCGCCCAGCGGCACCCACGGCCTCCTCTCCTCCCCCAAGCTGCCGGTGCCGGCGCTGGGGCTGGCCTCCGCCACCAACGGCGGGTCCATCGCTCCCGTCCAGAAGATCAAGAAAGGTAATGGCCACCGCGGGGTCCGGGCCACGGGCTGAGCCCCCTCCCGGCACCGGGGACCCAGCCCCAAAAGGGGCAGAGCTGGCTGATGCGGGCTGGGGGGGGGGTCATGCTCCCATCCCCTCCCCAGGCTTGGGGCACCGGGGCTTGTTTTGGGAACCCTGACTCCGGTCACCTGGCTCTGGCCCGTGGAAGGGCAGGAGGTGCCGGGCAGCAGACACGAGGCGCAGAGGGACCCTGAGCTGGGGACACCCTGGGGTGGTGGCACCCATCTGTCCCCGTCCCCCGCGTCCCTGACCGCCCGCTCTGCCCCAGCAGAGGAGGACTCCCCCATCCCCATCTCCATGCCCAGCCGGCTCCCCGTCTCGCTGGCCGGCCACCCCGTGGTGGCAGCCCAGGCGGCCGCGGTGCAGGTGGCGGCGGCCGCCCAAGCCGTGGCGCTGGAGCAGCTGCGGGAGAAGCTGGAGTCGGGGGAGCCCCCGGAGAAGAAGATGGCGCTGGTGACGGACGAGCAGCAGCGGCTGATGCAGCGGGCGCTGCAGCAGAACCTCCTGGCCATGACGGCCCAGCTGCCCATGAGCATCCGCATCAACAGCCAGGGCACCCGCTCGCCAGGTCAGTGCCGGCCCCGGCCCCTGGCCCCGGCAGAGCCGCCGCGCTCCCTGGTCCCGGCGGGGTCCGTAACCCGGTTCTCCCCCGGCAGAGAACCGCCAGGATTCCGCCGCCGGCCTGAGCAGCAACGGCACCAACAGCATCAGCATGTCGGTTGAGATCAACGGTATCGTCTACACAGGTGAGGGGCTCACCCCGCCACCGGCGCGGGCCGGGGGGCTGCTTGACCTCCCCCGTCCCCAGCAGCCCCCACCGCCGCCGTGCACCCGCTGGCCTTGGCCCCGTTTTCGGCTGCGGACGCGGTGCGTGCAGGCAGCGTTGGCACAGCCGTGCCGCCCCCGGCTCAGCCCCGCAACTCTCTCCCCAGGTGTGCTGTTCGCCCAGACGCCCGGCCCTTCCTCCTCCTCTTCCTCCTCCTCCTCTTCGCTCCCCTCCTCTGCCTACAGCAAAGGCAACGGCGGCAGCGGCGGCAGCGGCGGCAGCCGGAGCAGCGGCAGCGGCGGCGGTGGCGGGGTGGGGAGCGGCGGT
>VZTQ01012807.1:72140-100114 GCA_013400755.1 Pelecanoides urinatrix | reverse complement strand
ACTGGATTATGCCAAAATGGCCAATGCTTCTAGTTGCAACATCTTCCTAAGTTAGTAGTTTGATTAACACTTTCAGTATGTACAAAAACTTAAGGTTCACATCAATGATAATCAAAAAAGATTTCTAAGACAAGCAATATTTTTTCAAACAATAACAAGTTATAATGCTGGATGTTTGTGTTAATGTCTCTTGGTAAGTCACAGCCTAAAGAAACTAGACTTATGTAAGCAACAAAATAACTACTTGAAGGTCTTGATTCTATAAGCACTTGTACAAATTCTTTCAGTAAACTTGCAGGTGAACTTGTACAGGCACTGGATTTTTTTTCTTCTTGTGATTTAAATATTGCAAATTGCAATGACATTAATATTTTTGAATTACTCTCAAGAAAGAACAGTTTTAGAGAAAAATGTTCAGTTTTAGTCTTTACTTTAAAAGATTTATTTGGCTTACAATAACAAAAANATTTGACGTTTGATAGAATATGGTAGAGTCATTCCCTCTCAAAGAGAAAATAAAATCCAAGAGACAATACTCTCATAAAGTAGAAAACAAAATAAAGCAGGGAATGAATGGCTGCATTTTTATTTGTACATATGAACCTACTTTCTTGTACATATCTAATGTAATCCCAGATGCCCTGTCTACTCATTAGCTTGCTGGTTTCTTGTAGCTATTGTAACAGTTGGGTTTCTTCAGGATATACTGAATTTTGAAGAGGCCACTGCCTTTGCTAGTCAGCTAACAAGAGCATTTCATGTGAGTAGGAGGAGGACTGGACAAAAGCATAGTTAGGCTTACAGAAGATCACCATCAGAATATTAAGGCTGACAATTCTGTGGAAAAGGCACAAAAAATATGTCTATTTGATAGAAAACTTACCATACTGTTCACATAGATAGTTGTATTGTTTTGGAATCAAGCATTTTTGAACTTACAAGTTTGAAGATTGAAAATTTGTTAGAGTTTCCCTGGGGGAAAAAAGGGCTTTTGCTCTATTGCTGGACAACATTCTGCATTCAAGTAAAATGGAAAATAGGTTAAGGTGTCTTTATACGCAAACATTTCCTATTGATTTAAAAAAACAGCCTGGCAAAATACGGAATAGATATTTAAAATGTGCATAGTGCATGAAATTACCTCACATTATGGGTAATGCATGCCTTGTAGCAATTATGTCACTTGCGCTTACACTAATTAAGTGTTGATGTGTGAGCACTAAGTTGCAATGATGTTGTTAACTAATGTACATAAATATTCCCTTTAAACTGTAATTGCACTTTGCCATAACTTAAAAGAAGAAAAAAAACTTCAACTGGAAGTATACAGTACTGTTACCTTAAGGAACAGATTATAAACTTCATACTGTCAGTAAATACAATGCTTGAGTTCTGTATTTTAACTTAAAGGGGAAAATATCCTTTTGTCATGGAGTTTACAATATACAATCCTGTCAGAAAAATTTACATATTACACATTTAAAAGGACAGCAGGGTTGTGCAGGGTAAAACAGTTGAACCAAGGGCTGAATATCCCAAACCGGAAGGACGGAATGTGACTTAATCCACAATTTATCCACAGTAGACATGAACTGCACTGCATTTCTGTCAAAACAATAGAGCTGATCTTGGGAAAATTTGTAGTGTTCTACCCATTTGGTGAATGCAAGATTTATGATGGCCTAAAGTTAATGTTGTTTCACTTTTAACACTAAAAATCCAGTCTCTGTCCCAAAACTGAGGCAGAGGAAGATTCAGAAGTGTGTGTTGTTCAGAATTGTCTTTTTAACAAGTGCAGCTGCAGTGCCATGAAACCACAGAGCAATACTGTCCTAGGAGACACATCTCAGGTCATTGCAAGCCTGATAATAGCCAGTTTTGGAAAATGATTAGGTCATTTTAAAAAAAAATATGCCTTTGTGAGCTGAGAAAAAAAGGAGTACTATCATTCTTTGTTGCGTATGCAACAACATATATTGACTTGCACTAAGTAAAAAATGAGCAGAGAAAACGATGCTTTTACGATTCTGGGCAGTGCAAGCTGGGGCAACAGCTGCTATCCAATAAACCTCAACTATATTGAGAAAACCAGTACTGCTTGGGACAAAAAAAAAGATGTTTATATGTTAAGTGTTGGGAACTATATGAAATTCAACCTCTGTCTTCAGTAAAAGATTGGGCCTGTTCTGCTTCAGTTCAGGAAAACTTCTTTAGTTTGTTACTGTCTCTCACAGTATCCTTCTGGACAAAATGTCCAGCACACAACTAGAGAAGTCCATAATACATTGGGTGAGCAATTGGCTGATGGGTTGGGCTCAAAGGGTTATAGTAAATGGGATTATGTCAGGCTGGTGGCCAATCACCAGTGGGGTTGCCCACAGCTCAATTTTAGGGCCAGTGATCTTTAATGTTTTTATTAATGATCTGGATGCAGGAATCGAACATANATGGAATGAAGCTGCATTAGGGGAAGTTCAGATTGGACATTAGGAAAAGGTTCTTCACTGAAAGGGTGGTCGGTCACTGGAACAGGATCCCCAGGGAAGTGGTCACAGCACCAAGCCTGTCAGAGTTCAGCCAGCGTCTGGACAACACTCTTAGTCATATGGTTTAGTTTTAGGTGGTCCTGTAAGGAGCAGGGAGTTGGACTTGATTCTTATGGGTCCCTTCCAACCTGAGATATTCTATCATTCTATGTTTCTATGATTCTATGATTAGGAAGATAGATTTCCTAAGACTAGGACTAAGTGTTTTCCTGCAGTTGTGATTTGTAGCCAACACCAAAATTCTTATAAAACCTCATAGGTTTTGACTGAAGTTACAACTATCTGATTTATAAATTCCAGATGGACTTTCTGGAGAAAAAAGAGAGAGAGAAAGAGTGAGTACACAACTTTTTCAATCTAAAAATGGCTGTTTACCACAATGCAGCTTCATTGCAACCTTCAAAAGACTTTTTCATTCAGGTGCAGAAAGGAAGAAAAAAATTGGAAACTTTGAAAGTTGTCATCAGATAGAATTGTTGTTCTCTAGCCAGCTCTAATAGTAGCTAAGAATAACACCAACAGTATTGCCTTCCCTCCAAAACCAGAGAATATGAAATAGAATGACTCAGCCTCAGAAGAAGCTAACTGACATCACTGATGCAGTTTAGAATGCAGTTTATACATAAAAACATTCAACAGTTGCATGATCAAATGTATTAGTTCAGTTAAGTGTATCCATAAGGCAGATATGTGTACAGAGGACAATACATGGACTCCTTGAGCCTGCAAAGTTGTTGTGTACACAGCAGATAAAACATTGAAGTCAAGAGACAAGCCAATGCAAGTCTTAAATCCATCAGGGATATCATGTCCCCAGTGGCTTGTGGGAATATGTTTCAAAGCTCATAGTAGATGCATAACAACTAAAAGTCTGTTCTCCCAGGAATTTAAACCTACTGTGAAAGATGTTTGGAGGACTAGAAAGAACAAAAAATCTGTTTTACCAAGAGAAGCAATGCTACCATACATACAGTACCTAAATTACTTGAAAGTATTATCATAATTCATGATAAGAAAATCTCAAAGTCTTTAAACAGAAGCAGACGGAACTTAACGTACTCCTGCTGTTTCAACCTACATTAGCCAGGTCTCTGTTCTGGTCTAGAAAATGAGCCTTTAAACTTGTTGAGTTTTTCAGGCCTTGGTAACTTGGGTATTGCCTCTAACATTGTTGACAAAATTTAATGCTGGACATATTTTAAAAACAACCAACAAACCTAAAAAATTCACCCAATCTTTACCAAGAAAGTCAACAAAGACTTTCTGCAGTCTGAGTTTTGATGAATCATCACATTCAGTTCTGATTTATCCAACTTGCTTCACCCATCTCTAACAGCAGATTTTTCCATGATGGAAAATTCAAGTATTCCAATAGATTGCAAATATTTGCAATAACTTGAAAATGGATTAAGAGAAAATCTCTTTTCTGACGGGAAGAGAGCAGCCAACACGGGACAGAATGAATCTGGGAATCAGGCAAGAAACTTTATGGTGCAACATACTGCTGCTCCCAACAAATGGGCACCCTGACCTGCAACTCCATGTGATATTGTCTGTGAAGAGCACAAGCACAGCACTGAACTGCCAGGCTTCACTCTCTGATGGCTGAATAATCCTTGCTGTATGTTATCTCGGTCTGGTCTACTAATCATGTTGCTTTACTGCTGGGGGGAATTGGTCTTGACTCTTATTCCTGGACATGTTCTGAAGATAGGGAGAAGGCGGCTGGACCCTCAAAACGGTTTTTTTCCAGAGCATTCATGCACTACCAGACTGAGTTTAGGCCTAGATGTGAACTGCATAGAAAGTAGAGTAGCGAAAGACCAGAAACAAAATGTAAAATGTCCACTCATGGTGAAGGAGTGGTCTGCATCATCTCTGGACCAGTGCAGAGAATGAATGTCGATTTTCAGAGGCCTAACTGCTCTGCAGAGGAGGAGCAGGCCATAGTACTCTTCTTCATGGAGTAAGCTACTCGTGTTTACAGAACAAGTCATTCTCTGGCTTCTTTGCCTAGAAGAGAGAGTGGATAGATTTATGGCTAAACCCACCCTTTCCTCCCACTCTGCTTCATTGTCACACATTAAGCCTGGCATCCAAGCTGGAAAACAGGCTTGTATGGGAAGAAGCTGTCAAATGAGGACTATCATGATTTAGTTCAAATTTAGTCATTTTCCTATAAAAGCAAATTCCTTTCAAAATAATCATGCAGACACTTAACTTCATTTTAAAGATAGGGACACTGAGAATGGGTCAATTCATGCAAAAGCAGAAGCTGATCTAAGCTAGCTGTCTAAGTTAAAGCTAATGTTTTTCAAGCCTGCCAGGCATGAATGTTTGATGTATTTCTGTAGTATCACGTATCCAGTTTCCACTGTAATCCAATGTGAGTGCTAGAATATCTACAGCTGTTAGTGGTGTATCTCGTATCACAGCAAATGCCACAGAAAGATGACTCAACTCATAAAGCTGTTCTAGCTGCTACCAAATGCATGAGGTACAAATTGCAAAATGCTGACCGCTTTCTCTGCTCCTGCCAAATAGTCTTGTCAGGCATAATGATATTTTCTGTTCAGACTCTGTAAGCTCATGTAACCTGGACTGGTTGGATTGGGAGTATCCGTACGAGTGCCGTATGGGCCTGTCTTTGGCCTTTTTGTCCTGAGATGACCTGAAGCCATTTGCTAGGCTGCTTCCCAAATCATTTGGGGTCACCCTTCAGCCAACCAGGCCCCAGAGTAGCCCTAGGACAAGGGAAGCCTCAGGCTATTTCAGACTGCTCCAGTGCCCTGGCTTCCTGCTCCAGCTGCTTATCCCACATGATCCCCTCTGGGCTGTCCGTGAGGAGGAAGAAGGTCCTTAATATGCTTTATTCCTACCAAGCTCAGCCAGCCTTCTCACACTCCTCCTGTTGCAAGACAATTCGCCCTAAAGGAGGGAGACTGAGGCCATAGTGGTTAACAATGCAATGGGAACCTCGAGTGCCTCCGGGGTTTCAAAAGCCACCAGCTTACTGCCGGACAGGGTAGTGGTGTTGTACACAGGGTATATATTTTGCATATGTGTAAAGCATACTTATACTGTATACAGACCTTTGTTATACATTTCATAAACCAGATATTTGGATTCTGCTGTGCTTACCAGGCATCTTCATGTTATACATACTGTGCAAAAAGCAAGAAAAAACAAACATGCCTTTTGCTTCTTATTTTGAAGTTTATCTGCTTCTCTTTCACACTAGTTTGGGCAAATAAAAAAAAAAAATCAAGTTAGTTTTTAATTCACATATTTTTTCCCTTTACTTCCTTATCTCTTCCAAAGATTTAAGTGAGTGTTTAGATATGAAGTAATGGAAGAAGTAAAGATCTGCTGTGTTGGGATAAGGTATTAAGTAAATCTCTGCAAACTCAGCAAGATCCAAGGTCACAAGACATTGCCTTGAAACAAGCACTGGTCATCAATAAAGAAATTAGTAGCAGCTGGTAAAAGACATCTGAGATGGTATATGATGATTTTGAATGACAAAGAGTTATCTTTGAAAATTTCTTACCCTTGAAAGTTTCAGAGATTAGAAAACAGTAAATATTGTAGGGCCATAAAGCAGTGGGCAAAACATTCTTTGCGGATTCCAGAGAAAAGCAATGGGAAGGATCTTCATGATTACAGAAAAAGATGGCTTTTCTGATATAGCTACATGTGGGCTACTCAGGTATGTATCAATTAGATGCCTTTTTCGCTCTTTCAGTGAGAATTCAGTTACAGCCTGAAAACAAGTATTAGAAACGCCAGACCCAAAGAAATTTTTGGGGTGGGGAGGAGAAAGAAAAATTATATACCTACTTAGACCTGAAGTTTCTTCTTATTCATATGTGCATGACTTTTTTTTTTTTCTGTTTCCTTGAGATTTTTTATTTTATATATGGAAATGGTTTGGTGATTTCATTTTGGAAAAGGCATTCTTGTCATCTTTTCTTCCTTCTTGTTCTCAAGGTGAGACATAGTAAACTAACCAGCAACTTTGAGGCCTCTTAATGTTGGTGTTGGGCTTCTTCGGCAAAGGATTGAACAGTCTGGCCAGATCATATCATGATTCCTGTATTCTATTCTGTATGTGACACCTCTACTTTCTCTTCTGAACAAGTGTATAATAACACTCTCTTTTAAGCTTGTCATGTTGGATTACAACAGGATGACAACAACAATACTCCTTCACACAAATGTTAAAGCCTCTCAATCTACTTTGTTTTCTCTCACTCTTTTCCTCACTTCTCCATCTCTTTCTTGGCTCAGAAAGGGTGTGGTGAGTTTTGAGGGGTCATAAAGGCAGATCCAGTAAAGCCAATGAAGAGTCAGCCATATTTCCTTAGCTGTTATCACCAGCAAAAGCATGACATCTGAAAAAACTTGCCATAGATTACCAGAGTGTTGGTAATCTAGTAGCCTGAAAAATCTTGGGCAGAAAATCAAGTTACTCACTGTCTGAAATGAAAATATAATTTTATTTTACTTGGACATTAAAAGCAACTTCAGATCACTTTTTAGTGAGTGAGCAGAATTTTAAACACTTAACACCAAAACCTGAAAGATCAGGACTCATCTCTCAAAAGTACGCCAGAAGAATTTGAGGTCAACCTTCTGCCCATCAGCTGTGGCATCAGGATACAGTTCCTGACTTCAGTGAAGGCAAAGCTCACCTTTGATTTACAAGGAATCAAAAATCTACTGCACTTTCCTGCAGTCATGAAGAACTATTTGTGAAATACTTTGTGACCAACTCTTCACCTAGTTGGTCATGGGACACAGTTTCTTCAGTGCTGCTCAATATTCTGTGGAAAAAGAGTCTGGGTCAAAGAAAGGATATGGCACCAGGGGTAGGTACAGTATCACATTCTTTCGTCATCTCCTCCTTAAAGGATTGGGGGCTGTGAAAGCACAATAGCTACTGTTTTGAAGTTGCAACGTTTCTGTGCCTTTCCTGTGTTTCTCTTAATTAGAAATACAAAGTAAAGTGATGAATTCTTTGCTGTACTTTCACAAGAGGCTCTCTCTATGCTGTCTTTTTCTTTTGTTGTAGTCTTGGCTGTCTTTTTCCCCTGAAGGTATTTATTTTAATATTCTGCTTTGTGGCTTTTATCATTCATTCTTTTTGACATAAAACTATGCTCAGCTGACACGAATGAGCTTATAAACTTTGTTCATGCTGTCACATTTCCCTGCTCTCATCAGAGAAAAGTAAGTAATCTCCGGTGAATAATTTGTTAAATTTAGTCTCTTTTTCCTCTCAAACTACATGATTTCCTCAAATGCATCTATTATTAGACAGTGTGGCACAAACACTCAGGGCTTTATTCCATTTATTGAATATGAATATTCAAAATCTGAGCTGTTTATTTTGGTAGAAAGAGGTCAGGAAAAAGACAACATAGTATTTCTCATTATTATTTTTCAAATGCATCTTAGTGAGTTAAAAACTCAAGTTGTCACTGTGGTTGTTATGGGGAAGACTGAAATTCAATTTCTTTTCTAGCAATCATTATTTATCTGACCTTTTTTCCATGAATGTCCTGAACTTAGCACTGGTTGCTCTGACTTGCATATTTGAGCAAAGCCCATTCAAATCTTTTTGAGTTTCACATTTGGACTTTTTTTTAGTTTGTGTGGAAGACTGATTTCTGTGAGATGATACATGGAGATTCAGGATATTCTTATTCCAAGAATCAAATCAAAGCACCATAATGATGATTATTTTGTTGCAGTGTTGGAAAACTTTATAAAAGCAAACACAAGCTGAGAAAGCAGCTTAGTACAGTGGGAAGATTCACATTTTTTAGAAAATTTATTCAGAAAATTTATTCAGAAGAGAAGTCTCCTGACATTTCAGGTTATGTTTGTTTCTTTATCTGTCTCAAGCAATGTCTACGTGGAAAACCGAGACTTGAAGAAACCTTTTCCCCAACTGCTCAACTTGTTGGATTTGAAGGAACTGAGATCTAGGGTTTACTGTACCTATTTGAAGAAATACAATGGTTGTCTCAGCCATGCATTTTAGTGAGTAAAGTAAATGTTGTGTTGGCAGAACTGTTTGATTTATTCTGTATCCAAAAAATTGGAAACCATGTTCCTGCACTTTTCATGCTTTTGACTGCTGTAAGATGTTCTGAAAGTAACAACATTGATAATTCTTCCCAGCTATCTCCCCTGCCATTTTATAGTGAAGAAGATCCAATATCTTTAGTTTTACTTTTCAACTTGTTTACAAGGAAGGAAGAGGAAGAGAAAGAAACCCCAATAACCACCCACCAACCCAAAAAACTCAATATCACCTGAAGTTTTAACCATCTGCAAAAGAACTGAAGATGAAATTTGATTTGAAATTTTGAAGTTAAGTGAAATATTTTAACGTAAACTAATCCATTAAATTCAGTAGTTGATACATTCCCCCGTTGAGGAAAGCCTGTGGTTGCAACTTGGTACAAACCCAATGTTACGAACTTTAGTTAGTTCTTTATTTACTGGGAAATGCCAACTCTCTGGAAATGTATCAAGCAATTAAAAATAAAATTTTAACAAATAATTCATTTGAAATGTCCTCTAGAGCTGGAGTCCTAATTCTGTGTGGTAGGCTGCTTTTGGTAGTGTCCTGGTTTCAGCTGGGATAGAGTTAAATTTCTTCCTAGTGCTGTGTTTTGGATTTAGTATGAGAAGAATGTTGATAACACACTGATATTTTCAGTTGCTAAGTATCTTGCNGCCAGGTTAAACCACGACAGGTAGCCAAGGTTATTCATAGCTATTTTTGATATTTTAGACTACATTGCATCATCTTTCTAAATTTCTTTTTTTCAAACACAAACAACCAGAACTGAAATACAATGAGTCCTCACTAGGATTTTGTATGATGTTAGTACTTTCTATCTCTACTGGAAATATATAGACTAATACAGGTAGGACCACATTTGCCTTCTTTCTTGGTCAGATGATATTGACAGTACGGTATGAGTTTGTGCTATATTCATAAAACCAGATATTTCCACTCGTTTCTTACTACAATATTCCAAGCAGAAATTATTACTACTAATCACCTTGCACTTCTGGTATTAAATTTTGTCCAGATCTTGCAGGCAACGCTATGTAGGGACACACCAGAGGGAACATCTAGAAAGTATGCCCCAATCTGGAGTGCCCTGTCTGTGCAAAGTGTAGAGGCCGTTAGGAGAAGGGGAAAAAGGTCTATTTGTGAAAGGCTGGTGACTGGAGATATTCGGGGGTTGAAGTTGCATCAGTCCTGCTGCTTGGGGAGAAGGACAGTGGACGTAGCTCCGGTTCCTCCACTCAGGCCATATCTTCTGGAAAGAAATATCCTGGATTTCTCTGCGATGTGGGTGGACAGTCCATGATGGCCAGGTCTACAGAAGAGGTGCTAGTCATCCTGCCTGTGCTGGGGAATTGTGGGGAGCCCCAGTGATTTTATGGATACCAGCTCCCAGGGCAGGGTGTCCCAGCTGCCCAACCTGGGGTTGGGAATTTGCTGCTCTGTGTTCATCAGCTCTCTTGCTGCTTTGGAGGTGGAATGCTATATAAATGACGAATGAGAACTTTTACTGTCAGCAAAGAGAGGGAGGGGAAAGGGATCACACTGATACTTGGACAAGCAGGTAGCTTCTCTATGTCCAGAACATAACTCCACAGAGCAAGGCAAGTTGTGGGGCCTTTTTCATCTGCTGTGTGGGTCTGCAAGGGACCTTTAAAAACATATCTTGTGCAGGTCTGAGCACCGTTCCTCTTTGGCAGCACAGACTGCTGTCACCTATTCCCTTTCCACATGAAGAGCTGATAATAATTTCAAATCTGCTTAGAAAATGAGTTAAAAACCGTTCCTGTTTATTCCCAGGTGCTCCAGATGTTTTTAATCTTTTTTCTTTTAATTTTAAACAGTGCTGTTCTGTTTCCTGCAGCTGCTTGAGTGACCTATACAAAAACCACGTGAAACTAGTTAAAGTAAGGAAAACCATAAAACTAGCTGCAAAAGGAAGTACTTTCAAGTGTACAAAGTAAAGAAAATGCAGGCATAATTTTCTCTGGTCTCTTTTGATTCTAGGATCCTTTGGTGTTATTTATAACAGTAGGAGTTGAAAAGCATGTAGACAGAGTGTGATCTTTAAGCTGATGGTGTCTTGAAGTGTCTTGAACCCTTTAAAGGGTCTTGAATCTGTCCAGTTACAAGATGCAGGCAAAGAATAGAGAAAGACAGCAGAAAAACTTAAAGAAAATTTAGAAAATAAGACAAGTCTCTGGAGGCCAGAGAAATAACTAATGCAACACCCCAATTACTTTTGAAAAGGATCTAAAAGAATTGCAGGAAATTAGACCAGTCAGTTTGACATCAATTGTTTAAGTCTCAGAAGTGTTTTTAAAGGATCAGATGTGCATACATTCAAAAAGCACAGCATGAGAAAAGACAATTAGTGTGGCATAAGGATGGGATTATGAGGTTTAAGTAATTTGTGTATGTGAATATACATGTATATGTTTCAAAGATATTACCATGTGAAACAGTGGGAGTGCGATAAACAATATGAAACAATGCAACTATCTGACAAAACCTCCCTTTGTTTAAGAACTAAGGCATGAAGTCCTCAGAATAGAGGAAAATATGGCAAGTACAATTGATGGCTGACTAAATTAGGCAGAGGAATAGATGTCCTATCTTGGCCCTTGTGGAATAGCCCAATTTCAGAGATATGAAGCTCCAGAAAGCTCTGGCAAGCACTCCTTATAGCTTCAGAAGCTCCTGGTGATCTTGTGTGATGGATTTGTCTCTGTGTGCCAGAGGTGTTAAACACAGAGTGCCAGAAACATGGTGCCTTTTTTTCCAAAACACTGAGAAAAATATGCTACTAGAGAAAAAAACATTTATCTAAAACATTTTTCTGACATCAAAACCATTCAGCTTAATGTGTGGGTTATGCATACAGTTGGGGGGCATGGAGCGGAGAACTGATGGAACTCAAAGCAGTAGAGAAACAAGTACATAGGGAAAAGATGGATCTGAATGCGTGAATGATGTAATTATTTGGTATTTGCATAAAAAGAATATTTTGCCTTACAAAATTTTTGGAAGCCATATGCGCAGGTCTTAATAGGCATGGCTGAGGACAGGAAAGAAGGGCATGATCAGAAGAATAATTTCAGTGCAGTATAAGACCCCCTGTAGGGACTTCAGTAAGACACATATATCTGATATAAAACTTGCTTGTGTATGCTGATAGCAATGAAGAGAATGTTTGTCTGCTTTCAGATGCTACTGAGTTAGAAACCGTGGGACTCTGTAGGAAGATGAGAGAGTAATTCTGTCACATACATGGTAAGCTCTTCAGGTAACATGCAAGTCATGAAACTGGGATGAAGATCTGCATTTTAAATATTCCAAAGCTTCAGATAGGTAGAAAACATCTATAAAAATTCAGATTCCAGTTCAGATTTTTAAGCTCAACCAAGAGTCAAGCTTTCCCTAAGAGCTGGGAAGCCCCCAGAATCTTAGTGATGAAAAATGCCATGCACCAGTAAACGCAAGTTGTTGTTGATGTTATCCTTCTGCAGCATTTATCTTCTGAACAATTAGATCATGCTGTTTTGTCATGCTGCGTATTAAATGCTAAAAGTAATCTGAGTTATATTTGCAACCACTACTTTAAAGTATTTAACAGCTTGGCCTGGACATATTAATAAAAAAAGGGGCGGAGGGTAAATGAAGGCAAAACATGATGCTCTCTGTGATATAACAGTGCTGCATGCAAATTTGAAGCAATGCAGCGTAACAGCTTTGTGCAGCCGTCTGTCTCTCTCTCTCTCTTTTTTCCCCTGAAAAAGCCGTTGGAAAAAAAATAAATTGACTCTGTTGGCCTCAATTGACACAGTTGCTATTTGGCTCCCTCTGTCAAAGAAGATGGGATTAGGTTATGCCTTTTTTGTACATTTGCAGATGGCTCCAGTCCAAAATCCCTGGAATCTTCTGTAATTGTTTTAGCTGTTCTGCATTGGTGTTCACCACTTATACAAGATGTGAAGAACTACATGTTTAAAAGACATCTGGCAAGAGCATAAGACTGGCTGCTGTGTCGTATAGAGGTTCACATAATCTAATGCTACACAGACACTGAAGGAAGCAGACTCTGACATGTACCTGAGTGATTTCTGAACAATTCCTATTGTACTGGCAATTTTTGCCAGATCTCCACTAGTTGAAAACAAGTGCCCTGGACAACAGGATCTCTTGACCCCACCACTTGGACATGTCACTATTGTAAAATTTGTATCTAACCAGGGTGGCAAAATAGGAGAAGGTGGCTATAGCCAAGTACCATATTTTAACCAGTTACAACTCAACATTTAGTATTAATCAGTCCTATTTGTGCCATGTTTTTTAATGGCTGTCCCAGATAACTAAGGTGTGGGAAGCCCTGATTAGCTGGATTGTCTGCTAGTGACAAACTGGAATCTGTAGCTTTCTCGGCTAAGAGTAGTTCATGCTGTGTTGCTCACTGAGTCCCTCCTATCCATCTCTGTTTGACTCGAGCCCGACTCCAAAGTCCAAAATTCTCTTGCATCCAGCTTCTCTTTTGATCCTGGGTTGTTGTACTACTGTCACCTCCTCAAATAGCAAGTTACTTCCTGAGGGAACATCTGCTCCGTCTCTTTGCTTGCCAGAACAGGGGAAGCGATTGTGCCATAGCTATACATGACACAGGAGGGGAAGGCAGTTGGTGAGAATGGTCATTCCCTGCATGGTAGATTCCTCACAGTCTACTGCTTTCTGACATAACACCATGTCCAAAAGAGAAGTGCAATCAAGGCTTTACAGATTCTGCAAATGCTAGAGCAACAGACTGAATTAAATCCACCTATGTACTTAATTTTCTTGTCCAGTTGTCATGACTAGTTCCTTTGTTAACATCTCTCTCTGTAATATATATTGTGACACTGATTGTTCCTTTATGCACTATGTGGGTTCTGACAACATCTTTTTTTTTTTTTCTTTTTCAGGGAAAACCAGAAAACCATTAAATATGTTATCATTTCTTAAGGTTGAAATATTTATTATCCTAGCCTGCTGGGCATATTAAAAAAAAGTAAAATCTGAGTATGAACGAGCAACTGTTTTCATTCCTCTGGAAGGAGAAAAAATAAAGCAGGAATAGAAAACAATCCATGAATTTTCTTTTATGTGCATATACTCACTTTGGGAGAAGGGTAAGAGAGAGGTTTTCAAGACTCATATGCTGCATCTGTAACTTCCAAGGCTGCTTCTCCACCTGCACAGTAATTTATCATTGTATGAATTGGATTCATGCTAATATCTGTTGCACCACCCAGGTGATCTGCCTCACTTCATCAGAAGCCCTTGTGTATTTTGGAGACTCAAGGCTGCTATAAAGTGTCCCAGTTTTGCCCTTGTACTGGAGAGTCATATACCTGAGGGGCACCGTAAGGGCATTTTGTACACTGCCCCTTCTTCCTGCTTCCTTCTTCCCAGGGCTGACCTGCTGTCTCTGCTGAGGCGATTGGAAAGGTTCACGGGAGCCAGCTTGTTATTCAGACCTGGTACATCAGGGACCGTAGCGTGCATTGCACCAAACCTGCGCACCTGGTATTGCTGTCGTTCTTGCTCAAGAACTGGCTGACAGATGCCGAGTCAAGCACGTGGCACTGCATTTCTAAATTAGTTATGAAGGTCCCTGTTGAATTTCAGTCTGACCTGAAAGCTTGAGAGCGACCATATGGCTGCCCTCCACAGCCGAGGTTAGTGCCTTTGGCTTCAGTTGACTCTTCAGATTTGAGTAGTCTAATTAAATCTGCCCACTTCTCCGCGTAGATAATTATCAGTCTTTCTATTACTCATGTTACCGCACAACATCCCCTCTCGATGACTTTATTCATTTCAGACAGGGACAGCAGGTGCCAGATGGCAAACCGATGCTGTGTGATACTCAGTATTTCTATCACTTGGTGCTTAGAGTTTCACCTTGCTCCTGTGCGTTAGCCTGATGGGGATGATTGCTTTGGTTCGCTCTAATAAGCTCTGGAGCATGGGCAGTGATAGTGTGTCATTGCTTTGGAGGAGCAGTTTAAAGGCAATGAACATTGTTACTGTCTATATAAAAAGGGACTGGCTGTAGCCTCTTAGACTTATAAGGAAAAGAACAGATTTTATGTCTGCTCTTTTATGTATCAGCTTTCAATTTCAACAAGTATATTAAGTGCTCTTTAGGTTAGGCTGCAATTTACTGAAAGAACCCCAACTCAAGGTTTAATTATATAGGCCACATTTTTTTCCTTATAAGGAAAGTCAAGACAAATAGGCAGCATTCACTACTTACTGGTGGTAGTAGCAGCTGCATAGAAAGCTGCAGTGGCCACTAGAAGGTGCATTTTGCATTTATCTTCACCACACTTTGCAGTCAAAGAGAATGGGTGGGGGTAAGTCTGTTTTCCTTTTGAAATTGTAAATTTTATGAAAAAAAGAAAAAGAAAGAAATTGAAACATGAATAGACAAAGACTTTGTTTATTTATTGCCAGGAGAGACCCATTAGGATTCAGTGCTGTGTTTCCATGGCATCCCAGAGACATAAACAGAAAATACAGGCTAATGCATTCAGTAAGACAGAGATTTTAAAGTCTAATGCACGATCTAAATATATATCACATATGCCCGCTTTTTATTTATCTATTCTATACACTGCAGTGAGACAGAGAACTCACTAACTATTCCAGGGCTCTAATCCATTTACAAATGTGTCTCCTGCAGATGTTCAGTACTTGTGGGGGATATATGTAGGCACTGTTATTTGGTTGCCTTTCATATTCCTCCCATTTCTCTCCATACCATTCTGCACTTCGTTGCTATCCTCATATCTGCAAGTATCTCTGTAGCATTTCTGGTTAGGAAGCCCGAATCAAAGTTCCAGTCCTTCAGGACTGGATCCTGCTTAATCCCTTCTTTCTAGTGGGCTAAACATCTCTGCCTGTTTGTTGAGTGTTTCAATTTATGACTACAAATGTTAAGGCTTGTGTCATTTTTCCCTCCTTGGTTTAAAAACATGTTTTCCAAAACTGAACAAAAAGTCTAAGCAGGTTTGTCCTTTCCTCCTGCATCCTGTAGTTTAGCTTTAGTGCACAACAATTATAGGAGCGCATCTCACAACCAAAATGTTATAAATTTTGTGGAGCTGACAGCACCTCCCCTGCCATCAAATTTTCACCTGCTTATGTGAGGTATGAGTGGAGCTTCTTGGTCATGCTGCAAGAAGGCTGGGAAGGTATGCCAGAGTAAAAGATTACCTTTGGAGGCAGCACTTTAGGATGTCTTTCCTGTGTGAGGTCTTCTGGTTTGTGAAATCGCCTTCCAAGGGATGCGGTGTAGGCCCATTGCTGCTTGAGTCATTTAAAACTCTGGTAGAGTGCTGGAGAATGCTGCATAAGGCGCTGTATTGGCTTGTAAAATAAATAAATAAGATAGGACCCTGTTGCACAGAAACGCTTTTGAATGGAGCTTTTCATTTGAATTAATGGCTTGATTCATATCAATTATCTGCAAGCATTTAGAGATTATCTGGGTTTTGTTAAATATTTTTCAATGAAAGTGGGTTTACTTATCCCACAAGTTTAGAAACAAAACATCTTTTCATGCCATTGTTCCACTCCTTGTAAAATCTTGCAGCTTCTACTCAGAAAGTAGTGGCTTAAACAACCTGCAGACTGCATGAAAGGAGAAGGCACAGTCTGTGAGTAAGCCACCATCTAAATATCATTTGCCCAAACCAATAACTGCCCTTGCATCCTGGGGTTGCAGTGATCTGCTATAGGTCTCTCATTGGATTTTGGGCTATCAGATCTGAAACGGGGGGAATTCAGACACACTGTGAATTCTCATTCAGATCAGAGCTTTCCTCCATCCCCGAGCCTGAAGGTTCTGGGGTGCTCAGTCCTGAGATCAGCCATGTGTCTGAGAGTGATCGGGGTGATGGGAGAACGGGAAGGTTTCTGGTGGAAATCTCTCTAGCTTTTGGTAAAAGTTTGCCAAATGTTTTTTTTTTTTTTGACCAAGCAGCGGTTTTGAATGAAAAGTCGTCATGTTGGAAATATCTCAGCCACTGTCAATTCTTAGTTTTATTGGCACTCTTCGTAAGCACTGGTTCACTGTGCTGTGGTAAAGATACAGAAGAGGAACTGGAGCTATTTTGCATACCGTTACTTCCCTTTTCTGTTGGAAAGGGAAATTTCAATTCCTTGGGAAAAATATAGTTTGGCAAGGAGTGGAAATAACTCAGGGTGCTTTCTCAGGTGGTTTCTTTCTCATGAGATCAATACACTTCAGACGGGGAGTGGAACAGCTAATGGAGAATGGTTACACAAAGGAGGACAGAAAGAAAAAAAGAAAACAGGTGGATGGTCACAGTGAATATCAGTGTAGTCCAGAGGATTTCTGCTTAAATTCTTGGCAGAAAAATATAGAGGTACCTTTGTAATTTTTTTTTTTTAGCATTCTATTCTTGTATCAGAGAAAAAAAAGGATTAAACTCAAAGGAAGAGCAAGGGAAAGACCAGTAGAAGATGGCATGTGGGAAGTAGTCGGGAATGCAAATGAAAGAAGAGCAATGTAAAAGGAGATTTGTGAGAGAGGTGAAAGGGAACTGAAAGAAATAAAAAGCATCCACACTCTCAAGAAGATCTTGCAATTCTTCATCAACAATTTTTCTGTTTACATATAATAGTTTCAGAATAGAAACTTTTCTGACCAGAGGTGATCTGACTTGATAATTTTTTATTTAAACAAAATTTATTATACATAAATTGTGAATTCTTAGAAATAATTAAATGTAATTAAATAAGTATTCCATTATAAATATTATTTATTTTAAATGAAAAAATATTTCTTTAAAGTTTCTTCAGAGGACTGTTTTGTCCTTCTGAGAGGTAGAACCTCAGGACAAAGCTCTGTGCAATGTAAAGCATAGCTTGCACATGAGAAAAAAAATGCTCCTCCTGCACAGCGGGCTGTTACAGAAAAAGTATGCTTGAGAAGTTTTGGAATCCAACTGATAATCCAGACTGACTTTACGATTTGTATCATAAGGTACAAACTGTCCCCTTCGTATGCTAACAGGACTTAGCTTTGTTGGTCTCTTGTATAATCTACTGCTGGATCAAGTGTGGTCTCATAAACATCCAAGATAATACTGCTGAAATCAATTCCATCTGTGCAACTTGCATTGCAAGGTTAAAGTAGCACAGTAAAAATATCACAAAAGGTGATGTGCAATGACTTCCAGTGAGATCTGTAACCGCAGCTGAGAACCGAGTTTAGCATTCCGTTTCTGGACAGAGTTGTCTCAAGACAGCTCAGGAGAGAAGACAGGATCTTAAAACTAACCATATTGAGTTTTCTTGCAAAAGAAATGGAAGAGCTTCAAACACAAGTTTCAGAGGAGCAGCAGTTGCATCAGCATTTCCCTCTGGGCTATCTGAAATCTGATAAGGCTGCGCACTGCACTGCTGAAAGCTGGAGTACTCTCACAGGACCGGCCGGGATATTTCCTGTTCCTGTGTTTACCGCCAAGACTCTGGAATTAGGAGATACTAACCTGAGCTACTGCATACTGCTAATACAGCTACTCTTACTGCTACTAATATTACAGATAATTAAAACGTTATCAGTTTGCCATGGATTTAATACCTTGGGAATTAAATAAGTCCTGGAAAAGTTTCTACACAACAGCACAGGGAGGAATATCTGGGTCTGAAGGATAAATTTGGGCTGGGTATGAGACTGACACTAAGCTCAAGCAAAGCAGGCAGGTGGCTTGGACAGGAGATTGCTGGGTTTGAGGTCGCTTGTCTGCCTTTTGCTTCACCTCTGGCAGTGAGAAACTGGTTCTCCAGGGATACCCCCGATGTCCCCATCTGTGTGGGGGACACCCCGATCACCTCTGCTCACCCCTTGGCCTGCCCACTGCTGCCTGATCAGAGAGGTCCTGGCCCATAGTACCTCAGATAAGAGAGGCTCAATTTTGCTGACAGGTGTGGGATGTGAGCTTTGCATTTGTGGGAGATACTTGGTGTAACCTGTGGGAGGCCTTGAGCTGGGTCTGGCTGCAAGGCTCCAATTTTTTGTGGCTTTAAAATATTGGAGAAATTGAGAAGGTCAATTTAATTCTGATATGCAAAAGTGAAAAAGATGGTGGCCCTATGGCTTTATTTCTAGCTTCAAATGCGTTGACCCAGATCTCATTAAAGACATTTACATTTAAGGCAATTGTTTTAATGTATTCAAAATGGAAGTCAAGATTTAAGCACTCTGGAATAAAATCGAGATATGAACATATCACACATTTGTAATACAAAGCTAATACTTTTTATGTTTTTTTATGACTTTTTTGAAATAAATGGACAACAGAGAAGCAGATCAAAAGATTTCGTATCTTTACACTGTCTTAATTGTGATGAAAATTGTGTATTTTCATCGCCTTTTGAAGAGAAATGAACCATTACTACCACCTGCCTATTAAAACTTCCTATGTAGATTGGTTATCATTTCAAATTATAAGTATTACGTATTATGCACTGTTAAATATTTAAACACTCAACTACTATATATAAGAAAATAGAAATTTTGGATTTTTAAACTTTTAATTTTTTTTTCTCCAAAGATAATTTTGTGTCTCTTCTTGCTAGAAAATGTAACTTTACAATTTACTCCCCAAATCAGATATTTAAAACAGATAAATCAAGGATAAATATGCAATACATTTAGATTTAAAGAGGACATGAAGTTATCCAAGAATCTTATCATGTTATTATCTTAGCTTTTGCATTTCTCTCATGTTCATATTCAAGACTAGAAAGAGACACAAACGGGTCCTGATTCTCTAACTTTTTGCAATTGTACTAGTTTTGGCCTACGATAGTGTTAAGTTTCTTCAGAGTGGCTTGTATTTGGCTATAATTTGGATTTGTGATGAAAACACTGTTGATAATATGGCGATGTTTTAGTTGTTGCAGAGCAGTCCTTACAAAGCGTCAAGGCCTTTTCTGCTTCTCAAACTGCCCCATCAGTGAGGAGGCTGGGGGTACATAAGAAGCTGGGAGGGGACACAGCCAAGACAGCTGACCCCAACTGACCAAAGAGATATTGCATACCATATGATGCCATGCTCAGCAGTAAAACTGGAGAGGGGAGGTTGGCGGGGGCTGCTGTTGCTCAGGGACTGGCTGGGCATCAGTCGGTAGGTGGTGAGCAATTACTTTGTTTTGCACCACTTGTTTTTCTTGATTTTGTTTTTGCCCCTCACTTCTTCCCCCACCCTCCCCANGGGTTAAACCACAACAGCAGTGCATGTATGGCACCTCATTGCGGGTCCTCTATAGAGTGAAAAAAATGGTTCCCTATGGGACACTATGGTGATCTCTCAAGTGCAAGCAACAAGAATTAGATTTCACCAGGTTTGCCTCTGTCTACCCTACAGAGGTTATACTATCATATGTATACTATCATACGTCATATCATGCTACATTGCACTCCTAAGTGACCTCATCTGCCCTCAGGAAAATGCCGCAGACCACAAAACACCTACCATCAACATGATACTATAAAAACCTCATTCTGATAACTGTGCCCTACTATTTCAGGCACAGTGAAAAAAAAAAGTGTTCACAGATAAAATCCCAGTGGTGACTTAAAAGCACCGCGGAGAGCTGGGCCAGGCCCTGTGCAGTGTGTGGACCTGAGTGGTCAAACATAGAGAGATTTAGCTCCAAAAAAGACATGAGCCAGCCTCTACCATTTGGCCTGGGAACAGAGCATAATATTCTCCATCAGAAAAATCCAGTGGTGTTAACCCAGCCTTGATGTTTGTCATTGTTGTTCAATTACAATGAAAAAAAAAAAGTTTTGTTGTATATTCTATCAGTATTTTTTTTCTTATGCTGATAAACAGTTTTAATTAATTCAAGTGTGTAACTATAGACAGCACAACTGTAGTCCAAACATAAAAATGGGGTAATGTTTCTGTAATCACTTGACTTTGACCATCCTATTGAAATACTTGTTTTATTTATTCATTACAGTACTAAGTCATTTATTCATACCTCTGTCTTATAGCATAGACATGTAAATAATCATATTGCTTAGTATCTGTAAACCTGTATATTTAATATATTTACCCTCATAACAGTTTTATAAGGCAGGAAAATACTGCCTTCCTTATTTCACTGGAGGAGACAATGTACTTTTGGAGTTTGCTGAAATCTTGCAAAGTGTAGGTTTTGTGTATAAGATTCTGAGTTAAGACAAGATGAAATGCAGGACTTACCACATCCTGGGGTTGTTTCAGTCATCCAAATCCAGGTGCAAAGAGTATTGTGGAAAAGATGCAGATAAGAGCATGTTGAATCTCAAATAAAATAACTCCTTAAGTTTCACACACTGGGAAGAAGTAAAGGGGTGTCTAACAGTTCTAGTTGTTCTTGTGGAGTGCCCCTAGTTGGTATTTCCTGCCCCAGAAGTTGTGTTTCAGCTGGTGTTAAGTGGTGTATCTAGCTGATGGCATTGAAGTTAGACTGGTTCACACCTGTAGAAAGTCCAGTGCTTTTTGCATGAATCAGTGCAATATTAAGTTTGGCTTAACAAACATTTTGTTCCTCTCAGTTCAGAGTGGAAACTTCAGATGTTAGAAAAAAGGAAAAGAAGGGAGATAACCAAGTCAAAGTTTGAATGGGTGAAATAATCCATTATTTTTGTGCCTAATGGCACTTGTGAACTGTGGAATATTTCACTGATTCAATACTTGTTTGTTTACATCACCTTGTTTTTTTTGAATTGCACATTTATGCATTACATTAACATTTCATGTGCTGCACACTGCATTTCATGGTGACAGTAAAAATTAAATCCTACTACACTAAGCTCTGGATCAGACAACAAAGAAAAGTGTTAGAGAAACATTCTTAAAACACTCTGTCGTTAGGCAGCAACATGAAGAACTCTTTATTTTTTGTAAATGTGTTTATAAAATATTTCTCTCTTTCACTGTTTGCCACATTAATTTTATATTTTAGATGAAAAATTTAAACCCAAACAAATATTTTAAAATAAATGACATTTGTGGAGTGCTTGAAAGGTGCCACTTGACAGCATGCTGTTCACTCATTGGCTATGTAATAACATCGGCAGCAGCCTGAGTTTATCCACTCCTCCCCCCAGCTGGGGGACCCAAAGGCTGGGGGCATGAGGTGGGGCAGCTGGAGAGGGAGCCCTTCACTCAGTAAATGTCTGCGACTGCTCACTCACTGAGTGAACTAGATTTTCACCCAGTTAGGTACAATGCAATCCTGAAACTTCCCAAAAAAAGAAACAAAGTGTTTTATCTTGAACCTGAAACTGTGCATTAGCCATAATGCATTTGAAATGTTATGGGTTATCTCAGATCCCTCCCATCAGGATGATGAAGAGCAGGAACATTTCTTCAGCCCTGGCGAATTGTGGCCACATCTCTGTCCCAGATGAATTAAATCCCAGGGTTTCTAGTCTAAAAACTTGGTGATTTCTCCAGGGGGAATGTCAAGTGGTTGATTTTGGCTTTCAGAAGTACAGAATTTTCAGGGGCTTTTGTGTATCTGCAGTTCAATGAATTTCTTGCATTTCTTTACCTTCACTGTTTTCAACCTAGATTTATATGGATCCACTGTGTTGGAAATCATCTCAGTTCTTTCCATTTTAACATATAGTTGTTATCTGCTCTTAGAAAGGTGTCATACTTACTATGCACAGTTGATAATCAAAGGAACTTAGCCCCTGTGAAATGTCAGAGGAGGTTTCCTGTGCTCCTGACACTGCATAGTCAGAACTTGAGTAAACTCCTCCATTGCCTCTATTCCCAGTGTTGTTGCCCTGAAGTTGTGTGTTGGCCCCAGGTTTCTTCAGTACATTCATTGTGAAGAGAAATGTTTCTTTAAAACTGATCCTGCTGTGCCTCATCATGTAATTTGTGTTTCATTGCATGATACTGGTACATATCAGACATCTAACAGCTGAAGTGTCTTGTAGGAGTGGGTAACAATATCACTGTCTGCACATCCAATTCCTGGGGGTTTTGAAATTGTACTAACATTTTCTCTTCTGCGGGAGAAATGGTGTGACCTTGTGAACTCTGCAAGTCTAAATGGGCAAGTGCTTTCACTTACTACAGATTTGCCAACTTTACAGGGAGCCCAAGTGTCTGTGGTGCAAGCAAGAAAATGACCCTGATGCAATAGGAGAAAAAATTACCTTAGCCACAATAAACCATGTAGCAATTATTAAGCTGTTTTCCAGATGAGATTTCTGAGATGCTTCTAGCCTTATCCTATGTCAGGCTATGTCATTTCATATAATACTACCAGTTCCTTATTTTGCCTTTTTATCCTTGAAGAGAGATTGTTCACAAGGATTACTCTACTTTATTGTCCAGAAATATCAGCTATGATTAATACTCTGCCTTGGATGGTACATCGTATTTTCCCTTTGGGGCACCAAGTGCAGCGTCCTTTCATACACCTTTCCATCCTGACAAACAGGTTCAGCTATATTGTGTTTACACAAGGACATATTTTCCGATGTCTACTGTCTGCACATTATCAGATTGGACTGCAGTATTTAGGGCTTGAGATAAATCCAAGCTAAGCAATACATGCCTATATGACTATTGAAAACTGGAATTTTAGAAACTGTTGCATTATCCTGGTTAGCAGCTCACTACAAAGCAAAACCAAAACGTGAACCAAATAAAATCAGGGTCTAAGTTCACAAGATAAAATATATGGCAGACTGTTGCTAAAGAAGGAATCAAAGAAGTACTCTGCATTCAGTGAATTAAGTGCAAAGATACCACAGTAGTTTCGCTCAGTGCTAAAAAGGATGTTCATATACAAAGACAGAAACCAGGATTAACCATCACTAGCAAACTGAGAAAATTCTTCCTTCACCAGTGGAGACTCTTTGCTAATTCAATGGCTGCTTTCTCTTTAATTCTTCTGACTGTATTAAATATTTCCTCTCCTCACTAAGTGATGCAATGTACATGAACATGACCAAAGACTGAAGAGATTATTGAGACTTTTATTCTGCCAGGAATGAAACTGTTCCAGGCGGATGAAGGTATTTCAAGTAAGAAGAAAGGAAGGAAGGAAGGAAGGAAGGAAGGAAGGAAGGAAGGAAGGAAGGAAGGAAGGAAGGAAGGAAGAGAGATAGGGTTTTCAGGACACTTTGAAATATCATTGTTGTATGTTAAACATTATGTTTGGATGCCATTTTCAGTGATAAAATGCCTTGATTGACTGACAATAAATCTTACATGTCTGAAATGTTGTATTTCTACAGGCATGCATATAGGACAAAAAATTATGTGTGTATGTGTTTTTGTGTGTGTATGTGTATGTGTGTGTGTGTGTATGAGTACCTTTAGCTAAAACTATATGTCTCTCTGGCTCATTTAATTACATGACTCAGCTCTGCTACCTGGGGAATTGTTTCATAGTACCCTAGGCTGTGTATGTTGCATAAGTTGCATATCCATCAGCTCTGTGTAGTGATGGGGGTCTCTTAAATGCTGTTCACTAAGGTCCTCTTACACAATTACTGGTTGTAAATATGAATGCTTGTACTTTAGCAGCTGCCACTCATATCTATCTCCTTTGATTAATTGATTACCTTGAAGAAAGTATCTGGCTCAGAAGACCTGTGGTAGACAACTTTTAACAGTAGCTTGCTCATACATCAGCATACCTGTGCCTGCTTACCATGTTTAGTCTCAATTTCAGAGAAAAACTTCCTATCTCACAAGAAGGTAACATCTGGTCCCAAGAACATATTTAGAAGTGAAAAGCAGTTTTCCATAGCTGTTTATATTACCTTTCTGTAGCTGTTCTTTTTTGCTTTTGTATGAATAATGATGACTAAGCATTAGACCTTCTTTCCTCTTAACCACCCCCTATCCTCCACAGACTTCTGCCACTTGTGCTCGTGTTGTGTTTTTCTTCTTTGCCTGAGACCTTTTTCAACATTCCTTCACTCTTCTCCAGCTTTATAGCTTTTCCTGGATACCAGACTTGTCTGAGTTAAACCGATGGCCCTTAGAGTCATGTTTATTTTACTGTCAGTCTGCCTATCTGTTCTACAAAATACATTTAACAGAAAAGCTAAATTGCTATTGAATGCAACCACACAATGACCACAGATAGCTAGGAGGTCAACCTGCAACTGCTGCATATGTGACATGTAGATGCAGATGATATGTAAGAAGTTTATCCTTTTGAAAACTCTGGGCGTAATTCCCTGTTCAGCTAGACACCTGCATCTTCTGCACTTGATGAGATGTCCATATAGAATTTGTCTTCTATTTTTAAGCAAGATAGATAGGATGAATAAATTTGGAAGCTGACCTAAAGCATTACATCAATTCAAGACCTGAAAACGTTATCTAGACACACTTTATGAGCAGATAATTAGCCAGTTGTTCAATCATGCACTTCGATTTGGAAATGTGTTCATAGAACTTTGATGCCAATAGAAAAATGTTTCAAAGTGAATCATTACCCTGTTTTTATTTTGTTTTTAAAATGCCAAGGGGCAAAATAGGAAGAATTGTTGCTGTTCATTGACCTGTGTATTCCTGTGGCTTTCTGAGCAGACTGGAGGTCTGAACCAAAACCCATGGGACCACATGGAAAGACTTTCCTTAGCATCATGGGGTCCTCTGAGAATGGCATCGCTCATCATGTGTGTAGCCTACTGCCAGTTTGGTTTGACAGCATTAGTTGAAGGAGGAACTGTTCTGGGCGGGTTGGGTGCTTCCCTTGAGCACAGGATTGAAATCTCAAGTAGTTTTTCTTACATGAAGTCCAGCAGGAGCTGGCTCTGCCTGGGGACTCGGCTCCTTTGAAGAACAGTGGAGGAGCACAGATGCATAAGAACATGAATATATACAGGATCATGCATCTGAGAAGCACTGGTCTAGGAAGTGTTCATGTCTTGTGGTCCTGGTGCCCCTTGCTAGGTATCAGTCTGTGCCAGCATGGCAAACAGGGTCCTGGGCCTACTATCTGCCCTCTGCTTTCATCACAGCCCTTGGGAAAATGATTGCAATACCAATCTGGGTGTTTATGGGAAATTGGGACCTGCATTTGCAATACTTCCCTTCACATGTGTACTCTTTGATTGGCAACACTGAAGGGAGGTCTAATAATACAGAAGTTTTGTGTTATTTGCCTTTGTAATTTTAAAAGCATATTTTTTAGCAGATGGGAAATGTTTTCTAACTGATCCTGCAAATCCCAAATTTTGTGAGTGTTTATCCTGACAGACTTTCCTTTAGTTTCCCTTTAGTTCAGAAGATTATGAAGTCCTTGCTGTGATATGGAAAATAAACCTGCTTGTACTGACTTTAGTAAACTTCATTCTTACCACTTTTCTTTATGTCTCACATTGCCAGAATGTATGCAAAACGCTTAGCTACTCAAAACATCTTTACAGGTCATTTTCCTCCCATAATAACCAAATCAGCAGCAAAAGCACTTCATGGTTTAAATGTACTGACAGAAGAACTCTGACTGTAGAAATATGTACTATACTAACTTCCATAGACACAAAGGCTCAGGATTTTCACATGAGCAGAGATTTCTTTTTTTCCCCAAGGTATTCTGTGTAAATGTGGACAAGAGACGGTTTTTGGCTCTGCACTGCTAAGTGTCCTTGACCTAATGACATTATTAGTTTTCCACTATTGTCTTTATTTATATTGGTCTACGAGGACAAACTGTTCTAGTTGTGTCCTTCAGCTATTAATTGTGATGTATATAAGTGTGCAAGAAGCTCTTCAAAGAAGAACAGCATTCAAATAAATGTTCACATACATGTAGTGATAGACACCCAAGGAGAGGGGGAAATATGTGTATATTCTCTGCAGTGCTGAGGAAATGATTTCAATACATTACTCACTCACTTCATATTTTTGTGTATTTAGGAATACATTTTCATTTGCGCTAAGTCTCCTATATACTCTGACAGGGAGTAGAGGGACATTTAAATGAGTACATCCTTTATGAACAGAGGTGAAAAGGATCTTATCATAAATAAGGATTAGACTTTTAGGGTAGTGTTTAATTCAGTGTGAGAAGATGCTACATAAGTCATTTGAAGCCAGAGAGCTATACAAATATGGGCTCTGTTTGCTATGTAACTGACAAGGCTGATGGCAGAAATCGGGCCATTTTGAATGTTCAGTTACTGTGCAATCACTGATCATGAGAACAAAGCTTGTGTGGTTTCCAGTAACATCAAAACTAATAAATTATGGTGGGGTAGACTCTTGGCTGATATAAATGGTCCTGTCTCTCTATTGAAGTAATATAAATGTACTTAATAGCCCTTCTGGGAATGACATTTACCCAGACTTTCTAGTATTTATAGAAAAAACCTATTAGGAACAGCATTTTTGAAGGGAGATACCTCAGTGAGCTGCAATATGCTAAAGTGAAGGGTCCTTCTTGTGGTTATTATTTGTATGCCAAATATTTTTTTTTTAATCTAATGAAATGCATTGCAGTACTCTTCCCTTTGCAGAAGGCATACTTTAAAAATAAATGAGATTTTAAGAGCTGCGAATGAGATTTACAGTAGTGGACAGGTATGAAGTTCAAGTAAGCTGCAGAAGGATGAATAAGACCTTACTGTACTTCTGCATGGTGTCATACAATGCCAGTAGGAGCTTTGGACCCCAAAGTAGTCTAGCAATATTTGCACCGGGTTAATTAGTTCTACCTCTATTTATCCTTTTAATTAGCAATGCTGTCCTGCTTCTGGGATACCAGTGAATGCCTCTAAATGGCCCTTCAATATGCTATGTAGAAAGATGAGCTTGTTCAGAGGCAGTTTAGTATCTTTAGACCACCTTTAATTGCATGATTTGTAATAGTGCCCAAGCAGGCTCTGACTCAAGAAGTCAAGGGCAGTTATGTTCCTTATAACATATACAAACATGCTTCTAGGTTGAGATGTGAATGTATGCTATGATATCGTATGAGGCATCCAGACCTCAGAAATTTGGAAATCCCTTGAAATCCAGCAATTAGAGTTTATTGGCATCTCTAGCATCTTGATAGTGTTGTAAATCTTGGCTCTATGTGTCCAAATAGTTTTCCTGTGAAAGAGATAAATCTTTATGGTGCTTTGGACAGTTTTACTGTTTGTCTTTGGAGGAAAAAAACCTAATACAAATGTGTTCCTTGGCACCTATTGTTTTAATGAGTAATTCTTCTGACTAAATGTATGCTCAAAGTGGTTGATTAGCTGAACATTGGCCCCTTTTTATATGACTTGTAGTAGTCATGTAAGCACT
>VZTQ01012807.1:56411-69331 GCA_013400755.1 Pelecanoides urinatrix | reverse complement strand
CCAAATATTTTTTTTTTAATCTAATGAAATGCATTGCAGTACTCTTCCCTTTGCAGAAGGCATACTTTAAAAATAAATGAGATTTTAAGAGCTGCGAATGAGATTTACAGTAGTGGACAGGTATGAAGTTCAAGTAAGCTGCAGAAGGATGAATAAGACCTTACTGTACTTCTGCATGGTGTCATACAATGCCAGTAGGAGCTTTGGACCCCAAAGTAGTCTAGCAATATTTGCACCGGGTTAATTAGTTCTACCTCTATTTATCCTTTTAATTAGCAATGCTGTCCTGCTTCTGGGATACCAGTGAATGCCTCTAAATGGCCCTTCAATATGCTATGTAGAAAGATGAGCTTGTTCAGAGGCAGTTTAGTATCTTTAGACCACCTTTAATTGCATGATTTGTAATAGTGCCCAAGCAGGCTCTGACTCAAGAAGTCAAGGGCAGTTATGTTCCTTATAACATATACAAACATGCTTCTAGGTTGAGATGTGAATGTATGCTATGATATCGTATGAGGCATCCAGACCTCAGAAATTTGGAAATCCCTTGAAATCCAGCAATTAGAGTTTATTGGCATCTCTAGCATCTTGATAGTGTTGTAAATCTTGGCTCTATGTGTCCAAATAGTTTTCCTGTGAAAGAGATAAATCTTTATGGTGCTTTGGACAGTTTTACTGTTTGTCTTTGGAGGAAAAAAACCTAATACAAATGTGTTCCTTGGCACCTATTGTTTTAATGAGTAATTCTTCTGACTAAATGTATGCTCAAAGTGGTTGATTAGCTGAACATTGGCCCCTTTTTATATGACTTGTAGTAGTCATGTAAGCACTGGGATTTTCCTTTCTGGCACCCATTTGAACTGCACACTGCTAATATGCTTTAACTTCTTGTGTCTCTGTGTCGCACTCGAGTGGTCAGTTATAGTTTATATGTCTTGATGACTTTCTAGACATGCCATACAATATAACATCACTTTAATTCTCTGTTTTATCCATTAGGTTTGTATTTGCCATTTTCTAATTTGCTCTCTATCTTGCTACGCAAATGATATTGTGGACAACCAGCAAGTTAAAAAAAACATTGATTCTTCTCTATTTTTTTATTTTATCCTCTATTATTTGTTTTCTGAAAGTCTGTATGCTTTTCTTATTGAAATGGCAGAATTTCCTCCTGTTCCCAACATTGGTGTAGGTTAACTATCTAGATCTATGCTTGTAAGCAGGGCAATTTTATAGAACATATCCAATCTCTTGGCAAATCTACAGTTTAACATTTTATATCATTCTGTCAGTAGAAAGTCTCTCCCTCCAATACTTATCCATGCATTTTATTAAAGAACTCACCTAAGTGATACAGGTGTGACTCCTCTGTGACAATCCGAAGTTCACTAATCTTATGTCACAGAGGTGAGAGAATATGAAAAATGAGATACTTTGCAAGTATGTGTATTGTGACTTGAATCCAGAATTGGAAGACTGACCCATTTAGATGTTTTCACTTGCCAATAAATGCCATTTTATTTCCCAACACTGCAACATATCACTATCTCTGATTCTTACTGATACCTATTAAATGAATGAAATCACATTTAACAGTGGCAGTTCCTGAGGTTAGCAGACAGGTGCTGCTACATTCCTGCTGCTTTGCAATCAACTACATGTGGCAATATTAAATGCAGATCTCTTAACACACAAGTCCTAATTCTCATCTTGTTTTCTTTCCTTTTTTCACTCCACATTCTTATTTTGTCCATTTCCAACACCTTTCACATAGCTTTCCTGCTACAATTTTCTCTTTGACATCAGAAGCTGGTCCACAAAGCTGCTTAGTGAAATCTCCCCCAAACAACCATTTATTTGTTGCTGAGGAGAAACCGGCTTACTAAATGATCTATTTACTTATTTATTTTGGGATCCTGCTGTTCACTTCATATATAAGAGGGGAAAGAAATTGTTTGGTGGATAGATGGGGAGTGAGTGAGCTCAAACTGGTAGCAAAATACATGCCAGTGATTGTAGGAACAAACCAGGGGGTGTTGGATGATTCTGGAGAGAATGAAGAATAATAAGTAATGAGTTTTAACTCATAAAATTATGAGCAAGGAAAGACATTTGTATCAGCCATCAAATTGGTCTTTTTATTCAGTGTTTGTATCCTTTCCACCTTCAATATATCTTTATTTACTTTATTGAAGCAGGAGCTCTTAATCTTTTGTGCCTGAGAAACATCTGACCTTTTGAGACCTGGTGCATCCTAAATGCCTTAACTCTAAATGAGAGCAGAATCCCATCCAAAGTGACATCTCTGCCTCATCTGAAACTTTAAAGTGTAGTGGAATCCATAGACTTTAGGCAATCTCATCTCATAGTGCTGTGCATAACTAGTGGCTGCTTTTTAATATTCTTTTGTCAAAGGGAAGGGATCTTTTGGCTGCTTAAAAGTCTTGAAGCTATATTTTAGTTTTAAAGTGCTGGTTTAAGCATTGGTAAGAAGTGGGCAATAAGAATTCAGAATGGGAGCTGTGATTGGCAGAACCCATTAAATCCTGAAAAACTGCAATTCGTGCTAATTCCTCCCCCTTACTCTCAGAATTGGTATCACAGCAGGTTAACTATCTAACATCATGGGCATTTGTTTTACTTCTCAGTTTATTACAGCATTTGTAAATTCACTTGTTCTTTGTTAAGACATTTGCAAAGTTTTACTTTGACCTGCTCTACCCTACAGACTTCTGAAGTACCTTGTGAAATCATCCGTCTCCCTCAAGGAAATTGTTCCAGGACCTACACTTACAAATTCACTCAGGAACTAATAAGATGTATGTCTATGTTTGCATTTATAATGCACTGGGACTGTGTGCCAATATTAGGTAACTGCATGTATAAATGATTAGATATGTGCTTAAAGCCTAGCTAGAGAAAATGTTGATATATGTATACTAATGTTATACTCCAAAGTCCCCATTTCCCTTAGTTATGTCGAATCAAATAACTTATTTTTTGCACCTGGTTACTGGGGGTACTGGTGACAAAAATGGTCTGAGTGCTCTGTTATGCATAGGCAGCCAGTTTCTGGTGCATTTCTGGAATGGTCCTTTGACTCATGGAAGATGCTTGCTGAAGGCAAAAGAACTTCTGTCAGGGGTGGTTCTTACCCCTCGCCAAGGCATTGGATAATGTCCTCAGAAAGCAGACTGAGAGTATCATCACTTTGGCTGCATTTAACCAAAAATTCACCAGGGCATCTCCACTCATGAGGACAGTCTGCTAAAAGAGCTTTTATTCTCTCTGGTTCCCAGAACAGAGAAATTTAACCCAATGCAGTTTCACCTAGTCCACATTTTCCCTTATTGTCTCATCCAATGTCTCCTCTCAGGTGAATATGACTGTTTGCAACTTGCTATCCCCCATCTGCAAAGGGACATCCCTATGTTGCTAACATAAGTCAAATACTCTAAGCCTTAAAATCTGGGGACCAGCCCCCTCCCCCAAACTTCTGGTCATGTGTAGATCCAGTTGGTCCTTATATCTAAACTAACTAGATTTGTATAAGTGCAAAGAAATGCCAGAATGTGTGTTAAGCAAGTATGAGCTATGATGTGCTTGTGAATTATCACCTGGTGTACTTGGATAGTGCTGGGCATATGGTACTTCTGTGCCTACTGAGAGTTGTGCATTGCTCCGCTACATACTATATGCTTCACTTGAACCCAAATATTTCCCACCAANAAAAGCTACAAAAGGCTATTGTACAGGGGAAGAAAATTTCATCAAACATTCCAAGAACATCTAAAAGGTTTACAGAGTAAAAAGGTAGCTAGAAGATGTTCTGTTTGTGTTCAAGCAATTTCCTTGATGTAAGATGAGATTTTAATCATACTGTAGTTTCACAGTGTCCAGTGTACATTTTTTCTTCTTTCATCATCTTTGACCTTGATCACACAGTGGTAAGAATTTGAATTTTCTTTGACCTGTTTTGTCCCTGTATAACTCAAAACAGCTTGTTTTAGTTTTCTTCCTTATTAGATTGAAATTAATATCCAGATTGCATTTATCAATCCTATCATATTGATTGAAACAGCAGACAGTCAACAAAATATCACTGATGATTGTGACTTTTTAAAATAAAAAAGAAATTATTCAGAATTCTATTACAAATCTGTTGCAGACATCTTCTACAAACACTCTTGTCCGGAAGTTTGCCACAGTATTAGCAAAAACAAAACAAAAATAGAATTCATAAACTGATGGGAAGAAGATTCTTTTAAAAGCTTGGGCAGATATTTCCAGGAAACTGTTGTCAGTAGCTTTTTTGTTAGACTGATTTTCTCATTCTTAATTTATTCCACAACATTATGAAGAGTTGAGATGAGAATCCTCTACAGGGGATTTTCTGTTGAGTTCAACATGTCCTGAATTTCACTTAAGATGAACAGCTTCCTACTTAATGCCAACAAAATACTATGTCCTTAGTCTAAACAAGAAAAAATCCCTCTCAAAAGTATTGTATGAACAAAATTTGAACAATACAGTGGATATAAATATGGAAGGAAGCAATCTACTTTGTGCTCACAAGAAAAATAATGTTGCAAAATGCACTAACATGAACAAAAACAATGTCCTTTTCAGAACTATTACTGAGATGTTATGTTGATAGTCAATACATCACCAAGCCCTGATGAAGTAATCTAGTAGTTTTTTAGGTCCTTTTGAGGATTTCTGAAAGCTCCTCCATATATTTTTCAGGATATCTCAGAAAGGAAAAGCTTAGCTGAGAGTTTTACCTCTGTAAATCTGCAGAAATAATATTATAAGGACAATCTCAGAAGTGATGTTTAAGACTTGCTGCTTACCTGCTCAGTGCTGACATTTTAGTTGTTTTAGTGTGAATTCATAGACTCTAAGATGGATTTCCATCACATGTTTTTTCCGTTCCACAGTCACTTGTGGACAGAATGTTTGCTCAAAACTAATTTTTTTATAATCTTTTGCAAAGGTTAGTGATCACAAGTGGAACTGAATCTCTTGAACACTATAGTCAGTTGTCTGGGTTGCAAAGGGCTTTGCAATGACTTCTTCAGCTGGATCAGCTGAGTCTCCCTGAACTGTTTTCTAATGAATTCTTATAATCCACCTGGTCAGTGGTCCTACGTGAGCACTCCCACATGTGCACAATCCACCTGTTGCTATTCATTATCTTAAACTGTGTACAACACAGACATACACAACTAGGTGGTAGAAAAGGCTGTCCAACATGGCTATTTCTGTTTCTGCAGGACAAGTTCCTGAAATTTACTAGGGTCTCATCTGTGTGCAATTTGGTCAGATTTGCAGCTGGAACTGCCTGAAGGCACCTCTAGGATGGCCAGTATCTCCACCCAGGATATTAATCAACACATGTAGGTGTACAAATAGCGCTCGTCCACTGGCCTATGCACAGCAGGAACTGCCTGGGGGGGTCTTCTGGACTCCAAAATTCTCCTAGAGAGTCCTGGAGCATTTAGTCAAAAGCTTTGTTGCAAAGGTGGCTAGAAGTGGAGTCCATCAGCATGCCTTAAGTCAGTCTGCTCTCACACCTATGCAGAAACTGGTTGCAGTGTTCCTGGATGACATGGGGACTTGATGACAGGGTACAGTGGGTTTGCACACAAGCAAACATTGACACACAGCTAGAACACAACCATGGCTTGAATTTCCTCCTTACATCACCACTGTAACTCAAATTCCTTAGATTATCCTCCAATACTTGCCAAAGAAAAATTTCAGATTAATTTTAATAATTTTAATTATTTAAATTAAAACTTTGTGAGTGCTGCATATGGACAGGAAACTACTCCTGAGATCTTCATATGTTTATGTAAGGAAGACAGCAAGAATGTAAGTATACAAAATGTCAAAACTCTTTGGCAAATGAAAGCAGTTTATACCCCAAACGCTGGCATCTGTCACCATTTTCAGCAAATATAGTTCCACAAAATAATTTGAATTGTATGTATGAATATTCATACATTGTTCATCATGTTTAGTTTTAATATGTAGTCAAAGTATGTTTATAAGAAAGAATAGGAAAAGGGAGAAGGATAGCTAAGGAAACATCACTGAAAAACAGAAAGAAGGAAGAAAAAAATTGGGAACAAGTAACAGCTTGAACTACTACTGAGAGAGGTTTGTCTAAGAAAAGATGTTTCTAGGTGTTTCTGGCTGAAAGGGTTTGGACAAAATAACTCTTGGAAAAAAATAACTCTTCCTTGCTGGATTTCTTGATGTTCAGAGAAACAGAAGTTTACTTTTTACCCCCAGTAATTAATAAACTTAATCCATACAGGCAGACTTTTTCCCAGACCTAGGACTTAATTGATATCAACATTAGCTATGACACAAAAACCTGAATAGAACTAAATAGGACCACAGCTGATAAACTGATGAAACGTGCATCTGTATGAGTGTTACTGTTAGTTTAAGAACAACTAGAGTTACAAATGAGCTTTAAGAAGTTAATTTATCCTTTCAGTTTCAATAAAAGGGCAGCATCCAATTCAGTAGTCATTTTATTCTGACCAGACAATGAAGACGAGCGCCAACCAGTATTGCACCTCATGAATGATGGAGAAAAAAAAATGTTTCTGTAATGATGATACTCTGTTGTAAAAATACAATTCCAGAGGCTAATAAAGAAACCTTCCGATTTTTTCCTTTTGTGTCTATTTGAAAACAGCACTAAAAATGCTTTACTTTGACTCTGTACTCTGACATGCACTACCTGGCAAATACCACCTCATAAACTGTAGTGATAGGAAGTTAAAGTAAACTAGGAGAGAGTTAACAGTATGATGAAGTTAGCAGAGGAAGACAGGATGAGAAAACTGTTGCAGGAAAATTTTACCAGCTGAAGTAATTCCAATGTAGAAAAAGATATCTGTGTATCACTCAAGACCAAGTCAGTGTGCTATCCTTATTTTCCTATCCTGGGACACCTTGGTGTTTACCCTCAGTACCTTTTAGAGTATTTAATGGTATTTCTTCCCTTCCTCAAAATGCACAGTTCCTGTCCATTTGCAACAACAAGATGTTCAAAAGTTGCTAAAGGGAGAGGACTGACAGAAAGAATTTTTAAACTCTTATTTCTTCAGTCTAAAAACAGGTCATATTTTTAGAAATTTGAATTGAGCTTGGTAATAATTTTAGTGTCTAACAGCCTAGAAAACTCTTGAGTTTCTGCAAATGAATGCTTTCACTGTATCTGAATGTACGGACATGGAAAGCTTAGAGGCAGTGGTATGTTTTCCTAAATTATCACGGCTGCTGACATTCAAGTACACGGATCACTGCCTCCTCCCCTCCTGAAAAGGAACTTAGAGCTCTGGTATTGTCTTGACAATTGTCCTCCCTTGTAGGGCTTTTGGTGTTGTTAAGTATACACTATCAGAAATATTTATAATATACAGTAAAGGCTGACTACACCTGAAAGTAGGGATGGGATAGCTGAAGATGTAAGACATAACACTCAATTATAAAGCATTGTATAAAAAGAAAAGGCTGATAACCTTTCATTTGAAAACAAAAAGCTCTAGCGCTAAGTGCAATATATTTTATGGATAAAATTTGTCACTATAGTTACAATAAAAAGAAATGAAATCCACTATAGGTGAGAAGTGTTATCTAGCAAATTCTGGACTGGAGGTAGAGGACTCTCTCAGCTTGTTCACTGCCTTGGAATAATTCACTAATCAATGCTCTTCACCTGGAGAAATCCCAGCCTGAATTTTCATACCAAGCCTAAATAGATCCTATTTACTTTCATGCTCACTTCAAAAATAGGCAACAAAAATAGTAAGAAGGGTAAAATGAAGTGGCAGAATTCTTCATAGGAGGTGTCATCTCTCACCTGTAAAGTTTTAAGATTGTATTTGTTCTATGCCTTTTGGTTTGTGTGTGTGGACCCTCTGTTTAACAGTTACATTGTTATTTCAGAATCAGTTGTGAGACTTAATATCAGAGTTTCAGGTGATGTGTGCTGCTGGTATGCGTTTCCACATAAATGTGTATATATCATGCCAAGAGCATTACAGCAGTACTACCAACAAGGTCTTCTTATGAAAGAAATAGGGGCTGCTACACTCTAACGTACAAATATATGTAGAACATGCGTGTCCATTTGTTCCAGCTGAAGTCAATTTAGTAACTATGAACTGTTGGAGAATGTTGTTGCATGTTTTATACTGTTCAGGGAACAAGCACAAGTCAGAAAATGAAAGTTAACTCTAGAAATATAACCTGATATTTAGCCTGGAAGAAATATTCCTGACAAAGAACAATGTAATTAATTTTAAATAAAATTTGTATGCTGAGATTTATAAATTTGATGAAAAGGCTTTCACTTTTATTTTCAATATGGGCGGTTGTCCACAGAGCTCAACAATTCATATCTCTGCAAATGTCTATTTGATGTAATACTATTCAGCCTTTTACTGGATCAGGATATAATGCTCCCAGTCGTGTATCAGTATGGTTTTAGCTTTTAAATCCTTATTTACATATTTTACCATTATTTTTTCTTTTTAAAGGGCTCTGGTAATTCCTTGCTGTTCAGTCAATTTCATTTTGTATCTTTTAATGTGATTTGGTTTATTTTTGGTTTATTATTATCTAAGTGCAACCATCAGAAAATTTTTAGGAAATCTTAAAAAAAGTTTATTGACGATTCACTTTACTGTTCTTTTCATTAACATTTCTGGGCTGGACAGAGGCCTGTGAACCAACAGTAATGCCATTACTCTAGGCTGTGTAAAGGAAAAAGAAAAAAAAAGCCAAAACCCACAAGCATGAGATTTCTTCTCTGTATCACCACCTATACATTTTTAATTCTCATACATTCCCAGGGTAGAAATGTAAATTGTAGGCAAAGGCCAGTAGAGTTTCTGGTGGAAATCTCTGAAAGCTGACTTTTAGAATCCCTTAAGACAGGGATAAAAGTGGGACCTTTTAAATACAGCAAGTACTCACAATAGCTTTATTACCGCATTGCTACTTCACTCTGTAGATTGCACGAAGGCCTGGAGACTAATTTCAGCAACAGCCACAATTTACTAGCTATAGTAGCCCTCAGATGAATAGTTTCTTGTAAAATCAGTGGCAGCTTTATCCTGCTGGAGCACAAATAAATCAGCTCTTATTATTCCACATTCATTTAATCCTGGGGCATTAGTCAGCGAGACCTTTCTGCAGCCTAATAAACAGCAGCAGCAGCAGTTTTTCTTTATGAGAGTAGTTGTTCATCCTAAATTAGAGCTGGCATTAGGGGAAGGCAGAAACTTTTGCAGCATGATTTAAAGATATATAATATGAGACTATAATACTGTATGAAACTGCACCCGTGTGTATAAATATAGTGGGGTTATAATTTTGCTATATGTGGGTTACTTTAGAACATGTGGGTTATTTTATCTGTATATCCTGAAAGTGTGTATTTTTTTGTTGTGAGTAATATTCATGTTATCTGTTTATTTCCCTGGATTTGGCGGTGGCTTTTAACACTGTACCTTAGCTACCTTGTGCAGGGGTAAAAAACGTGAAATGAAGACACTGATTCAAAAAGATTGGTTAACTGTATGTTATTATTTCCATTTTACAACCCATAACCCAGAAAGCATCTCCGAGTTCATATTTACAAAAAATACTTTGCTTTAAAATATTTGGTGGTGTTTGTGAAATGGACAATAACTGGGCTTTTGAATGTGCACTCTCCTCTTAGTTACTGCAATATATAAAAAAAGTGGTTTGTGCTCCTTTTAAAAGCTTTTATTTTGAACTATTTTGACAATTCTCTTTTTATGGATATCAGTGTAGGTCTATCCTATAATTTACAATATAGATAAAAAGTGGGTAATGTTCAGAATGAAACATGAAAATTCAGAAATTCAGTTTTCAAGAAAGGAGGCTGTTTGCCTGAAAGCTGTACAAGGGTTCCCAACCTCTGCAAAGTTTGTGCTAGGACCAGTAGGGTTTTTCCTGGCTGAAAACTGCAGTTTCAGTTAAACTGCTTGGGATTATGTATTTGCTTGAATGATAATTTCAGAGTAAAATTCCAGAGTTGTGGAAGTGAAAATCTGGTGGAGTGGCTCAGGATCACATAACTTGTGGTGAGTTACTTTGAATTCAGGCTTATGAAAAGTTTTAGCATTTAATTTTTTCTGGTGAGTGCACTGTGTCTACACAGCTACCACAGTATGTAAATGACTATTATTGTTATTTATTGTAGCTGACCAATAGTCCATTACTAAGAATCTTCCAGTTGAAAAATGATGTCTCTTGAAGTACTAATTTTATGTCAGTTTGGATTCTTAAGTAGGAAAAACAGAGGATGAGTCTGTGACTGTTTGGAAGTGATTTATATACATCATAATTTCATTTGCTTTTAGTTGACACTTTTCGTTCCACTATTATATGAACTCACTCTTATGTCTGCATAAACATATATGCAGCATATATACATGCACACAGGAAAGTAGGTGCATATACATTTATTAATTCCTATAATTTTATTGTCAGGTATAGTCAGAATTTTTACAATCCAATAGGAAATGATTTACTATTCCTTCATGTTCTCCATGTAATCTGGATATTTTCTTCTATTTTTTAAATGGATTTTGTCTGTAGCTCTTAACTTGATTTCATTCTATTATGTTATTGAAAGAAAAAATAGAGACTGAACTACTAAACTCTATGGTCTGTACCATCTTGTTGCCTTGTGGTGATTTTTTTTTTTATTGTAAACATCCTTGCAGCTTCTTTTCTCTCTTTGTACCACTGATATATAATAAACATGAAAATAAATCTAATATGAACACTGCTTTATGGGTTAATTGTCTGTTTGTGACTGAATGACTCTAGGAATCATGTAATCGCTGCCAAATATCTGGATGAGTCTTCTAATGAAAATTACAGCTTTCATGCTTGCCAACAGTGCCAGGAAGACAGAGCAATTGGAGCAAACCCATAATTTAGTACTGTACTTCCATTCACTTCTACCAAACAGAGAGCACATCTAATGCCTCTGTTTCTATGTGGTTGACATACAATATGGGAAGTTACAAAATACTAGCAACTAGAGGCTACTACTCTCGCACAGTTAATATTTTCCAGGTTCCTTTGTTTCCTTTCATTCACATATACTGTCAGCCTTGTAACAGTCCAGGAAAATAGATGATATTTTTCCTCATGAATATTCTTTGAATAATCTTGAGTAGATCAAGAAAGAAACACCACAAATCTGTTTCTGAGTAAAGAACACCTGCACCCCTTTTTTGGTGCTTACATTCAAGATTCATTCTTCCTGCCTCTAAAATATTTTTTACCTTTTTTCTGAGCTATGTCCCACATATGACTGGAAGCACAAAAAGCATAGCAGAAAACTGAGGTTTCTTCTCAGAGGCACCACCGTTGGGTTCTGCAGAGGTGCTGAGCACAGAATTCAGCAAACCTATTCTTCCATGGGGTTGATGTGCCTTGTAGGGTACCATGAAGACAGGGTCTTTATGCACTGGCCTGACTGAATGTTGTTCATGGTTCACCCAGGCATAGAGGTTGCATGGGATGCACAGTGGCCCTCTTCACATATCCCACCACAGACAGCCAGGTACAAAATGTAAGAGAACATGCTCAGCCTTGTTTGGAAACTGAGCAATCTTTCAGTAGCACTTAGACTACTGCAGTCCAAGGCAAATGCTATGCCTGACTACATTAGACTAATGTACTCAGGCCTTGCTTGTATAAACAATACACCTGAATTCAAAGGATCTGGTTTAAAATTAATGTGGCTAGGCACACGCACTCTCATGTTCATACCTTCAATATCCCTTCCTGAGGCAGCAGGAAAGACAAGAAACAGGCTAGTAACCTAATGCAGAAGTCCTTAATATCTAGGATTGCCAGTGCATGGTTGAAACCTGTGGACCAAGTTGTGGCCTGGAAGACATCCCTACGTTCTCCTGGGAGAAGGTGTTATGGAGAATATCCTTGTACAGTCTAAAAAAAATTGATCCTGTATTTTGTGACTCCAAAGCATTGGAGCTGCATTGGAGAGGGAAAACTGAGGTAGGCTGGCAGGCTGGCCACAGCCAGGAAATGGATTTCAGTCCACCAATGCAAGGAGGGGGAAATGGAGGATGCTCTTGATTTTTATTTTATTTTTCACTCTCTCTCCAGCTAATTTTGATTCTGTCTGGTGAGAAGAACAGTCTCTTATGACATCCAGGGTTAAATCTCCAGCATGATATGAGGATTAGTTGCATTCTCCTCCCCATACCAGTAATGAGTTGTTCAGCTCAATGCCTACATACTGTGCTGAACATTTACCCCCAGGGTCTCAAGTATCAGCGAGGAGGGAGGGTGAGAACTCAGGAGACTTTTTCAGCTTGAGAGATCCCAGGGCAGGAGAACAGAAAATGGCAATTACTGCATGTGGTAGAGAGAAAAGCTCAGGACTGAAATAGCAGGAGGATTGCAGTTCAGGTATAAGTCACATTGCCAGAGTGGTGTGGTGGAGGCATAACATCATGCGTACTCTCACTGTGCCCGGCTCTAGCCACTCTAGGTTGTGACCCTCTGATCCTGTATGTTGGACAAGGGCAAAACCACTGACATCATGGTAGATTAAACAAATTAGGTGAGCCCAGTTTTCAACACTCATTTGCATATGCATTGCTCACCAGGGAACCCTCCATGGGCAAAGGCAAGTATCTGATTTGCACACTCAGATTTTGCCTTCGTATTCTGCATTGGCTCATTGCATGCAAATGTATGCATTCAGTTGCATGCACCCAGGTTTGGAAATCATTCCTCTGGTTTCAAGAAAGAAAAAGACAGAATAATAATCGCTCCCCACCCCATTCCCCCCCTCCCCCAGCCTATTGTCAACAAAT
>VZTQ01012807.1:0-56396 GCA_013400755.1 Pelecanoides urinatrix | reverse complement strand
CCTATTGTCAACAAATTTCAATTCATCACTGTTGATTTTGCTGAAACCTACTTTGGAACGTTACAGCTGGGATTGATGTTATCCAATGCCATTTTTATCAGGGTTTCACTGTGCAATACAGAGTATTCAGGGGAGTCACTGCAGGCTGCTGGTGCCCATGATTGCCTCTGACATGTACAGCTGAAAGGACTCTTATTCCAAGAATGATCTTCTTTTTTAGACTGTATTGAGTTGGGACTGATTTTGATAGCCAGTTTCAGTCAAGAATCATAAAGTTATTGCACATTTAAGACCGTCAGTATGAGAATCATTCCCTGTCTCTCTCCCTCCCCCTCTCGCTGTTCTTTCCCCTCCCTTTCTCTCTCTCATCATTTCACAGGACTGCAAGGTTACAGAAAGGTCTAATCAATTGTCAAACTCTCCTTTATCTCTGAGAAGGTGGTAAAAAAATCTAACTGCCCTGCTGTAGGGGGTTCTTCTGACTACACAGCACCCTTTTTCACATACAATGCTACCATGATTAATGTCCTCCCACCTCAGACCTTGTTAAAACCTGTTCTTTAAAGCAGGCTGGTGCACCACAGTGAGAGCAAGAGCAAGGTTGCATAAATCAACGTGTTCTCACAGCCCCCAGGATATCCATTATAGATGCCAGCTGGATGACTGGAAGATAGAGAAAAATGAATATTGTATCCTGTGGCCTTTTGCCTCTAATGACCACTTTTCAACATTTTTGAAGGCATGATTAAATTTTGATAACTGGGGAAGTCACTCTGAGCAGGCTGAAATAGAGATAAATTGACTGAGGGTCTGACATCCCAGTGGAGAGCAGGCAACTAATTAGTGTGTGAATCGCACTCTGAGAGATGTAAAAGGGAGGCTGGTTTAATCAGAGGAGCTGCTGAGGTACAGGAATAGTCAGGGATAATTGCGGCCTAGGTAGAAATTACAGGCTCAACGAGCAGATTTTTCTGTCCGCTTGATTGGCAGCCACTGACCTAGTGTCCAAAACCTTTGAACTCTTACAACAGTAACAGCCTTGTCAAGGCAATTTGCTTGCAGCTTTCTATGACCAGTTATTTCAGCTGTGGAGCTGGGACACCCAATTTGAAAGGGCACTTTGCTCCTCTGCTGCAGTGGAAGCTGGGCGGAACAGCCTCATTATTTTTGATGACTTTACTTTGAACTCTTTATCTCCCCCCGGCTCCCCCCGGGTCCTCTTTTCCCCAATGCACTCCACACACTGTGTACGTACCCTCTCCCTGAGGACCTTGCTGTACGGATGAAGTGTCAGATCAATTTAGCTGTTGATTGCAGCAAGGGAAATCGGGGCAGAGGGAAGGACAAGCCCCCACCACCCTGCATAACACTGTGGTTTTATTGCAGGAACAGAGCTTCCTCGATGCCTGGACCGGTGGTGCTGTTGGACGTATGAAACACAAGAGTATCTAGAGTTCCTTTCACTGGGGTTAGAGGAATTAAAGACAACATATTTAATCCCTTTAATGAGCGGCTGGGATAGCACCTCCTTTAGCTGGAAATGAAGGATAGTACACCTGTGCAAGAGAAGACTAAGATAATGTCTTTCCTGTAATGCTTCCTATTTATCCAGCGTACACATGTAGCATTTTGTTTGTGGTAGCAAGAATGTTCTGATTTAAACTGGTGTTTAGGGGAATAATAATAATCCCCTGAAGCTGCAGTAGTTGGTGAGGCAGATTTCTTTTTTTTTTTCCTTGTAGGGAGTAAGGGTAGCTGAAGAGAGAGTGAGAAGATAGGGCAGAAAGCTTGCTGTCTTATTCCATTTGGTAGTATGAATTAGTGTTGCTCTGAATTATTTTTTTGCCTGGGGCAGACTAGTTTCTCTTTTTAAACTGATCAGTCCCCCTGGGTCTCGTATTATACCAAGGACCAGGATACCTGATGTGACTGGGTTTTGATGTGACAGCGTACTGTTTCTGTAAAGCCTTCAGCAAGGATTTTCAAAAACAGTATTTTTCACATGAAAATGAAGGCCAGTTGTAACTTGCTCTACATAATTAGGTGCCTGCTGTATATTAATACTTTATTACTAGGTGGTTTAGTCTAGTGGTAGCTCAGGGTATGGCAACACGAATAAGGTAAGTTCAGCTGCTGATTGATAACAAGCTGGCTACTCCACGGTCCTTGCCCATGTCCATGCTTTTACCTGCAGTACCTGACTGGAACTGTGTTTATGCTCACAAAAATCTGCAGTAAGCAGTATGCAGGCTGTTGAGGCAGGATGGCTTCTGACCCTTCAGGGCTGTGATTGCGTCTCTCTCGCCATTTCTTTCCAAATGGAGGAGGGTTTCTTTATCAAACACATGGAAATACTTTGGGCCCGCTCATAGGCCACTGGTGTAGGTCCCCAAAATAGATACTTTTCAACTGCTGTGACTCTGTCTTCTCACTATGGAGTTATACATTGAGGGGCACACTAATATTCTTATAATATTCCCAAATATTCTTATAATCTAGAGTGGCAACCTGGAGGTCCTTATCAGAAATATGTGATTGTAATAACTTCCCTGAGATGTCACAAAATTCTTATGGAGATAAGGAGAAACTTGATCTATGTTTAATTTTAGTTAATTTAATGTTTAATCAGTTTAGGAATATTAAAAAAAAAATGATATCTTCAAATTGCTAGTTAGACTGAGAGGAAAGAATTTGACTGCTGTGAGTATTAAGTATGAGGCTTGTGCTAAAAGTAACCTCACGACTCCTTGCTGACCTGCTGTAAAGCAGTGACAAGCACTTTGCTTCAGTATCGGCAGCAGCAGCCGTAGCAATGAAATTAAAAGAAAAAACCCCAACAAACCCACCACAACTAGAATAACAACGGTTTGTAGCGAAAATTATTTATGCATCAGGACACTGGCTTCTATGGAAAAATAAGAGACTGGCATGCCAGAAATATGGGAATTGTGTATAAATATTGTTCATAAACAAACCAAGAATTAAAAGGTGAGCTGTGCAGCTGAGGTACCTTAAAAATAGATGATTCTGGTGATGTGTGCCTGTGCATATTCCTGGTTCAGAATGAGAAATGTATTCAAACAGACCTATACCTGCAGCAATGATGATTACATGGGGAAACTTAATGTTTGAGATGCAGAGCCATTTACAACTGTGTTAATATCAGTGAACAGAATAAAAAATAAGAGTTTCAATTAATGACCTTTCTTTTTTTACCAGTTTTCCCTGCATGATTTCTGACTTTGGTGTCAGATTGTGCAGCAAAATGATTCTGAAGGTATGAGCAATAAAAACAGACACGATAAATTTGTGTAGGCCAGGCAACTGTGATGACTTAATTGCTACTTTAGTGAAAAGGCTGGAGCCATTATGTTAAATTATTAAAAATAACACCCACTGTAATTTATCAGAATTTTAGCCATTACTGCATTTTTTTAAAAAAGTATCAGCAATTTTAACATTACAGTGTTTGGGATAATAAAAGTCAGCAGGGATAGTTTGAAGTACAGTAAAATGACAGTAGAGATAGGAGTATTTATTTATGTCAGCCTTACCAGCTTTAGCTCTTGTGGCTGGAAGGCTTAGAATAAATACACCCTTTGCACCCATTTGAGAGAAAAAGGGAGGGATTGTCATTGCTAGGGATGAGGCTTTGAGGCCAGGAAATGCAGTCCCCACTCTCACATGCTGTTGTTAATAGTTCTGCTTTTTGCTTCTCATGCACAACATTTATGTGAAAGGTAAGGTCATGTGAAGGCAGTGCCAGTTGCTCATTTGCCAAGCAAGGTAACTGCAAACTTAAGGTTTGTCAGGGTGTGGGCAATCTCTCCCTGTGTGTTCATGTCTTTAAGACTTTGTCTATCCAAACTCTGAAAGTAGCAGTTTTTACTAATAAGGTGGTCCTTCAGAAGGCAAGCCTTATGGTGAAAGACACATGTCTTACCATTTAGGGGTTTCTGGATATTTCAGATATTGCAAGTGAGTTTTCTGAGAGGCACCCCAGAGGCACAAGTGGGTCCTGAGAGATGCTGTCCAGCACAGGAGGAAGAACGTATATGATCCTGATTTGCACTCCTTTGAAACCTCTACTTTGATTAACCAAAATGTTTTCATGGGTGAAATGAGAGCAGTTAGAGCTGCCAATCTCTCAGTGGTCCCATGGCCAGCACAACCTGGGGAATTCATTCCTTTTGCTTTTAGGCAGAACCAGAGGTTCTCAAATAACCACACAAATCAAGGAATGGAGACATGCAGAAAATTGCCAAAGATGGAAAGACTGAGGAAACAAAAGGCTGGAGTTAGAGTCAGATGTAGCTGTACAAAGAGCCTTAAATGTTGATTTCACTATGTGTGTCAGTTATGATGTAGGTATCTTGCATCCCCTTACTCACGCTTTAAGAAAGGATGGGGAAGCAGAAAAAGTAGGAAAAAAACTATGACAGAAAATGTCATTGCTGTCTGGGACTCTAGCAATATTATAAAGCAGGATTTTAAAACAAAATTTTGCAGTGGCTGTATCTCCTTTGTCCAGATATGTGTTTCCACAGTGTATATATTTACATACATGCACGTGTATATAAACATGTGTTTCAGTACCTGTGCGTCTTTATGTGGAGATACATAATTTAAGCAATTAATTCCATTTAATAGCAGTCTATAAAATGTTGTGCATTAAACAGCTCACTGTAAAGCCTGTCATAATGGTAATTCAATTAAACGATACTGGATTATTATTCCTCACCCTATGTGCAAAATCTAGTGAAAACATTACTGAAATTGGGAGAAACCATTCTAAACATCAGCAGAAAGGAGTGTTTGTTTGGAATCAGAACAGTGCCTTTCAAAACCTCTGACAGGTAAATTATGAATTTTTAGAGATATGCTTTTGTTATGTAATGTTAATTTGAAGTAAGAAGTTCAGACTATCCATGGGGCTTTAAAAATACCATAATATGCATTCAAAGACTAAGATAATTGGGACATATGTTTCTCAAAAAATAAAAAGAAGAGCTTCAACTGGTTATTGACATCTCTTTTACAAATACCTAAAAACACTTTGGAATTTGTCTCAACTCCTCATTTCTGTATTAATACAGAGAATGATGAAAAGTATCTTTATTTCCCTACACACTGAATCCTAACTTAGAATATTTTCTTAAGTGCAACTTGTGCTAGAATTATTGCAGTTTTTGAATCCTGTTTTCTCGGAGATTTACAGCTACCAGAGTCTCCAAACTGTATTTGCTGAATTTACTGAGTTAACTCTTCTGTGTGATAGGCCAACATACTTTTACAAATGTGATACTCAGTCACTGGGAGAACAATAGATGATCTCTTTTAAAAGGCTACAAGGATGAAGATAATGACAGAGCAGAGCTCTTGAGCATTTTTCACTGACTGAATTACATACTAGTTGGAAAACACAGGGCTAGAGTACAGAGAAACGTGGCATTGGAAATGTTCAGAGGAAAAGATATAAAAATAATTAACACACACACAAAAAAAGAAAAAGGTGGTCCAATACACTTCTATGACATCTCTAGTAGTTGAGAAGTGCACAGTCAAATTTACGATCACACTTGGGGCATGGCATACTCACATTTACACATACATCCAATAAATATTCAATAAGTGACTCTATCCTTACAATCTTTAAAGTTAAAAAACTTGTATATAGTTTTTAAACTAAAAATCAGTGTTGGTAACCTGGTTGCAGATCTTAATCTATACTCAGGAAATTATTAGACCCCTCTGCATCTTTGAAGCACAGGGCTTTTGCAGTCAGATCAGGTTTTTAGTTTGAATATGCAGCTGAGTTGAAGTATGTTGGTTAAAGAGTTGAACGATGACTTACCTCACTGAACTATGGGACCATGTGGTGGGTTGACCCTGGCTGGATGCCAGGTGCCCACCAAAGCCGCTCTATCACTTCCCTCCTCAGCTGGACAGGGGAGAGAAAATATAGCCAAAGGCTCATGGGTCAAGATAAGGACAGGGAGGGATCACTCACCAATTACCATCATGGGCAAAACAGACTCGACTTGGGGACATTAGTTTAATTTATTGCCAATCAAATCAGAGTAGGGTAATAAGAAATAAAAACTAAATCTTAAAACACCTTCCCCCCACCCCTCCCTTCTTCCAGGGCTTAACTTCACTCCCGACTTCTTTACCTCCTTCCCCTGACCGGCACAGGGGGAGGGAAATGGGGGTTGTGGTCAGTTCATCACACGTTGCCTCTGCCTCTACTTCCTCCTCACACTCTTCCCCTGTTCCAGCGTGGGGTCCCTCCCATGGGAGACAGTCCTCCATGAACTCTCCACATGGGTGCCTCCCACAGGCTGCAGTTCTTCATGAACTGCTCCAATGTGGGTCCTTTTCACAGTGTGCAGTCTTTCAGGAACAGACCATTCCAGCGTGCGTCCCCCACGGGTCCACGGGTCCTGCCAGCAAACCTGCTCAGTGTGGGCTTCCCACAGGGTCACAGCCTGCTCCAACATGGGGTCCTCCATGGGCTGCAGGTGGATATCTGCTCCACCGTGGACCTCCATGGGCTGCAGGGGGACAGCCTGCCTCACCATGGTCGTCTCCATGGGTTGCAGGGGAATCTCTGTTCCGGCACCTGGGGCACCTCCTCCCCCTCTTTCTCCACCGGCTTTGGTGTCTGCAGGGCTGTTTCTCTCACGTATTCCCACTCCTTTCTCTCTGGCTGCAATTGCTGGCTGTTTTTTCCCCCCTCAACTATGTTATCTAAGAGGCACTACCACTACAGCTGATAGGCTCAGTTTTGGCCAGCAGCAGGTTCGTCTTGGAGCCAGATGGCATTGACTCTGTTGGACATAGGGAAAGCTTCTGGCATTTTCTCACAGAAGCCACCCCTATAGCCCCCCCCACTACAAAACCCTTGCCACACAAGCCCAATACAGGCTAATTTCTGAAAAGAGATCACACCCACTTGTGGCATGAGGGAGCACAAACTAGTATAGCTTACGTAAAAACTGTTATGTGAAGAGTTGTTCTATCTCAGGAGCAAAGTACACGGTGCCCTTTGCCAGACAGTAGTGATAAAGAATAAGGCATAACTTGCAAAAACTTGAATACAGTAATGTACTGTGTGACAGGCCCCGTCAAAATATTTCACAAAAAGGTTGAGCTGATTTTTGATTACAGCTAGTGATATGAGTGTTCAGCTCATGCGATAATACTATTTCTCAGAGACAACACCCTAGCTGGGTGATGTCCTTCAAATTAATGTCCTTCAAAATAAAGAATCACTTCCAAAATTTCAAATGTTATTCTGTATCCTCATTTTTTTCCTCCTATCTTATAAAAAGTGATTTACAAGTACTCTACAATGACATTGTGAGGAAATCTTAAATAATAATATCATTTTATTAGCACACCTGTAGATACACAATCCCAACAATGCAGTAACTTCTTTTTTTTTTTTAATTTGGACATCATGAAATCACAACTTGTTATCCTACTGTCATAATATTAATCTTTGAGTGATCTTTAAGAGTAATCTTTGTTCTTTAACTCCTTATTTCAATATTGACAAGAAGTGGATGCCAGCAAAAGTACCTTATATCTTATAATGCTTCATGAGGCTATATCAGAGGAGTTTTCCAGGCTAGAAGAACATTATCTCACTTCATTACGGTAATTATTTTTTTCATTTCTTGTGTGGTTAAATGGGTGAGGTTTTGGTATTTTCTGTGCTGTGAATACTTACAGTATAAAGTAAATTAGATCCAAGTTGCAAATACAAATAGGTGGGAAATTTTATAGACTTACATATCAAGGGTTAACACCGAAACCCTGAGCAAAATAATTAGTGGACTTTCCTTGCCCTTGGAAATGTGGCTGGGCTCAGCTGGAGAGAATTATGCTGTTAAGAAAGGGACTATGAGAAGAGCTTTAATCTTGCCACTATCTTGTTTCTATGTTGACCTAGGAAGTGGAGAGAGGGAGAGAGGAATCTGACTGTGAAAAGTCCTTTTGACTCCATTTAGTAGGCTGTTGCTTCTTCTAACCTTAGCATTCCTTAGAAAACAACCAGATTGATGGTAGTGCAATGTAATTTTTGTTAGATCTAACAGTTGAATAAAGATAATTTTAGACAATTATAATCATAGAATCATAGAATCATTAAGGTTGGAAAAGACCTCTAAGGTCATCGAGTCCAACCGTCAACCCAACACCCCCTATGCCTACTAAACCATGTCCCTGAGCACCTCATCTATACGTCTTTTAAATACCTCCAGGGATGGTGATTCCACCACTTCCCTGGGCAGCCTGTTCCAAGGCCTGACCACTCTTTCAGTAAAGAATTTTTTCCTAACGTCCAGCCTAAACCTCCCTTGGCGCAACTTGAGGCCATTTCCTCTCGTCCTATCGCTGGTTACTTGGGAGAAGAGACCAACCCCCACCTCACTACAACCTCCCTTCAGATAGTTGTAGAGCGCGATGAGGTCTCCCCTCAGCCTCCTCTTCTCCAGACTAAACAATCCCAGCTCCCTCAGCCGCTCCTCATAAGGCTTGTTCTCCAGGCCCTTCACCAGCTTTGTTGCCCTTCTCTGGACACGCTCCAGCACCTCAATGTCCTTCTTGTAGTGAGGGGCCCAAAACTGAACACAGTACTCAAGGTGCGGCCTCACCAGCGCCGAGTACAGGGGCACAATCACCTCCCTGCTCCTGCTGGCCACACTATTCCTGATACAGGCCAGGATGCCGTTGGCCTTCTTGGCCACCTGGGCACACTGCCGGCTCATGTTCAGCCGGCTGTCAACCAGCACCCCCAGGTCCTTCTCCTCTGGGCAGCTTTCCAGCCACTCTTCCCCAAGCCTGTAGCGTTGCCTGGGGTTGTTGTGGCCGAAGTGCAGGACCCGGCACTTGGCCTTGTTGAACCTCATGCAGTTGGCCTCGGCCCATCGATCCAGCCTGTCCAGGTCCCTCTGCAGAGCCTTCCTGCCCTCCAGCAGATCAACACTCCCGCCCAGCTTGGTGTCTGCAATAAAATAAAATTCAGAAAGTAGAAAGGAAGATCAAATAGCTAAGATGCAAGCCAGGAGAAAACTGGAGTTTATGCAGAAAATGTAAGAGTACAGCATAGTGAAAGGACAGGAAATCCCTTTATTTCTAGGGTTGGTTAATTGAGGTCATGTAACTAAACATTATGGCTGTCAAGAGGGACAGCAAGTTATATTGCTTTTGGCATGGAGCTGCTACTGGCTATCACTGGTAGCCCTACACCTTTTTGGATTGTCAAGGAATCATTCTAACACATATAAAGTTATAAATAGAGGGGTGCAATCAGATTTTAGCATTGAATTTTCAGTCATTTGTGTGTGTATTTCTACTAGAGAAATGGTGGGGGAGGAAGGTCCACACTGCAAGACTACTAATCAACAAATGCTCATTAGTTCATTACGTAGGTGCATAATTTGATAAGCAATATTGGGAGTGGTTTGTTTCTGAAGATGAAATGAGCTATTAAAAATATTACTGACTGCACTCAAAATGTATTTTGAATTATTTAAGGCATATCTTGGTACTTGGGGAGGTAAAGTTGACTGGACTTCTCTACCTGCAGTGCTGCTTCAGCTGAGGTTTAGGCAGTACCACAATTCAGCACTGTAGTGGGGAAAACAGACACTCTGCCTCCCACTGTGAGATGACAGCCCTTCTGCAAATAGTTTCCTTGTGGCCAGCTGTTCCAAAAGGAAGAGAGTGAAGAAAGCAAAATGGTGTTCCTCCTAAAAAATCCATTTGTCTTGTGTCTTCTTAGAAAAGAAGACTAAGTATTTTCACAGGACTGGAAACTACTCATCTCTGAGTGGGGTGTCATAGAAGAAGATAGAAATACAGTCAATATAATTGACTTCTTATTTTCAAGTGCCAGGTAACTGTTGAGCTGTTTTAATGATTCCTTAATGCATTTCAAATATGACCATTGTTAGTGCAGAATTTTATTGTGCTCACCTTGTGAAATGTTCAAGATTTGTTTCTAAAATAACTTCATGGTTTACATAGAGTTTTGGGACAGCTTATCCACAGTGTCTGGCTTCCTCCTGAGTGCAAGACAGAAAAAAGGCTACATGGGCTGAAATTTCAATATTAATTCAATTAACTGTCCTGGGGTAAGAAATGTTTTATTGTCTCTGAGAATAAGGTTCACGTAGATGGAGTTAGTTAATTATGAAAAACCAGACTGTCATAAAGCCAAACATTGCATTTGGATTTCTAGCTTGGAATCCTTTGCAAAGCTTTGAGGAAAAAATCTCTTTTTATACAACTGTTTGGTGAGTTTTAAGCCACTGACAGAATGTAAGGCACTGGGCCATCTCTACCATATGCTATTACAAAAGAGAGAAAGACAGCAAATATTCAGGGTGGATGAGGGGAGCATATTAGGCATGTAACAGCCATCAGCCTGCTGTCTCCTGGCAGATACATCTGAATGCTGTGTTTGCTGTGGTAAGAAGTGCAGTGGCACACCCAAACTGAAAATATAACCAATAATCCTGTACTGACTGCTGTTGATAACAATACTTCCTTTTTTTGTGTGGTAGTACTGGAACTGTAGCTGCCTTTCCCAGCACTCTGCTTTTCATTCCATCTCGTTTCTTTACTTTTTGCAGGATGTACAGATGGAAAAGAAATATTGGGTCATCTGGTCTTAGCTTTGCTATAACCAGACTCTAAATATTTCTGCTTCAGGACCGTGGATATTGCAGTTCACAAAAATAGGTTGAAAAAGGGAAGGAAGTAGTAAAACATCTGTTTTCTGTTGCAGACTCGATTTCTTTTGCTAAAAATGTCAAATATGACAACACCTTGTTTCTATTTCTGTTATTCTGTTATCATATTTTCTCTTTACTGTTGAAGGAAAACTATCTCCAACAAAAGGGGAGAAGGCAGTAGGAAAAGGAGACTCAGAACATTATTCCTCCATTGAGAAAACAAAGTCAATAATCCCTACTAACAGCCTTTACTCTGACCATTGATAAGAAAAGAATAAATAAACTCTGCCAGCAGCAGTTACAACTAAGGCTGTCAAAAGGGCAGGAAGGTATCGGAGAAAGGTGAGTAGCTGGTGTGACCATGTCTAATTCAATACACAGAATACAATTATGGACAAAAAATTTAACAGTAGAATGTAAAAGAGTATGTGCAATCTAAATGTGCCCAAGACTGCATACGCTCAGTGTATGAGAATACTCTCAGTCATAGCAGGCATCTCTGCCATCTGATAAGTGCTCCAGGAAGTTAGCTTGAAGAGGAGCAAACACTCCCAAGAAGATCAGCACATATATTGAGTAAACATGAAGAGAGATCACCCTTTATTGCTTTATTCCTTACTAAGGAATGTGATTCTAGTCTGGGCAGAAAACCTGATTGTGAGACAAGCTAGGAAAAAAACCCCACTTTTAACACTTAGAGACCTCCTCCCTTATCAATTAACAAGTGTCATATGAAGACTCCTCACAAGTCCCAAGATGACAACGGCAATGGGAATGATGCTGCTCCCTGGAAACACCATTGCAGAATCAAGTCATCAACAGCTAAATAGGACTGCTTTCACACAGCTGTGCACAGGGAGAGAAAAGTGGATGGGGAGACAAATTCTATCACTGGTCTGGAGCACGAGGTGAAAGCAGCTGCTGCATCTTTCTTCTCCATATGCACATTTAACCCCTGCGCTCCAGATGCCTTGGTATAGCAATATATAACATACATATATATGTTATACATACATATAAATACTCACTAAGAACAATGCAAGGCCTTTGGAAATAAGAGTCCTATATAAACAATGCCTTTTTACAAAGTCAGTAGAAGTTTGTAAAAAAAACCCCTCACCCAATGAAAGTAACTGACAAGTTATTTTACTTGAATAATACATCGAGCTCTGAGACCAAATTCACACTGGTTATTCATGTGGATGATTCCCAAGATGATGAAACCCCTGGGAATTCTACGATGTGCAGTGTCTGTTGTGGTTACCATGGCTATTACAATATTACTAGGCAGGTGAAAGTAGAATTGTCCCATCAGAAACCACCAAAGGCAAAGGAGTGAAGAGAGCTCTTTCAGAGAATGCTGGTGCTCTGGGTGTCATATATTTGCTTACATGGACATTTGTGTTTACCCATTTACCCATGCAGACCATCCTGTGTTCATGGGCAGAACATTCTGTGGAATAGAAAATTGCTACTCTGTCGCTCTTGGTGGACTATGATTCCTGTAAGGACTGCCAATTCTGAATAGGTAAATCAAGTTTTTGCCTAAAATAGACGCCTTCTCTTCAGATCTTTTCTGATTGGAGCTAGTGTTTGACAGATCTTGCTGTGAACTGTATGGGGTGCTAACCTGCTGCGTCCCATGGGTGCCTGTGAAGCAGAAGTAGAACAATGAGTCATTTCAGATAGTATTTCAATGTCTCCTCAGCATGTCCTCCTTTGTTGACTCAAATCCTTTGGTACTGAGCTTTCCAGTCTCCTTCCAGAATTCCTCATAAAAATGGACAGAGAATGATGGGTGAGAGCTTAGGCACTGTGGGAACTTGCCACAGTTAAGCTCTCTGGGACCAAGAGTCTCCACCTCTATCCTTGGCCTTTGGTGGATCCATTTAGATCTGTGTAGCTTGGTTTTCATTATTTCCCTATTTTTCTTGAGGCCAGACATTCATATTTATGCCTGAATGAAGGGTTGGGAATGATTTGGCTTGCAGATGGGTTTCTCAGGAAACACTATTGTGTTAATCGATTTGTCTATGGTGATCTTGAGACTGCATATAAATAATCTTTGAGTGCCCAGCTACTTGAACTTGTTTAATAAACATCTGGCCCTTTTCTGAAACACTGGAAACATAAGGGTATTTTCAGTGGTACACTAATGATTTGGCTGTACCTGGTGCTTCCCTGTTATCAAGACACCAAAGACTGCGTAGCTTTTGCAACCACAAAATTATGGGATATATAAGGTCATGTGGTCTGATCTCCTGCTCAAAGCAAAACCAACTGCAAGGTCAGTTCAGGGTTCTCCAGTTATCCGGTCTAATTTGGAGTATCTCCAAAGATATTCCACAGCTGCTTTGAGTAACCTCATGTTTGACCATCCTCACTGTGACTTTTTTTTTTTCTTGTATTTAATCAGAATTTCCCTTGATGCAGCTTTTGTCCATGGCCTCTTATCCTTTCACTATATACCTCTGAGAAGAGTCTGGCTCTCAAAGTAGTCGAAGTCATCTTAGTTAGCTCATCTCTCCCAAGCCTTCCCTCCCTTCTTCATTTGGGCTGAAGGAACATAATGGATAATTATGTTGCTTCTAGTCTGCACCAAGAGAGGAGTGAGTAAGAGAGATGTGAATTCAGTCTTCACTGATTCTTCTTCTTTGCCTCATTGTAAGCTATACAATGATGCTGCTGACAACTGAAACCTGTTGGATTGAAACTTTATTACTGTGTCAGCTTCCTTAGTGCTAGATGAAACCATATGAGCCCTGTATCTCTAGACAAGTGTCATTCTTTTCCAGTCTTTGTGTATGAGTGGGCGTCTTTCTCTGCAACTGTCATTCTGTGTACCTATCTTTATTATGGAGTGATAAGAGAAGTGTGCTCATTTGCATAAATGAAACAAGTAGAAGGTGTGAAGTAGCTATATGGAATCTGATATGGCCATGAAGTTACTAATTACTTTTGCTTCTGAAAGTAAGATAATTTCATGCTGAACTGCCTAGATGCCTGAGCAATTCCCTTGCTTTTCATGTCTCAAAGTATATTTATATTTATTCATTCTTTTTCTTTAAATATCCTTAAAAAGATTTTCTAACATACTCAGTTTTAACTGCATATCTTCAGAACTATTATATAATGATTAGTTCAATTTATTTTCTTACCTGTGTTACCATATTTGCCAAGCATAAGGACAAACTTGTCTGATAAACCCTGTGTTATTTTCCATGGAGAATTAGGATTAGCTGGATACAAAGAATACATACCAGGGTTTAATTTCTTAATTTTCATCAATGCCATCAGAATTTATTTTGTATTAACAAATATAAGAAAAATAAAAACAATCTTTCTAGCATCCCTAATCACAAGGAAAGTCTTGAAAGTGCAACCTTAATTTAGTACGTACCCAGTTCTGCATGTTTCTATTCCACTTCCCCAAGGAAATATATCCCACTTTCCATAACTGTTTGTCCTCTGAAATAAATGGTGATGGGAACATGAAACTCCAGTGGCCTTCATTCAGTCTAAAAATGACTAAAAAATGTGTTATGGCCCTCTACAGACAAGCATAAGAAAGAGCCTTAGCAGCTACAGGTGAGATATTACTCACTAAGTATTCTCTACCCTGACTTTTTTTTTTCTGCATGGGAAACCAAGTAGGTAGAAATAAACAGTGAAAATCAAAGAAGGTACAGTGCTTTAAACAAACCTCACTGAGATATTCAGATAGTTTACAGTATTAATGCCTGTTTAAAAATACGCTGGTTTTTAGGGATTTTTCTTTTTTTTTCTTTTTTTTGTTTTCTTCTGTAGCAACTGTCTAATTAATCAAATGAACTCATCCCTTTGCTCTTTTTTAAGATTCTGGGACAAAGTAGCTAAACTGAATAAAATGCTTCTACTCACATTCATTTTGCATTTTGAAACATCTTTGTTGATTAACAAATATACAGCGAAGGTGTTGCTACAATGGAGGAGAAATTCTAATCTCTGATATACAGTGCAAATCACAGCCTCTGAATAACTCAAAAAACAGACTAATATGAATAGTACATTGACAGCTTCCCTGCTTTCCTTCTTTACCCATCCTTTCCTATCTGCTCATGTCCCAGAGGTCAAGTAAACAGAAATCTTCTGAAAAGGCCTGCCTGAGAAAGCGGGAACTCTCCCATTTTCCTGAGGGGCAATTCAGCTCCCCTTAAACCTGCAGAATCCCCAGGGACTGCTAAGAATACCCTTGTAGTGCTGCAACTTCTGCAACTGTGAAACACAAAACTGACACAATTACAAGACATAGATTAAGATGTTTCAATAGCTTCAGCCACCCATGAGGACAAGTAAAAACCTAGGACACAAGCCTCTTGCAGAAAACACCCTTTCTTTTGATTGAATGCCTTTTGAAATTGCCCTCATTATGGTGCAAGGTAACATGCAATGGGGTTGCCTCTCAAAGTGACCCTGTTAGAGATTGCCACTTGTGAGAAAATCCATTCAAAAGTGGAGGCTGAATGAAACTGTATAGCAGGTCAAATGGCATTAGTTAGAGAAATGAAGAGAGGTGCTTCAGTCCAATGATTCTCTGGGAAGTTAAGCAACAATAACAAATTCCATGAATAAAAATGCACAAAGATCAGAGAAATGAAAAACTGGCAGAGGTTGGTGAGAAAGGTCTCCAAGCACTTCCTTTTTCCAGGCATCACTGAGCAGAAGCAGCTCTTCTGGGGGAAGAATGATGAAATCTCTGAAAAAAGGCATGCCAAGTGGTCTGGAAACACCTAGATGGAGATCTTTACAGAGTTGCTTTCGTCTGGGGTGTTCCTAAATTATCCCACTGTTGTCAAGGCTGTCCTGCAGCCTAGAAGTACAGCTTTTGAGTCTTCTGTCAACAGTGAAGTCTGACTGGTACAGCAGGGGATTCAGAAGAAGCCCCACTCTCTCTGTTCTATCAAAGCCCAGTGCAAAACTCAGCTCATTTTATGGACAAGAAAAAGATAGATGAAGACAACACAAGGCTGTAGTGTTATTGACTCTAATCACCCATGAACAACAATCATTTTGGTGTGCCTCCTCACTCTGCAGGACAAGGCACAGCACAAAAGCTAGTTGCAGTAGTCAGGTGAAAATGTAGGGGGGATGCACTGGTTTGAAATTGGTTTCTTTTCTGGGGTTTCCTGTGATGACTTTCTGTTCATCATTTTTCATTTCAGAGTACGAGGACCAATCAGTGAGCTGTGTGCTTTTCCTTTTTGCTGAACAGTACTTGGAAGTCAACACTCACTGCACATTTCAGAATGAAACAAAAAATGGAAACGGTATGCTGCAGGTTATTTACAGATTGCTGGTGAGCAAATTTAATCACAGAACTCTGTAACTCTATCATCATTTCCCTTGATGAGAACATCACAGACTTAAATTTTGTAAAGGAGGGGGAAAATAGACATAATCCATGTATAACAGTAACAGCCAATTCCGCTGTGACGGGAAGAGGCACTGTATTAGGGCCAATACATTAGACCAACTTTTGCATTGCAGCTGGGACTCTTAATGGCCATTAAAATTCCCCTGGCATTTCCCTGAGCAGGTAACTGAGCCCGTCAAAGAAGCTTTCATTTTTAGCCCTATTGAGAAGGCAAGATACATCATAATCATCTTGCTTAGTTGCCTCCTTATGAATTCTTTGCATGTAACAAATGTTTCAAGTACAGTAATACATATATTGGAGTTCAGTATAAGTGCCAGGTAACTCATGTGTGTTGTGGATAATAAGGAGGTTTCCAATTATGATAATCAATTTTCTGGGAGATTCAGTATATCTCCTCTCCTTTTAGACCTGCATTTACCTTCAGGTTTGGATAAGAAACATCTGTTATTCCATCTATCATAATTTATTTCTAACCAACAGAGGTGAATTAATAATTGCCAAAAAAGCTGAAAAACAAATGTTTAGCTGAGGAATAACCATTGCAGTTTGTGGTGATCGGGGTCCCGGTGCATATGCGTATCATTGTTAGTTTGCTGGTGTAATAAAGCACAAAAGTAGTCGGAAACCTGTTCCCTCTTTCTTGCTCATGTCACCCAGTCTGTTCTTACTTTGATCTTCCAGTTAAAACTCAAGTGGCTTTTGGCAATAAACTTCCTGATTATAATTCTCTCTTGTGCTCCGCTCTCATAGTATCTTACCTTTTGAAACCCCACTACTGCTGCTCTGTGTATTGGGTTTATGTGGCAAGGTTTTCATACCAGGGGGGCTGCAGGGGTGGCTTCTGTGAGAAGATGCCAGAAGCTTCCCCTATGTCCGATAGAGCCAACGCCAGCCTCCAAGATGGACCCGCTGCTGGCCAAGGCCAAGCCCATCAGCAATGGTGGCAGTGCCTCTGGGGTAACATATTTAAGAAGGGGAAAGAAACTGATGTGGAGCAGCAGCTAGAGAGAAAGGAGTGAGGATATGTGAGAGAAACAACTCTGCAGACACCAAGGTCAGTGAAGAAGGAGGGAAGGAGGTGCCTCAGGTGCCAGACCAGAGATTCCCCTGCAGCCCATCGAGAAGACCATGGTGAGTCAGGCTGTCCCCCTGCAGCCCATGGAGGTCCACAGTGGAGCAAATACCCACCTGCAGCCCATGGAGGACCCCACGCCGGAGCAGGTGGATGCACCCGAAGGAGGCTGTGACCCCGTGGGAAGCCTGCTCTGGAACAGGCTCCATGCAGGACCTGTGGCCCTGTGGAGAGAGGAGTCCACACTGGAGCAGGTTTGCTGGCAGGACTTGTGACCCCGTGGGAGGCACCCACGTGGAGAAGTTAATGGAGGACTGTCTCCCATGGGAGGGACCCCACGCTGGAGCAGGGGAAGAGTGTGAGGAGGAAGGAGCGGCAGAGGCAACGTGTGATGAACTGACCATAACCCCCATTTCCCTCCCCCTGTGCCGGTCAGGGGAAGGAGGTAGAGAAATCGGGATTGAAGTTGAGCCCTGGAAGAAGGGAGGGGTGGGGGGAAGGTGTTTTAAGATTTAGTTTTTATTTCTTATTACCCTACTCTGATTTGATTGGCAATAAATTAAACTAATGTCCCCAAGTCGAGTCTGTTTTGCCCATGATGGTAATTGGTGAGTGATCCCTCCCTGTCCTTATCTTGACCCATGAGCCTTTTGCTATATTTTCTCTCCCCTGTCCAGCTGAGGAGGGAAGTGATAGAGCGGCTTTGGTGGGCATCTGGCATCCAGCCAGCGTCAACCACCCCCCCACTGCTTCTGTGAACGTGCTTGGTTTCCTAGGTATTTATACATACAGCTATCCACCATTGCATTTAAGGCCATTGAATATATATATTGTACGCTTATGTGTTTTGTCCACTTCTTTTCGTGAATCTTTCTGCTAGTCTGTGCTTTTCCTGGCCTGTGTCTCCTATTGCTATCTGTATTTCTTTTCTCTCTTGTTTGTTTTAAAACATCTCCCCAGACTTGCAACAGATTCTAACTTAAGTGAAAAAATGCATTTTGTAAGCTTTATGCCTTGGGTTAGCACTAGCATTCTCTACTAACCCTTCATATTCTGATTCCTTCAGTGTTGCTGTCTGCTCACCCAGAGAAGAAATCCGACAGGTTGTGACAGAAAAAGGCAACCTTTCTGTAAGGTTTCAGGCAGCAACCTCATCTCTGTAAGGATAACTATTTAGGCTCAGGTAACTAATCCTTAATACCCCAGATATCCTGCAGGAAATTTTTTTTTTCTTGTACTGTTCATGTCCCTCAGCAGGGAAAGTGCTTGAACCACTGGAGTGGAAATTAGATTAACTGTTCCCTGGAATTTTGTTTTCTTCTTCAGCTTATGAATACTGAAAATGACCATTACAACTCACTCCTTTTAAGTCAATTTCGTCATTGAGAGTGGAAGTTTTCATCATGTTATTGTTAAGGCTAGTGTAGCTGCCAAAAGTATTTATGATTTTTTTTCTCTCTCTGTTGTTAAAATAAGCCCATCTATCAGAATCAGGCTGTCAGCTCATGTGAAAAACAAACCAAAACCTAATCTGGAAAACTCCATGTATGGCTTCCTAAGTGTCAGCCATGTGGGTTATTACAGCTGTTTTCAAAGAAAGGGCCTCTGATGTCCGATGTGACTCATTGCAGAGTGTCTTGAAGAGAATGGTGAGTGAAAACCTGTACCAAATGAAAGCCTGCAGGAATAATTGTTGAGTAAAAATGTCTTATTCCAGTAAATTATATTGGATTTTATTATTATTATAAAATTATATTAGCTTCGGCATGCAGTGGGTTACCTTTTTGATTGTGATTTTAATATCTGTTGTGGTCTCTTGGTGATAGTTCTCTTGCCTCTGAATCACGAGCACTGTTACATATGGGTGCAACTCATTCCCTGAAAAAGTCCAACTATTTTATTTCTACAGAGCATTTGAGCAGGACTTAAACAGTGCTATCTCCACACCTAAATGTAAGAAAGAAATGAAGACATTATGATTTAAAAAAAGATTTTAATTTTTGGTTGTTGCTACTCTTTGGTTTCTTTTCTGTCTAATTCTGTCTACTACAAAGATTTGTATGTAGCAGTAGGAGACTGTATCCATCAGAAAACAGATAAAAGGACCTAGCTTTGTAGCAGCTTAGTGTACATCTCTGAGTAGTAACAGGGATCAAGCTTCTGCACTTGGCACATTGCACCATGATTATCCACTTGAACCAGGGCAGCAGGCTCAGCCTGGCAAAATCCCTCCTGGTAAGAGTTACCCGTATATAGCACTGATCTGCATGAAGTCTTTCTATAAGGTAACCTGTTTGGTCTTTTTGGGCTGCATTATTTTGAGCTTCTTTCGTATTTTTGCCATGCATTTCAGTGAGCATACTCTTGTCCACATGGGACTCCTTACTGGAAGCACTGTATGCTCGGCACGGGATATGCTTGTACTTGTGGGAAGCTGAGGGGCCCCATCAGTGATGGGGTATGTGAAATGCTTGCATAAATCCAGCCACTGTTTTGGACAGTGGAGCCTCATATGGGCATGAGATGAGCAGAAGGCCTTATAGGAGCAAAATTTCAACTAGAGAAGACACCAGAAGCCAAAGAAATCATTCATGTTACATATAATTACCGGGAAAATGGAGGAGGCTGGACTGCTGCATTCAGCTGGCTTTTAATAACACTATCTCCCTGTGGAGAGGAGTGATTTTGAACCAAAAGTATAAACACTGAGGAGTAACAATCTAATACATGCAGGTTTAACAGGTCCCCAATACCTGGAGGAAGGTAGTCATGAACTCAAGCTAAGCAAGAAAGACATTTCTCTGGGCACACAGATGAGACCAGCCAAAGCCATTCCGTGGCACGCTGCCCTTCCTATGTGTGTCCTGGTTTTGGCTGGGATAGAGTTAATTTTCTTCCTAGTAGTTGGTATAGTGCTGTGTTTTGGATTTAGTATGAGAATAATGTTGATAACACCCTGATGTTTTAGTTGTTGCGAGGTAGTGTTTACACTAATCAAGGACTTTTCAGCTATCCATGCTCAGCCAGGTGCACAAGAAGCTGGGAGGGAGCATAGTCAGGAGAGCTGACCCAACTGGCCAATGGGGTATTCCATACCATATGACATCATGCTCAGTATATAAATCTGGGGGGAGAAGAAGGAAGGGAGTGATAGCGGTTGTCTTTCCAAGTAACAGTTATGCGTGATGCAGCCCTATTTCCTGGAGATGGCTGAACACTTGCCTGTCGATGGGAAGCAGTGAATGAACTCCCTGTTTTGCTTTGCTTGCCTGCGTGGCTTTTGCTTTACCTATTAAACTGTCTTTATCTCAACCCAGGAGTTTTCTCATTTTTACCCTCCCAATTCTCCCACCCATCCCACTGGAGGAGCGGGGGGGGGGAAGGGGAGAAGGGGGGAGGAGGGAGCGTGCAGCTGTGTGGTGGCTGGTTGCTGGCTGGGGTTAAACCACAATGTGCGCAAAGTAGTTGCTCTGTATCATTGCAGTGGGGCATCAGAAGGCAGAATTGTAAGGTAGGAAGCTGTCCAGTGGAGACATGGCAGTAGTTCCTCTTTCAAAGCATGGTATTGAGCTGAGGGAAGTTACCAGGGGATCTTCTCAAGTGCTGTTGGGCTGCATGTATGCTGTAGCTTTTGCCAGATAGCCACATACACTCCGCATCTGGCCTGCTGTTACTTGTGAACAGGAACTTGAGTTGAGAACACTGAAAATCAACAGCAAATCCTTTGCCTAAGTACATTTTCCTTGCTACCTGTATGAGTGGAGGACAATGTGAGAAAGAATTCGGGTAACATTGACATGCCACAGTCTGTGTAAGGATACGTGCTTTGTTGTGGCAACTTTCTATAGTAGGTATGAGGACAACTGGGGGATCATTTGCACCAGATTGGAAGATGGTCTTTTCTGTCTATGGATCAGGTTCAGGTAACCAAGTTTTGATCCAGAACAGAAGAAGTAAGAAATGACAAATTTTTCTAGCAACCAGTCCATAACTTTTTTATCAAGGGCTTAAAAGAAGTATGAAAATGAGAAAACAAAGAAAAGGTGTGTTTTTAGAATTTCTGTGTTACTAAAAAGTAATGACTGTAGCTTTATTTCAGAAGCCTCCCTCAGAAATGCAATTCTATGCCACAGTTTCTGAATTCCACCCTGAGCATGACAAATGGTTTTCCCTTCCCGCTTCACAATCGTTTAGGGAGCTTGGACACAGGAGGAAATGGTAGCCTGAAACAGTCCCTGTGCTGCACTGAAACACTAGCTGAGGTTGCAGAGTCACTGGTGACTACCTCTAAGGATAACATGGCTATTACTCCAGCTCTCTGGTGCCAGGACATAGTTTTTCTGTCTCTGGAAATGCATGCAAATTAATTGAATTAATTACTTGGTGGAATAACTAGAGGAGAAATAGTGAGTTATCAAGGGTTGTGCTCTTCCTGGACTGTCTGGGAGCTCTCTGGGAAGGTCACAGTTGCCATTCTATCACAGGGGAGCTGAAATGAAGCAAGTGCTAAGCACACCTCCAATAGACACAAGCCTTTCCAGCTTTCCTTTCTTTCCAGGAAAGGAAAGCCTGAATCCACTTTTCAATGGCTTCTCAGGGACTCTGAAAAGTCTTATGTGTACCACTCACTTTAAGCAAGGAACTGATTTCTTTGAGAAAAATCAGGCTACCACACAAATGAGTTCATTACAAGGCTCAGTGCTAGGAAAAGCATGCTGCCACATGTGCACTGTACAGTTGTTGCCGTCCTACTCTGATCCAGTGATGTAGGCATTTGTAGGTTTGGTTACTCATGCTCTGGGTATATGTAACAGGATGTGCTGCTATAAATCAATGTTTGTATGTTTCATTTTCTTTCCCTGAAGTCACAACTGGAGCCCATGCAGATGTTGGAGGGAGAATGATATTTCAGCTTTACTGATAGTGACAAAGGGAGCAAGGCAGTTCCCTTATCCTGAAGGCTACAACAGGTATTCTTCAACTGCAGTTCCTGGCTGCTGTTATAGCGCAGAGGAATGGGGAGGCAAGAAGATGGGGATGAACATTCAGCATGCTGGCAGGCATAAGTCCTTTATTACTAGAACATCAGTGTTTCAGGTTTTCCATGTTACAAAGAAGAACCCAACCTTATGGCTTTCTCCTAAGATATCAGTCACATCTTTCATAATCATAGCAACAATGATTACTTCCTTCAACTAAATATGTCCTCACTAGTCATTTTGTCTTTTGTCTGTTTCTGAATTTCCTTCAGCAACAAATTGGAGCCATGAGCAAACTTTGTATAACTGTAGTAATGAGGATTTTCCAGCTAGACCCCTAGCAGTCTCATTACAGCTTAAGGTGGCCAAGGCCAACCTAACCTCCAAATTATCCTCAAGTATTTATTTCCCCATTCTTTTGCTCATAACATTCCTAGAGATATTGAGGTATAAACAGGCTTCATAGTAGAAGCACTGGAAAGGCTTTTTCTAACTGTTCATATTAGAAAAGCTTTTGGGACTTCAATGGACCGTGAGCTGTGGTCTTCTAACATTGCTAACAGCTTGGCAATTCCACACTGAGGAATGTTAATGGCTTTATTAACCTAAATTTAGTGATTTTTATGGCTAAAAAGTATAAGACGGTTTTGCAATGCAATGCTTCTGCTCAAGGACTTCAGCCTTGGCCTTAGTGTACTACATGCAAAGAGGACCATTTTCCCCTGAGCTCTACTTTGGTGTGAAGCTAACACAAACTACAGATGCAAAAGGATGGAAAGCTGCACGGTAAGACTCAATCCAAACATTGCTTGGGGGAATATATGTCAGCTGTTGATAATTTATTTCTTTCCTACTGCATGAATTTAATCAGAAAAAAATCATAGGACTTTGGAAAGGCTCCAAAACACTCCAAGTCAGTAACTGCATCTGCAATGTATTGACTAATGTATATCAGCATGGTCTTGACTGTTCATAAAACCCTAAATTCTGAAATTTCAATAATGGAAATATCATAATTTTTAATTTAGAGTGGCAAGTTATTGACCCCACTTTGCCTTCCTTCCTTATTTCTTCAGATCAGTGTTTCTACAACAGTGGAGGTTCAGACTTGACATTAGGAGGTTCAGACTTGACTTTAGGAAACATTTCTTTCTTGAGAGGGTAGTCAAACACTGGAACAAGCTTCCTGGAAAGTTTGTTCATGCCCCAAGTCTGTCAGCATTTAAAAGGCATTTGGACAATGCCCTTAACAATATTCTTTAAATTTTGATCAGCCCTGAAGTGGTCAGGCAGCTGGACTGGATGATTGTTGTAGGTCCCTTCCAAGAATTCAATTCAATTCAATTCAATTCAATTCAATTCAATTCAATTCAATTCAATTCAATTCAATTCAATTCAATTCAATTCAATTCAACTCAACTCAACTCAATTCTATTCTATTCTATTCTATTCTATTCTATTCTATTCTATTCTATTCTATTCTATTCTATTCTATTCTATTCTAAAGAAATTATACCTGGGTTTTCTTTTTGCCTGTTTTAATATTTTTCTTCACTGCAAGATTTTTAGAGCTTAGTCCAATAAGATAATATATATATAGCTGAAGAAGAAATGTTATTCTTTTGAGATGAAAAAAGACAATAAACATCCAAAAACATGCAAAAAAGAAGAAGTAAAAGATTTAATCAGTTGTTTCTCAAAAATATGGAAATGTACTTGAAAATTTAATCAGAAATTTTGGAGTTTGACAAATAGAAATAATTTTAAAAGGTTTTCACTTTGAGGTAGAGAATAATTTTTTAAATCAAGAACATTTCATAAGCCCTGTACAAGTTTATCAGAAATAAAAGTTGGAGGCAGCTTTTAAATATGGAATAGTTGAAATGACTATCAAGGTTCTCTTTTCCAGTAACTTTTAACAGAATATTTTCAATGAACAATGTACTATATGTGATATGAAAATGTTTGTCTTCTGAAATGGAGAAGGTACATGCGGTTTAAAATTATCTTACTGGAAGGAAGCAGCATCAGGTTGTCACACTATTTCAAAGACATAAACACAGTGACACTATACTTAATGTTTCTAGATTGATTTCTAATGATTTTTAGGTACATCTTCAATATGACATTTACAGTGTTATTTTGCCCTCCCTCCCAAATGCTTGTGTGCAGTTTATGCTGAAAAGTTACTCAACTGAAAAAATACTTTCTATTTGATCAGAAGAAAATATAGAATCATAAATGTAAACTTGTTTTAACCTTTTTTTTTTTTTTTTTGAAAGGGAGATAATTCCAGCTATGCATAATTGGGAATTCAGTGGAGTTATTTTATATTTATGCAGGGACATATAGAGACAGAATCTGGAATCACTAGTAGAAGAAAGAAAAAAAGTTTATTTATATACTAAATATTACCTTTTCTGAAGGCCTACTGCAACAAATGATAGCTACTTTTAGATGTCAAAGTCATTGCTAGAAAATAAATGATTGAAGTGTTATTTTAAAAAAGTGGTGATTCTGGCCATAGCAGTTTTGAGGTGAGAAGTTGTAATAATTTTGCTGCAATGTGTAACTAGCAAAGAGGAAAGCCTCACTTTTTCATGCCCTATCTCAATGATATGATGTAATATTGCTCACTTTATCACTTATTATACACTAGATGTTTTAGATGGGCCATTTCTCGATGGGCTGATGATAAAAGAAAGAAATGTGTAGGAAAGAAGTGTCCTTTTTTTTTTTTTTTCTTACTACCTTCTCATGGTATTAAATATTTTATAGTTTTTGCTATTGCTGAAAAAAATGAAAACTTGAGAAAGGATTCCATCAATCCGTATAAAACAGTTTTTCGCCCTTACTCCCAATGAATGTCAGTTGCTAATCTCCCACAACTCAGAAGTGAAGAATTATCTAAGCCATCACCTGGAAACCACATGCACCAGAAAAAACAAAATCAGGCAATTTCTGGGAAATGAGATTTCATATATATTTTTAGGTATTTACATATATATTTAACTGAGATCAAATGTCTTTTTTTTTCCTTGTCAATAGTGCCCATATGCAAGAAAACCATGCATAACTGTAATTTGTACAGAACAGAAGGTCAACCTGATTAGATAAAATGGAACAAGACAGTAGATTTATATGAGGTATATTTATCCTCTTCCACACTTAGATTTGCATTTCGTTTACATTTCTTCATTCCTTTTCTATCTTTTTATGCATATTAATTGCATTTTGGGACATGAAATTTGGTGAAAACAGAGTATAAATGGTTAGAAAGGAAAAAAAGTGAACCGAAATACTTTCAGGCATGTTTATAGCAGCTGGAGGTGTGCATAATAATGTTCTAATTAACTGTTAATTTCAAAGGAGATAGGCAGGGGAACATTGTAAACGCTGAGGAAGTATTTCAAGTACATTAATCTATAATGACAACTCCTTTTAATACTAGAGCTCGGAAATTAATCAGTGAGCTAAAATTCAGGAATTTTAGTAGAGGCATGATAAAGTGGCTATCACCAGGAGAATATAATAAAAAATGCATTAACTATAGTCCATACCGACTCTTTATTCAAGCCAAATTCTGAAATGACTACAGAGAGTTTTGACTAAGAGCTGCCAGATTTGGTCTACAGACGGTAGTAACTTTCAGTGAGAAATGCTAACTTCAGCTTGTGGCTTGAAAATATATTTATATATATTTTGACTATGTAAGTATGTGTGTATGTACAGCAGAGGATCTTGGAAACAGCAGGCAAACAGATACATATTAGAAGCAGAGATATTTTTCATGAAGTAACAGGCTGTATTCTTATTTTCTTTCAGTAATGGGTACCTTCACCCATTACTGGTATTTCACTGTCAGCAAAGTATCCTCAATTCAGAACACACATATTTTACAAAGGAAATTCAAGAGAGAGAAGATATATGAAAACTCATTCTTCCCCTTTCTACTGGTGGGAGCTTTTCATGGGGTTTGCAAGGTCAACAGTCTATTTTCCAAGCACAGGTCATTCTTGAAATTATTTTCTTAGAAATAAAGTATTAGATCTATTTTTTGAGATAAACACATGCATACACACAAGTCTGAAGCTGACTGAATGAGATATCTCCACATAAAAAGAAATAAAAATGCCACAGACCAAGGGTGCTCATCAGGAATAAGCAATGTATGTTGTGTATTAAGCAAAACACAAAGATTGCAACTGCAGATTAGCAATTCTGTTTGAGACAGGAAGGTTTTGTGTTTTTTTTGGGTGAAGAAGCAAGATGTCAGATACCTTGCAGAGGGAAAGGAAATGGATCAACAAATTCCACTGATGTCAACGTGGAGCTTGTGAACTGTGCAGAAACTTAGAGGAAAATATTAGGCCAAATTTTGGTGGTGTTGCTGTGATTCACTAGTGCAAGGAATCTGCACAAATTTTACATGTGGTATAGAGTAATTATAGGGTTGCACTCCATGTACTTAAAACTGGTGTTTAAATTTCTGTTAACTTGTTGGTATTGTTGATGTTTCAGTTTGTGCTTTAATACGTGTGAAATTTGAGATCTAAAGCCTTTCCACAATGGGAACTTCATCTCTGCAACCAGACCATTCATAGGTCTACCATATCAGTGCTTTCCTTATCATTTGCGTTTTTTGGCATTCTTCTGACCCAGTATAGCAAGTATTTTGGCCCATGCTTAGAGTGCAGTGCAGATTTGATTATGTTTCTGGAGTTATTATGGTCATAACCTCCATGGGAAATCAGACCTTAGGAAAAAATAATACATTTTCAGTAGAGGATTTTAAAGTTGCCACTGGAAGTTAGCTGGCCAACTCCTACACATCTTCACAAGTTCATTTATGCCTTCTGAATATTTTCCCCTAAATTTATGTTTTGTGAAAGCCTAGAGCTAAAAATGTGAGAAGTGTGAGTATCATGCAATGAGCCAGTTCTCTGCAGGTTGAATGTCCATGGACAACAGGCTGCCGTGGCTAATTTATTTCATTACTAGAAGGAAAAAAATGGCACCATCTAATCAATGAAAAATATTCCACTAGTACAGAGCTATGTGTTATACCGAACACCTGATCTCAATTACTGATAGGGGATATTCATCTCTAGGAATAAATGGTTTAAAGATGAAGAACAAATGGCTGTTTTATGAAGGAAATAAAACATTTTCTATGATTAATAATAAACATACGGACAGGGATGTAAGAGGAATAGTAACAAGATTTCATTGATCTGTGGAATGAAGCATTTTGATGCTAGCATGGTTAGAGACACTTGACAAACTACTGTAAGAATTAATATTTATCTCCTTGCACCACCAGCTGTTTATGGGGTCAACAGTGTGAGCCATGCTTTTTGTGCTGTTATTCTTTGATATACTGAATCTAGAATGCAATGCACCTAGAAATAGAATTTCAACACAAAAACCCCTTGATTGACTACAGCCAGAATGTAATTTTCATAAGTACTCCAGTCTTGTGAATGCACAAAGAGTGCATATATTTACTTGCAAATTGCTTCAGTGTACCCAAGTTTTATATGTATGAGCATACCCTGTCATGTTTTCCTGCTCATTCTGTTGTTATATTCTTAACAAAGGAAGAGACTGCGAATTGCAAATCCTCTAGATGATCTGAGAGAAATCAACTCTGAATACAACTTAGAATACAAGTTAGAGGAACCACACCTAAAATTTATAATAGAAAGCTTCAAGTACAGTTCTGAGAAAGAGTATTTTCAATAAATTTCACAGACCAAATGAAGTATGCAGTGCACACCAGCCTCTCAGGATTAATTCTGAGGTTACAGTGAGCTTGGAAAATTGCTATTTCTTGACCTAAAAGGAGGTTAAACACTTTCACTGGAAATCGATTCAGTTTAAAGTATTTAGCACTGTTCATATTTTGTAGAAGTATATATGACAGGACTGGTTTCAATTGGTACTTTATGTAGCAGTTGTGGGAAGCCCATCATACATAGAAAGAAATCTGAATGAGTGTTTAACAAGATGGGCCATTTCGTTATTTTTCTTTTAAAATATTAGCTGAAAGAGGAGTTGAAAAGTACAGATGTGCTGTATGTCTTGTGTTGATGTACATGACTGCTCCACATGCAGAAGGAAAGTGATTGTTACAAAACTCCTTTGCTATTAACCTTGCTCTTTCAATAAATATGACGTTCAATGCCATCAAATACTACTGCATGCTGCAAAACATAGGATGCATCTTTATTCTTCATGCTATAGTTCCAGTGAAACCATGGTTGGATCAGGACAATTCTGAGTTGAAGTAATATATCACAGACTCAGAATAAAGACTGGAGAAAAGCAATTAAAAATTTAGACCACTCCTTTGCTTGAGGCAGGGACACTAAAGACATAGCATTCTTGAAAAATATTTACCTAACCTTAACCTCCACTGATAGAAATGACCATTTGTGCAGTGGCATTATCGATGGAGTTATTCAAAGGTGTGCAGAGAAAATTAACTGTCACAACTAGAACCAGAACTGGACTATTTAAATCCTCTGCAATGCTGTACCTTACTTAAAGAGGACAAAACACAAACTCCACCCACACATCCCTTGACTTGCAAAAAGCAGTATCCATTGCTATTTTACAGGGAGCGTAAAAGTAATGGAAAAAGGGCCCTGCAATACAAATTTTTTTATATCATGAACAATTCTAATGCCTGTTTGTTTCCATGGCTATGTGTACATGAAGAAGCAATTTGGTGCAATAGAAAAGGATAAAAACTGGAATAGGTTGCCCAGAGAAACTATGGATTCTCTGTCTTTGGAGGTTTTCAAGCCTTGACTTGGGAAGGGCAAAGCCCTGAAAAGCCTGGTCTTAAATCATTGCTGAATCTGGTTTGGGCAGGAGGCTGGATTTAGAGACCTCCATTCCCACCTAAGTGATTATCTGAACAGGTGACTGGAGCAGCTTGTGCTGAGACCCTGGTATCTGTACTGTATACTAAGTGGAGGTCTTCAGATCATATTTAGTCCTGTCTGCTGGACAAACATTGCTGTCAGAGATATGGTTTGAGGCTTGTAAGGTTCAGTTACAGCCCTGGACCCCTATGGGAAGCTGGGTGCATTTGGTGAATGCCTGGAGTAGATGTTCAGTGTTAGTGTCCTCCAAAAGGAAGATTTTTTACGCATATGAAAAATGAACCAATGTGCAGTCACTAGTTGCATAAAGGGATTAGCTTCAGAATAACATTTTCTCTCTGAAGCAAAGTACTAAAGTAGACACAAACCATGTATGTCAAACTAAATTTGAAAATTTGGCATTTAGTTCCCTGGTGGGCTTGTGCTGTCTGTCTTCCTTGCTCTAGTCAGGAGTGATCTTGTGGAAGTCTTCCTTTCAGCCTAAGGAGTACTGCATAATCTGAGGCAGACTCTTTGAAAGGACAAAGAGTTTACTAAACTTTGGGTTTGATGCAATAACAAGATTTGACTGGAAAACTATGCATTAACTCTAATACAATTTTAGCTGTGAATTTATTGAGGTGTTTTTGTTATTATTTCTTATCAAGAAGAGAGGAAAGAAACTTAAAATTATATAATAGAATTCTGTTTTATTGCAGCATTTACCTGTTCTTCTGTCTGGACCTGTAATTTTCTTGTTATTCCTCAGCCCCTGAGCACTGACTGACAAGGAGACTTTTGTTACTCTAGTATCACTTAAATAATTTTCTGAACACTTAGAAATGAAGTGATAATCATCCATCCCTCTCATGTACTCCTGAAATATCTGAGACATAATCAAAGTTTAAAAGAGAAAAAGTCTTCCCTACACTAGAAACAGAGAGTCAGGATGCTCTTTGCTACAAACAGAGACCTTTTCAAAGCAATCTTGCTTTGAAATATAGAGGAAGGCAGGGAGATACAGCTGTTCAAACTGCCCTTTGGTAGAAGAGCCATCATCAGCAGAGATTTGACAGTATCTTGTAGTGGAGAAGGCTTGCAACAAGATATCCTACATCTATTCTTTAAAATTTGACCCAACTTTTTTTATCTTTCCCTTCCATTCCCATTCAAGTTTTTTAGTGTGAGCCACAGTTTCTAACTTTGGGTGGGGACATTGCAGTCATTTAATCTGGCCTCCTGTCTTGCATAAACTATCAAGGCTTACCTAATAATTTCTGTGGCAGATCCAGAGATGCAAGAAGGTTCCATGTCTGCTCTAAAGCCATTCATTACCGTAGGGATGGGAAACAATAGAATACAAGGAACAGTCAGAGTGAGGAGGAAAGGGTACTAAGGTGGCAGAGAAATTACAGCTATAACCACTACCTGTTGGTTCTAAATCAAATGCATTACACCAATGACATAATAACCTTTGGAAATCTAAAAAATGTAATCAAGACTTTGTAGGTCTACATTTTGTCCTATGAGCCTGAATACTTATAAATACATGACAGTCTATGCAGAGGACAAATAGAAATTGAAGATCAATAACAGTACTTGCTGTGGTGAGTTGACCTCAGCTGGAGGCCAGATGACCACCAAAACTGCTCTATCACTCCCCTCCTCAGCTCGATGGGGGAGAAAAATACAACAAAAGGCTTGTGGGTTGAGAGAAGGACAGGGATATCACTCACCAATTACCATCATGGGCAAAACAGGCTCGACTTGCGGAAATTAATTTAATTTACTGCCAATCAAATCAGAGCAGAGTAATGAGAAATAAAAACTAAATCTTAAAACACCTTCCCCCCCTCCCCCCTTCTTCCAGGGCTCAACTTCACTCCCGATTTCTCTATCTCCTCCTCCTAAATGGCAGAGGGGGAGGGAAATGGGGGTTGTGGTCAGTTCATCACATGTTGCCTCTGCCGCTCCTTCCTCCTCACACTCTTCCCCTGCTCCAGCGTGGAGTGCCTCCCATGGGCTGCAGTTCTTCATGAACTGTTCCAGCCCGGTCCTTTCCATGGGGTGCAGTCTTCAGAAACAGACTGCTCCAGCGTGGGTCCCCCACAGGGTCACAAGTCCTGCCAGCAAACCTGCTCCAGCCTGGGCTCCTCTCTCCATGGGGCCACAGGTCCACCAGGAGCCTGCTCCAGCACGGGCTTCCCACGGGGTCACAGCCTTCTTCGGGCACATCCACCTGTTCCAGCGTGGGGTCCTCCATGGGCTGCAGGTGGATATCTGCAAGTGGACCTCCATGGGCTGCAGGGGGACAGCCTGCCTCACCATGGTCTTCTTGATGGGCTGCAGGGGAATCTCTGTTCCGGTGCCTGAAGAACCTCCTCCCCCTCCTTCTCTACTGGCATTGGTGTTTGCAGATTTGTTTCTCTCACATATATTCTCACTCCTCTCTTCTGGCTGCTGTTGCACAGCAGTTTTTTTCCTTTCTTAAATACATTATCACAGAGGTGCTACCACTGTTGCTGATGGGCTCGGCCTTGGCCAGCAGTGGGTCTGTCTTGGGGCCAGCTGGCACTGGCTGTGTTGGACACAGGGGAAGCTTCTGGCAGAAGCCATAGCTGCCCTGCTACCAAAACCTTGCCATGCAAACCTAATACACTTGCATGTAATATGGACCCTGTATTCAAAGACAAAGGAGAATAATGTCAGAATACGAGGAGTGGGTGAATTCCTTGTGAAAAGGTGTATTTCCCCAACCAACCCATGTTAGATTGTTTCTGCATGTAATTTAAAAAAGCGCAAAATATTAGTCTGCCTGCTATGATTCATCACTGTCCTGGTTTTGGCTGGGATAGAGTTAATTTTCTTCCTAGTTGTTGATATAGTGCTGTGTTTTGGATTTAGTATGAGAATAATGTTGATAACACCCTGATGTTTTAGTTGTTGCTAGGTAGTGTTTACATAGTCAAGGACTTTCCAGCTTTGAGTACCTCTGCCTTCAAGAAGCTGAGAGGGAACATAGCCAGGACAGCTGACCCAAACTGGCCAAAGGGGTATTCCATACCACACGATGTCATGCTCAGTATACAAACTGGGGAGAGTTGGCTGGGGGACAATGACTGTTGCTTGGGGACTGGCTGGGCATCAGTCAGCAGGTGGTGAGCAATTGCATCATGCATCACTTGCTTTGTATANACTATTTTACTTTATTTTATTTCAATTATTAAACTGTTCTTAAATCAACCCATGACTTTTCTCACTTTTACTCTTCTGATTCTCTCCCCCATCCCACCGGAGGCGAGGGAGTGAGTGAGAGTCTCTGTGATGTTTGGTTGCTGGCCGAGGTTAAACCATGACACTCACAAACAGTGGTTGTTGTTCAAAGTTCTCCTTCCTTCTCCTGAAGGCTGATTTTTTTTCTCCTTCCTTGTGTATCAGTTTTGGAAACATTGCATTGTATTGTATTGACAGTACTCTGGAGGCATATCCAAAGACACATACATCCCCTTTTATTTTTCTAAAAAGCAGGCAGCACTTTCGATATCTTTTAAAAAACGGAAAATTGTTACTTTCCAGGAAATCTGCTTTGTCATTGTAAATATGAGTGCCAGACAGTCACAGTATTGTCATATGAGGTGAGGTACTGGTAATTCTGATGGCTTATAAGTGGTAATTTCCTAAGACAAGGATCTTTTAATACGCTTAATGTGTATTGGGTCATTACCAGGGTGGTTGGAAAGTCTGCCATAGTTTTCTCCCACTCTAAAAGAGCCATAGTGAGACTTTTCTCTAAACCCCTGTTCTGAGCCTGTTAAATTCCTGAGTTACATTTTATAATGAAGTTTAGGTGTTTCAGTCAAATAGGTTGTTTCCCTAAGCACTGGTGAACACAGAAGCAGCAGACAAGATTCGTCACTGGGGACTGTTTCTGAGGAACTGGCCCAAAGGCCATTGTTCAACAGAGTAAAGTACCCCTCTGACCTTGTGCTTTCGAATGCGTCTGTTGACTTCAGTGGGATATATATGCATTTGAAGTATGCAAGTGTTGAAGACCCATGATGAACTGAATGCTAAATGAGGAGTCATGAATTAATGATGTCATTTTTAGCCTTTTTAACGAGAATTTTCTGTGACAATGATTGCTTAAGATATTTGATGCTATCCCATAGCATTTATAACATCTGTTCTATGGCCAGTGACAAATGCTCTGGGTCAGCCACCTTACTCTGGATGATTTAGGGTGCAATCTTCTGTTTAAATGATCCAGGTAATTCTGTACCTTAACATCTGACTTCAAAGACATTCATTCTCCTTTAATTTGTTCCATACCATTTGTGACTAGAAAAAAATGTAGTAAATGTTCAAAACCTTTGGGAAGCATTAGATGGCGCAGACATAGTACCAGCTTCAGCAATTTTGGAAGGTACTTAAAACTAGAAGCAAGGAAACAGAATTACCTTTAATAGCTGTTGGATTAAAATACCATTGTATATTCAGAATATGGTTTTGGTTGAATTTACCCTAGCTTTGCAGCTCTTCAGCTCAGTTGTTTTACTACTGGTTTAGACTTGCAGAAGTGACAGAAGAAATCAAATTCTTAATGGATCACTAAATGTGGGTATTGTTGATTTCAATGGCAAGCATAAGAAAATACTCTTTCTAAGGCTGATGTGTTGCTAGACTCCGACATTTAATAACACTCGGATAAAGTTTGCATTGTAAATTTAGGAATACAAACAAGGAAAAATAATCAGTAAATGTATAAGCAAAATGATAGATATATCCTTCTATTTAATGAAGACTACATGACAAAGTCAAAAGCTAGTATGGAGTGTCTGATAAATTAGTGGGTTTTTTAAAGTGGTCTCATATCTTACTTGCTTTTATCCTTGTGATAATGGCTGAGTCTTTTGATTTTCATCTGGTAAACAAATGTGCTGAAACAAAGATGTGTGAAATGATTTTCCTTCAAATGATATTTCTTAAAATGTTCCATACAATGCCTCAATCATGTCACAATTAATTTCTCTAGCCAGTACAGGGAACTACTGTAGTGTCTCACTCAGAGCTTCTTGCAGCTTTTGGCAAATGTTGACTTTTTAAGGGCAGTCACTGTATTAACATTGTAGCAAAATATTTAAAATGCACATAAGGAATTTAGGGGCTTTCCTCCAAGTTTTAAAATATTAGACACTTAAACAGCTGTTTCTCATTTTGGCTACATTTAACTTTTGAATGTGTCAGTCTGAAATGAAACAGAAACTAGATTCATGTCTAGATAAAACCTTTTTTCTCTCATTACGTTAATATTCTGATCCTTATAAGAATTTGAAGCTTTGTTTAGATTTAATTAAAAAACCTTTTCAGATTGTCTGGTAAGATGAAGAAAAATATTTTTCTCTTGACCCTTTTCACTGATTTACTCTCCTGTTCTTTTGGCTGGCAGCTCCTTTGACTAAAGTCAAAGGGTTGTCATTACCATTTGAATGTTGGGTTGAACAAAGTGATGAGTCAAATGATTCCAAAAGATTTTATTTTGAAAGAATTTATGTCTTTTTGGAAGGAAAAAAAAGATCATGAATTAGTCAGTAACCTCAAATGGAAGCAATCTAGACAGTCACCACAAAACCTCACATGTTTGAGTCCCTTCTCACTAGTGTTAGGCATGTGTAACTCCATTGACTACAGTAGTACAACTGATTTATATCAATATAAATAAGGAAAAAATCAGGCCCAATTTTTTTTTTTATTCTTAGAAAGAGGAAAGCAGCATCTAAACTCATGTGGACACCCAGACACACAGAGAAACACACACATGCACACACACACGCACACGCAGACACACAAACGTTGCCTGAACTAAATTGAAATTTCATTCCTGAACATGAGATGAGACTTTCATCAATCAATTACCATCAATCTTTAATATGTGGAAACCTTTATGGATCTATCTATCAATTTATAATAAAACATACAAGAAATGTACAAGAGAAAGGTCTCTTCCTAAAAACACTAGAGTGTTTCTAGTTTCTTATTTGTGTTTTCTTCATAAAGATCCAGGAACTTAACAAGTTGTTCAATTATGAGAGGCATTCATATTGTGTTATGTTATCCTGAAAGGATTTGATATTCCTTTGTTTTATATAAAAAGTGTGAAGATTCACAATTAATGGTGCTGTATGAGAATTGAGCCTTTACTATAAAAACAGAACAATAAAAACAAGTCAAAGGATCCTGTTCCTTAGAGCATAATGTGAGAAAGATCAGATACGACATCACAGAATCACAGAATAGTTGAAGTTGGAAGGGACCTCTGGAGGTAATCTTTCCCAGCTCCATGAGCCACCCAGTGCTGGTTGCCCAGGACCATGTCAGGATGGCTTTTGAATACCTCCAAGGATGGAGGCTCCACAACCTCTCTGGGCAACCTGTGCCAGTGCGTGTCACCCCCAAAATGAAAAAGTGTTTCCTGATGTTCAGAGGGAACCTGAACATCAGGAATAGTTTGCGTCCATTACCTCTGGTCCTGTCACTGGGCACCACTGGAAAGAGCCTGGCTCCATCCTCTTTGAAGCCTCCCTTAAGGTATTTGTACACATTAATAAGATCCCCACTGTGCCTTCTCTTCTCCAGGCTGATCTCTCAGCCTTTCCTCATAGGAGACATACTTCAGTCTCTTCATCAACTTCATGCCCCATCACTGGATGCTCTCCAGTGTGTCCATGTCTCACTTGTACTGGGGAGCCCAGTACTGGACAGTGTGGCCTCACTGGTGCTGAGGAGAAGGGAAGGATTAAGTTCCTTGGCCTCCAGGCGACACTCCTCCCAGTACAACCCAGGATGCTGTGGCCTCTTTTTTTGCCATGAAGGCACACTGCTGGCTTGTGTTCAACTTGGTGTCCACCAGGAATCCCAGGTCCTTTTCTGGGAAAACACCAGGCCCTGGAAAGCATCTGGTCGTTTATTGGATGCAACAGCAGGCAAAAAGCCGAGCTCACAGCACTGCTCTGCCAATGTGCTCGTAGGCTGCAGCTGCAGGGCCTGTGGGGCATGCCTCTGCGCTTGGCGGGACTCGCGGCCGAGAAGCGCTGGGTGTGGGAGTCTGCGGGAAGGAGGGTCCCGGAGCTGTGCCATGCCTCTGCGCTCGCTGGCTCCCCACAGGCCCCCTTCTGCCAGGGGAAGGGGCATCATCAGTGGCCAAGCTGAGCGGGTTGTCATGTCGCTGTGGGGCTCTGCTCCTGACCCTCTCTCTGACCACGTTCCTCTGGCAGTGGTTGGACACAGTACAGAAGTGGACACACTATGCCAGCAGTGGCCTCACCAGTACTGAGGAGAGGGGAAGGATCACCCCTCTCAAACTGTGGGCAACACCTCCTAACGCAGAACATCATTAGCCTTCTTTGCTACAAGGGCATATTTCTGGCTCATGGTCAACTTTGTATCCACCAGGACCCCCACGTCCTTCTCTGCAAAGCTGCTTCCCAGCTGAGTGGCTCCCAGTATATACCAGTGTGTGGGGTTGTGCCCCTCCAGGTGCAGGACTTTGCACTTCTCCTTGTTGAACTGCATGAGGTTTCTGTCAGCCCATTCTCTAGCCTGTTGGATGGCAGCATGACCCTCTGGCGTAACAAGCATTCCTCCTAATTTGGTGTCATCTGCAAACTTGCTCAGGGTACACTCAACCCCCTCACCCAGATTGTTAATGACTATGTTAAACGAGACTGGACCCAGTACTGACCCCTGGGGTACACTGCTAGCTACTGGCCTCCAATTAGACTTCATGACACCGATCACCACCCTCTGGGCCTGGCCATTCAGCCAGTTTTCAACCTCCCTCACTATCTGCTTATCCAGCTGATACATCACCAGCTTTTCTATGAGGATCTTATGGGAGACAGTGTCAAAGGCCGTACTGAAGTCCAGGCAGACAATATTCACTGCTCTCCCCTCATCTACCAGGGCAGTCATTGCATTATAGATTTTTATCAAGTTGGTCAAGCATGAATTCTCTCTGGTGAAGCCATGCTGAATACGCTTGATGATTTTTTTTGTCCTTAATGTGCCTGGAAATGGTTTCAAGGATCAGCTGTTCCACCATCTGCCCAGGGATCGAAGGGAGGCTGACTTGCCTGTAGTTCCCTGGGTCCTCCTTCTTGACCTTCTTGAACATAAGAGTGACCTTTGTTTTCCTCCAGTTCTTGGACTCTTCTCCTAGTTGCCATGATTGATCAAGGATTATTGAAAGTGGCCTCACAATGACATCAGCCAGCTCCCTCAGTACTTGTGGGTCATCCCATCAGGGCCCATGGACTTATGTATGTCCAGTTTGTTTAAGTATTCCCTGATTCCCTGATTGTCTTCCATCAGGGGTACATCTTCCTTGCTCCAGCCTTTCCCTGTGGACTCCGGGACCTGAGATTCCTGAGGGCTGGTCTTGCTAGTAAAGACTGAGGTGAAGAAGGCATTCAGTACTTCAGCCTTTTCCATGTCCTGTGTAACCAGGTCCCCCAACTTGTTGTGCAATGCCCACATTTTCCCTAGTCTTCCTTTTGTCACCTATGTCACCTATAACATAAGTTATTTTACATATTTAGCACCATACAACTCATTAAACCACGGAACCAATAGAATAAAGAACTGAGGCAGGAAGTACTGAAACTGAATTCAGCTCTTAGATCAGAAGCTGTGGGGACAAATAAAGTCTTCAAGGTTATTTCCAGGATACTCTAAATTCAGCTGACAGAGACTTCTGTCTGGAAATCTTCTTAGTTTGGAAAAACTGATTAAAAGTAGGAGCATATCCAAAGGAGCTATATGGTTTAACTTATGCCTCTGTTACACTTTGGCTTTTTTCAAATGAACGTTTATGCCCTGCTTATACATTAAGATACCACAGAGAAATTTTAAATAGCTTTTGGAAGACTTCAAAATTCATATTTTTGTATCTTCTTACTACTTGCTCATGTTGTTCTCTTCCATCATACAACAGGTATGAGAATTGAAACTTTAATGTTGTAATCAAACCAAGTACATCAAAATTAGGGGTAAAATATTGTTGCTAAGGTGAGTGGTCATGAAATTTAGTGCTCTCTGAAAATCTCCAGGGTGCATGTTACATTACATTTGCCTAGAGGACCAGACAAAGATCCGTTCAATAACAGCTTATGGAATGATGCCAGCTAACTTAGATGCAGTAGTTGGGAGTAAATGTCCCATGAAAAATAGTATTTCATTTAAAAATGGGGATCTTTTTTAATCCACTAACCAAGTGTATATAACTGCTCTATTGATTTTTTTAAGATATACTTACTTTTGCTGCTAACAACAATTTAGGAAGCCAACAAAAACCCAAAGCTTCTCTTTCTAATTTATCAAGTTTCACTGAAAACATAGAAGGAGGTGACAACAGAGAAAGAACTGTTATTTAAATTTAGAAATCTTAGTTTAAATTTGCATAAGGAAATATACCAAGGACCTGAAGGACTGAAATATGAGCCTACACAGTATTTCACAGAATCTTACCAGAACAAGATCAAGAGCAATTTTAACAGAAGAGAGTTCTAAAATAGACAGAAAAGGGATACACAGATTATTTTTAATTAAACACCTCTATTTTCAGATTGACTTATCTTGCTATCTGTAGACAACGAAAAGAGACAGTGTTCAGGCATGCATTATTTCCTACATTTTTGTGTCTGTCCAAAGACTTTTCATTTTATTCTATTTTACAATTTTACGATCCTGCTCTAAGTTAGGACAGTCTGGGGGTGTAGATTTTAGACAGACAAAATCATTCATCTCTTCCCATGTAAATGGTTCATAGGAGACATCGTAAAATTGATGATTATGCTCTGTTAGGAGGCAACATGCTTCGAAATTATTTTAAGTAAAACATCAGCTACAGTATGTTGTTCAAACTACTTACATAATTATAGACTGAAAGTGGTATTAAGGTTCCTATTTATATGACTGATTTATAGTTACATTTTAGTGCAAATGTTCCTGGTGATTTGTTAACCCTTAAGTGGATTTTTCAATTAGAGATGCATCAAATTTGCTAGTAACTCACATGTATTTGGACATAAGGTTACTGTAGGTAATGAAGTGGTAGCGGTATGTATTTAGTATCCTCCAGTGGTACAACTCTGTGTTTAAACATATATAGAAACAATTCTGTCAAAGTCTCACTTCAGCTATACATTGTCTACATGCTGACAACATCATAGCTTATAGCAGATTCTGATCCAAAGGTATGTGAAAGGTGTTTTTAATTGTATCGTTCAGGTTCAATTATTTTCTTTCATTGGGTGGCATAAACATGATTGGTGGTCTGTTCAAATGAGTTTTAAAAGAAAGCTCAACTCAGCTGTTAGCAGAAATAACTTTCTAAAGAGCCCCCACTAAGTGACTGTTTTTATATTTTTCTCCAGCTTTGGGCAAATTTGCATTTTACAGCTTACTTTGAGTAAGAGGATACAAAATATATTCCTAAGTCAACCTGTTAAAGCCATTTTTTTTTTAATCAAAACTGGGGAAATGTTACTGCATTTTCAAAATGCAAAACATCTGCAACACAAACTGAACAAAAAATAGAGTCAATGCCAGAAATTGACAACTCTGGAACCCCAAATGGAGATGGGATGTAGCAGTGCGTGCTTCATCTTTTTCAGGCTTCTGTTTACGCTCCAGGAATCAATCCCTGATGATTACAGGACAGTTGAGATGGTTATCTGACTGTAAGTCTGAAAAGTCACTGTTTATCTTGGCCTGCCGAATATAAATAATGAGGAAGAAGCTTGCAAACCAGCAGAAGTACAGCAGTGTTCTTTGGTGTGTTACATGACTGATCACATTCACTGGGTCTGCAGTATTTGGAGTAAGGAAGGATACCGATATCAGAGAGAGTGTTTTGTTACCAAACACTTGGGGAGCATGGAGCATTTACTGAAATGCTGAAATACGGAAGTGTCATCCCTAGCTTACATTTGCTTTATTGTAGTGTGTGTAGCTTGCAGATGGGTGATGGATAAAAAGCTGCTGATGCTATGGGTCTTCTTGCCATGAGTTAGGGTACTTTGTGGTGAGGTGGTCATGTAACATGCAGAAAAAACTGAAGTTGGCTTTTTTTCTGTTGAGCAAGAGAAAGGAACCTGCACCATCTCTATCAGCCACAGGTAGAATGACCCAACTTCAGAAGTGGCATAAGCAGAGGAAGTTCCCACTGCAAATATCAAAACTTTAGTCTTCAAAAACACGGAGCATTTTTGAGTATATCTAACCATAACAGCTCCTCTTACTGAAAAAGCAACATAGAAAGTTACTGAATGTCCCAATCCCCAAATGCAGCTCTTGTCTATCTGCCAGTCTATCATGAGTCAGCTAACACAAACTGCCACCCTGATCCAGAGCAGCTGTCTAATTACAATTTTATTATTAATTACTGAGTAGAAAATAATTTGTAATTAGCTCAGACTAAATCATAGTTTAAACAGACAAAAATTACATTACAAACTAAAGTGTAATTAAAGCACTACACTAAAGTGTTTATTTAAACCCAGTTTAGTTACTGCAGATTTTTCAATCAGGTTCTCAGGCTCATACGTAGATGTAATTAGTCTCCAGTACTGACAGCATACTGCATTTATTCATTAAGCATCAATATTGCTGAACAAATGTAAATAAAATTTAGACAGGAATTCTTTAAAGGGACAGTCATAGAAACATCTGGGTGAGATAATGAGGCTGTGAATGATGTGAATGTTAATAAGCTTTTGGTGCTGAACTGGTACCCACAGAATTTTTGAAGGCACACACTTTGAAGTCCCACTATTTGCTCCGGGGCTTACAAGCACTAGTGACCCTGCTTTTACTGGTGTGTCGTTGCTTATCTAGACTGCTTCAGTGGATCTACGCACTCAGCATCCAGGCAGATTCCCACCAAGCACACAGGATAGTTTTTCAGGTGCTTCATATTTAAACACTGGGAAGGAAAACAGCACACAGCAACACGACTGACATTTCTTAACGCAATTTAATGTAATTTAATGATGTAATTTAATAATTAATTTAAAGTAAACCAAATGATCTTAAAATATACAGTAAGACTATTGTAGGCAAAATTTGCTTCTTCCAGTTGTTGTTGTGTGGAATGAAACTAACATCTCTTATGGAGTGTGTCACAGTAATTTCAGAAATCTGACATCAGCTGTACATTGCAGGGAGAAATTTCCTTCTGAGTTCAAGGATGAGAAAACAGCTTTTAGCATTGGAACAGTGCAAGAGAAGCAACCTTGTTAGAGAGGTGAACATACTCTGATATCAGGCTTTGGCTTCTGAACACCCTTAAATTCCAGGATGCTCATGGATCAGGTTTGGTGGCAAGATGTGAGATGTAGCACATTCATTATGGACAGAACGAATGTGTTTTCCCACATACGGATATGGAGACTACTCTGAATTAAACATAAATGTTGATGCAAAAAAGCTATACTAGACTGGAGAGCTGTCTGTTATAACGATGATAGTGTTCTCCATGCTGCTTCAGCTCAACTATTGACAACATAGTACAAACCTCTAAACAGCCCAGAATTTTATTATAGAGCAAGTGTGGCAACAGTGATATTACAGAACAAGGGAAACTCCTGCTATTACACTATTAGATTCAGGGGTCTAAAAAACATAAATTCTTTTTTCCAGTCCTATTTACCATCTGTACGTTAGCATCAAGGAAACTTCTCAGGAGTCGTGTGTTCAGGTGAATAACATCTGCAAGAGCTTTAAGGTACATACTCATCCCATGCAGAAGGATCTCTTCTTGGATTAATTCTTTGCTTGTTGCAGTAAGTTCTGTGTTTTTGGATGAATAAGAAAAGCTTGTTGCTAAGTCTGGAACAATGATGGTGGTCCACAGTTTTGCTTCTCAAACACAGCAGAGCTCTCCATCTCCATCACCTCATTGCAGCTGGAGCAACCTGGAGGTCTGGTCTGAGTTTTGAGCCTCCAGAGAAATTAATGACCATCATTACATTCTGTTTCTAGTGCAGAGTATACCTCTTAGTACTAATCTTCAGTAGCATAAACACATGGCAGTATAAACGTATTTAATAAAATTGAGTATAATCACACTAAAATAAAAGAGGATAAGAATATAAGTTATGGTATTTATCACTTTCCTTGAAGGTGCTCAGGTACAGTGTAAACAGTCATACAGCAACATTTGCAGATAGCATAGTAATGTGTACATGCCATATATATCGTCTGAAGAAAATACTTAGGTAATATAAGTAGTTAGAAAATGATAATTTTTGTCACATCATCACCTAAGATATCTTCCCATTAGCAAAACAGCAAGTTGCACTTTTTAATTAAACAATAATGTCATCAGATTTTTGTGGTAAAATGAAGACAAACTAAGCTGAGGGGTACTTAGAATGCTAATTGCATTTGTTAATGAAATGTTGCCATATTCTCTTTTTTTTTTTGTGATTGTTCTTTGTTTGTTTTATTTCTTTTTGAGAGATTCAGATCTGTTATTAAAACCTGCAGCACCTTGCAGTGAATCAGATGCTTCATGACTAGTGCTGTGCATCTTGCCAGCAGACTGTTAGAAGCTGCCTTAGCTTGGGGGGAAGCCTGTTTAAAAAAAAATAATCCAGAAGTTTTAAAAGCCTGTTCTGTTTTATTTTAATCTTGGAGCATTCAAAACTTGGTTTTCCTAAAAATAGGTTTAAAAAAAGTGCTCAAAATAGCATCCAAGTCTAGCAGAGGCTGTTCAAAAGCTTTCACTGGCAACCCCATCCTGGCTGTGTAGGTGGCCTGAAGATACCAGTTTATAAGGGAGTTCTGTTAAACTTGTATGTGTAAGTGTGCTACACATCAGCTTCATAATACAAGGAAGTGTAAGCAAATGAACTGCCATCTGAACCAGTGTTCCTTTGCTGTTTTGCTAAGATATTGCTTATGTCAACATTGCAGGCACTAAAGTGTGTTTACAATTTGTGAGACATGATGATGCTCTTGTTCTGTGGTTCTCATTCATGTCCTCAGCTCTGTCCTGTAAACAAAGTCTGACAGGACTTTGAGAAGCAATGCACATTCTTTACACTTAATACCTCCATCGCCAAACCGTTTCACCTAATATAAAATTCCTTTCCTCCTTTCCCCGTTCATTGAAACTGGTTCTGTGACAGCCTTGAGTGCCATACTAATGAATTCAGTGACCATCCACTAATAAGACTTAATGAAAAGAGGCTCTTATCTATATCACCATGCATATTGCAGAAGTTGGCTCCCTTGATGAAACTTTGAGCACCATATGCAGAAGACCAGCAAGGAAAGCTTTGCATCTGGAGGTGTTAAAGATTTCCTGGATATAAGAAAAAATCAACAAAAGTGCTATCAATCCTACTTGAATAGGTAGTTACCTTATTTCAAGAGTGTAAGAGGCACCAATTTAGGTGTCTAAAATCCTAGGTACCTGGGGAAAGTGATCTGTCTGGGTCTGCCAGTTGGGAAGTTCTGGCTGAAAAATTAACAGTGCAGAACCAAGACCCCTCAAGGCAGTAATGGGCTTCTTTTCCCTCAGTGTGTGGGCACTTACTAGGAAGCTTAGAAAAGAAGTCTAAGAAAAGTTTGAAGATATCGTAGTAGGTAAATCTGTTTTTTTAAATGCAGGTCTGTCCGTTTTTCATTTAAGTTCCAATAACCTCAATTTTGTTTACCCTTCTGTATCTCATATTTTCTGTCTTCCTACCCAAAGTAGATAATAAACAGTGTCTTGGATGACCACAGTAAATTAAACTAGAGTCTTGGTCGCCAGGTTGAGTAACTATAACAACCACTTTTTTTATGCAAGCCTATATGAATCATAATATGCAATGGACTCCTCAGTTCTGAGCAAATGCAGACCTGTTAACCTTATGTGAAGAATGTGGTCTTAGGTTTTGTAGACCGGTGGATTTGAAACCATGATACTTGCTTTCAAAGTTAAATTAATTACATGCTTATTTCAAGTCTTTGTTGCAACAGAGTACTTAAAATGGATGCTTAATTCCACCTCTGTTCAACACTATGTGCATGTTTAACTTTAAACCCATATTGAATATATCTTTTTGAGAGGAAATTGTATTTTCTTCAAGGAAACTAGCAACCAGATATGATATTTGGTGTTTTTTTTTAAAGGTGGGAAATGTTTATTTGCTTTCAGATGACACTCTTCTTACAAGTTCTTTCAGGTCTCTTCACTAAAAAGATTGCGACAGAGGAGGGTGTTCAAAAAATTATAAATAACACATAGGGGAGTGAATAAAGGAAAGAAAAGTTTATGTCTAAAAATTTTACTGGGCTTCCGCCTGATTGAAATTGGAAAGAGAATACTTGGTCCATCAACAGTTTAAGGGTTAAATAAAAGCCTTGTTATTGAATTATAAAGACTTACTTGATTATAAAAATCTATACAACTTTAGGCCTTTAAATGCAAACAGTAGAAATAGTGCTTCTCTCAATATTCATCTTACGGTGTGTCTGTTTGCTGATGTTAAAGTGAATTTGACATAATGGTAAGTAGTTCAAACAATCTATATTGCTGGAAGCTTTCCCCAACTATTGATTTTCCTACCCCATCTGCAGCACGCTCAGAAACACTTCCCATCCTGTTTACTATTCTGTACAGCTAGAATGCATCATTTCACACTGTCTAATGGAATTAAGCAAACCTTGGAAGGCATTCTGCTGGAAAACTTGATATATTTATTTGTAGTTCAGCATAATGGGGAGAAAAACGCTGCTAATTTAGCACCAAAACCACAAGAAGTTTTTATTTTGGTAACCTCCTGTTTTGTCTGGAGAGAGGCATTGGTGTTGCCAAGCAAGGACCATATCCTGAGGGAAGCTCAAAGTACCTTCACTGCACATTAAAATTGGCCGAGACCATCCCCTCCATGTCATGAACAGTCAGGGTGAGTGGTGAGCCTCGGTAGGTCAGAGTGTGATATAGCCCTACACAGAAGATCATGCAGGATGGGTGTCCTACCTGTCATGTTAAATTCCTATAGGGTAGAGAAGGACACGGGTCCTGGGACACTTGAGAAAAGCCACAGGGAGTGTGAGCTCTGCTATGGGAGAGGGAAACCTCTCGAATCACTTGAGGAGCACATTCATAACCATCCATTCTACAAACGACATGGATTTAAAGAGAGGTGCCACAGTGACTTTTGATGGCTTGGTTGTTATTGTGAAATATTGGAAGTATAAATGTATGAGTAGTGTAAAGTGTGAGAGAATGCAAAGAAGAAATCCAATTTCCAATAAATACTGTTGGCTGAGTTGCACATGGGATTTGGTTGGAAGAGCTATTATCTAACAGTGTACTTTGCTACACTTTTAGAGAGTAGGTAAGTTTTTTCAGAGGCCTAGCTTCTCCCACATGCACTTGGGCAGATTGGATATTCATAAAGTGTTCTAATAAACATTCAGTACTACCTTGCTTTTTGGTTATGAACAGATTGTCATATCACTTAGATGAAGCATTGCCTATTGTGGGTCTGATTTTTTTTCCCCATCTCTCCTTGATGCATTGAGATTTTGTGCACAAACTGATAGGAATCTCACTTCCTCTGAGCATCTCTCTCAACCCCAAAGATGGATGTGTGATTTATCCTTTTGGGAGATTTCCAGGAAATGAAAAAGTAGGAGTTTCTTGATCCTAAACACACGACATGTTAAAACTCCTCGGAACTTAAAGCAGAATGAGGCTTTGATCCTGGTGAGGAAAACAGACCGATGGACAGGGCTTTTGGAGCCAGACGCCTCAGACATGTCTGAAATGGTATCCATATGATCAGTCCTGCATTGTTCAGTGAATGAGAAAACAGGCTGATGAGAGGGAATGTGAGTGCTGCAAAATAAAGATGAAGAAGATAGCTGCTAAAACACTTTAAAACATTAAAGAAGACTTTCAGAAAGATCTCCTCTCAACTTTTCCAGATGCTTTTGGATGACAAAACAATTCTGTAACGTTGTTAGTATACTGCAATTTTTTTACAAGGGCAAGGGAAGGGTGTCTGGACAGACAACTGAAGTGGTTTTTGCATTTTCCTTGTGTTTTGGGTATGAAGAAAAGAGCATATTATAGTGTGATTTTCTTCTTTCAGGAAAGATATCAATGGCAATATTGTATATCTGTGTTATTTATATCCATTCATTTGTTTATATTTTCCATAGCTGTGTGATTTGTTGTACTATTGCAAATTAATTCTCATCTATAAATAGGAATATATATGCACATATTGCTCTTATTGAGGTTTGCAGTGGGAAAGAAGTAATTGCCTTCTGGGTTGAGAAAGAGACCATTAAGTAGTATTATTGCCCACTGGAGATCAGTATTTTAACTAAACAGAGCAACGGTTTTACCTATAAACCAGAAACTCTAGTCTATATATGTTTTATTATACCTTTTAAAAATCTGTTTTCCTGTAGCTTCAGCGACTTTCTACTTAGGTTTCTTTCTTTTAGCTTGCTCACAGCCCTCAGTCCTACAGGCTAGCAAATGTTTTTCATCCTTTACACATTAATGGGGATTATAGGTAATAGCAGCCATTTATCTTATTTTTTTTGGTATTTATTTTAGCTATTCCTTCAGATTAGGTATTTTAAAGATGAAAATACAGATAAAGTGTAATGCTAAAATTATTGTGTACTTTTCTTCATGATATAATTTTCCCAGAATCACAGAAATGCTGGTTGGAAAAGACCAAGTGGGTCTTCAGCCCAAACTCCTGCAGGATTGTCACCAACATTAGACAGGACAGTCATGGTGTTGTCTATCTGAATGTGGAAAACCTCTGAGATTCCCTAGCCTCTGCAGGTGGACTCTACCTGTGCTCTGCTACCCTCCAAGTGAAATATTTTTTCCTGATGCTCAACCTGAACCTCCCAAATCACTATCTGTGGTCATTTCCCCTTGTCAGGTTGTCTGACACTACCATTTCCTGCACAAATGATTAAATATTGTATGAGTAAATCAGAAACTGTGTGGAACAGCAACTAGCAAAAACATCCATGCTCATCCAGGTAAGCTATAGAACCAATATCCTATTTTCAGGAAACTCATAAGCTGTGCTTGAAATTCAGTAGGGTACTGAGAACTGTAGAAGCAGAGTTGACAATGTAACTGCTGCTATAGTGCTTAGAAAATCATAGACTCCTTGACTTTGTTATTTACATGATGTGCTTTTGCACAGACATGATGTTTCTTATTTCTCAGCTATCTGGTGTGTGTTCACAAGTAACATTGCTGGCAATTACAATGATCCTACCATTGTCATGAGGCACTGGCAAACTGGAAAATGTGAATCTTGTCTTCTACCACTTGAATGCAGAATAAACTGCAGCAGGAGAAGTTGTTAGTATTACCAGTAGAAAGAAGATTAGTGGTTTATTTAGTGGGTATTTCCTGAGCATTTGAAAGAATAACTCTGATTAAACAAACCTTTATGAATATAAATAATAGGACTAGCTCTTAGGAAAGGTGGGCATGTTTTTGATCGCAAGACTGGGGCCATGACTTTCACCTGAGAGTCTTGGGGTTGCATTTCCTTATAATGAAATAAGTGATTTTGATTAACATATTTAGACTGTATATCACTTCCTGGCATNTAACAAAGGAGTAGAAAAATATATTAAAAATAGTTTGTCATAACAGGCTTCAGAAGAACAAGAACCAAATGTCTGTTTTATGTTACAGCTCATAATTTTAATCTGCAATTGGAAGTACCATTATACACCTGTTCTTAGAGTAAGTTCAGAACAGATAGATGTCTCTGTGTTGGGAACCCACTGCTACAGAACTATGGGGACTGGGGTAAATTTACTAAAAAATTCTCCGTGCTGCAGGGTAAGTGTATGAAGTGAATAAATTAGCTGGGGAAGACAGGCACTAACAAGAGACACACCATGCACAGCAAGCAAATGGAGGTAGTATACAGTTGTGCTTATAGTTTTGCTTTAAACCCTGTACTAGATTTTTTTGTATGAACACTTTCATGGAGAAGCCACTCCTCAGCTCAAGCTTGAAAACTGATTTGCATGTTAAGAAACCCCAGCTTTGTCTAGAAGTCATAAAAGATGGAGTATGACAAAATATCCTGCATATCCAAATACAACTTAATGCTTCCACCTAAGTTTATAAACATAATATTTTTTACCACCCTTGCTTTTTTACCAACCAGTCTCTTACACAGTCATACACAAGTGAAAAAATACATTTTTGTTTTGATTATAGCTGGATCAGATATTCAATTCAATTACTTTTCACTTTTCATTCTTTCTGTCTCTAAAGATATAATTAAGGTCTGATGTCAAATTGCAGCTCAGTGCTCATCAATTCTCTCCACTTAACCACTTTTGGGAAGACAGCCTCATGGCTGTGATGATAAACAAACAATTCATGGACTTACGTGTTGGCAGAAACTTAAAAACAAATAGCTGATAAACTTCTGATACTGATGAGATCCAAATTTACTTTGGGGTCATGCTAGCTATCTATACACATAGATTTCTCTTCAAAAACATAGAACAGCAAAATTGTACATAGCCACAAGATTAACATTACCAGATACAACAGTAAGATCAGATTTAATAAAGTAGGTCTATTTTGCAGAATAAGCATTTCTGCTTTTAAGTTCAACAAGTCAGTGAGGAACATGACAGGAAGAGGTTTAATTTGATGTCAGGAGATACAGGATTTATCTGAAGTAGTTACCCTGCTATTCAAAAGGAATAAGCCATTACCATAGCAACGCTGTATCACCTGACCCTCATACACAGAGTGGGCCAGGTTCCGATCTCAGTGTTGTCAATGTAAATCTGAAATAAACTCTATATGAATGATGAATGAGTGTGTATTACATGGAACATTGTTGCTGGAGACAGTCTAGGCCATCACATACAGTAAGTATGCTGCCCTCTAGAAAAAATTCATATGATCTATTTCAACTAACCAACGTGTAAAGCCTATTCTTTTCCAGGAAAACATGAGAGGGGATAGTAGTTATTCTGTTAAAGTTGGTTATAAAAGCATTATTATTTTAAAGATCTCAGAATGTACTGAAGTTTTGCTCGAATAAATAAAACACATGAGTTGCACAACAGGAGATTTGCAAACAAAGGTTCTGATCCTGCGCAGATATTTGTACATGTTTAAAATGATGGGCTTGCACACCTCCCTGGCCAATTTCTTATAAGATTTTCAGAAAACAGTCTACAAATCTTTGGAGGACTGGGTCTTAATTTAAGATCTGATGTAATAAAAGAGAGTACCATGACTGGAGGAAGAAGTAAAGAAAAGAGAAACACTTCAGCACATATTTCTTGTCTGATGTGATCTGATTTACAGGAAGAGAGGGCAGTGGTTTGCTCAGCTTATACTGTAAGTTGGGATGGAGCACAGCGGTGATGGAGGACACCCTGCTAAGACTGAGCACTGCATAGTCATAAAGCACAGCCCATGAACGCAGTGTCCGACACATAAGAGGAGTGTATGTATGGACCTACCATTGTAGCTACTGTAAGGGGCTGCTCAGCTTGGCTGGTGATGAGGTACAGCCCTGCTGCAATCCCAGGGAACCACTGTTGGTGACCACTGACTGCCCATTCTAGGCACACCCAAGCTTCAGGGTGCACAGGAAGAGAGGTGTGACAGAGAGAAGCTTGGACATCAGCTTTGCCCAGTCCCCACATCTGTGAACATTCCAACTCTGGCAACTTGCCAACACGATACTTTGCTGTAAACCTGAAGAGCAGGTAGTCTTCACTGGAAAGGCCTGACTGTGCATGACAGACAAAAGAGCAGCTGGGTTTTGTGAGGAGCCTGATGATTTTGGTACAAGAGTCTGAGTCCCAGAAATCCCTCATATGTAAGATGAACAAGATTGAATCATGGAGAGTACTGAAGATTAGTCCATTCCCTTTCTTGGGCTCTTATAGAGTGCAGTCACAGCAAATATTACTTAGGTACTAAATACCCCCATATATTTTGTAGGCTGTAGCTTTTAGAGTGCAGAGTAAACAGCCAACTATTAGTAGTGATATTAGGTGACAGAGTAGGATTGAATGCCAGAGAGAGATGAAAGAAAGGTTATGAGGCATCAGACTCTAAATACAGCCTGGTCTGACAACTGTGGCATGAATAGTCCCATTATCTCCCTCTAGAACTGCATCCAGGAGTTAGACAGCCAGAGATCAATAGGGATATCTAATTCCAAGATCGTGTGCCTGTAGTAATAGAGAGCTGTCTACACTGCCTTGAAAGTCTTTAAAATGAAAGACCTCAAGCTTGGCTCCCTTTGTGGCAACAGAAGAGGCTGAGAAGGTTCCTTTTCTTTTTGACAGCCCTCTTGAATTGTTCATGTCTGTATATGTACTTACAGTACAGAGAGAGGAAATACCCAGGCAAATCTATACTTATGTTCAACTTGCTCAAAAGTTTTTAGATCCTGCCTTGGTTTTCATGGATGTGTGTGTCTAGGCAACCTTAACAGCACATCTGGAACAGTGTGTACAGAATTGTGTTCTCCAGTTTCCACATAAACCTGTTGACACTTAGAGAATGAATCACTGCATTTGGTTCCTCTGTAGGCAATTGTGCTTTCCACACTGCATTTTTCTCCTAGTAATGAGGTCCACTCTGGTTAGTGCTACACAGGTGACAGGACAAAAAAATGTTGCTGGATGATTGAAGATATGATGACTTCCCTTTACTGCAAATATGCAGCCCACGTACAGCCAGCACCTCCCTTTTATTTGCAGCATGTTCTGAAAATATGATTGATAAACAATCACTGTATGGCTTAGGTACTGTTTTTCACTATCGCGTATTTTTAATATTGGGGTGGGGCACAATCCTCGGTGTCTTATTTTATTTGCTTCCTTTTCAATCCTACCACACACAAAAGTACATCAGGCTAATACTTCAATGATTAACTCTTCTGACTTTCAATTGAGGCAGATAAAAAGTGCTAGTGAGTGTGCCTTTGAGAGCCATGTGAGAAGCAAACCTTTAAAGAGCTTTTATTTCCGTCCCATCGTCTCAAATTATCTTGTTTACCCCCTGAATTCTGAGCAGGTACCATTACTGCACTCAGTTGTCCACATCACTCTTTTGAAGGTAAAATTAATTCTGAATTACTGGCCCTATAACTGCCTACTTCTTCACATCATCTGTCAGCAAAATAAGTAGACAAAAGCTGGCTAAGTGGATTTCTGTTAGCTGCCATTCAAAAGGAAAGGGACAGGTGTTGAATGAAGCTTCTTTTTCCAACTGCTAGTTAACAATACATATAGGAGAAGTTCAATTGCTTGCATCCACCTGCACCCTTGTCATTTCTTGGCTTTATTGATTTTAATGAAAATATTAAGTGCACTTCAGGAGCAGCAGCTAAGTGACATGTTGATTGAAATATACAGGAAAATGTATAATGGAAGCAGGCTATTACAGTTTTAATAGAATCTGAAAGAAGTAACATCTAGAGCTGCATTTTCCCCTGCTATTCTTATGCATATAGCCAGTTCCAAGATGAGTAATTGGAAGCTGAATAAATGTTTAGTTGTTGTTAAAGAAGCCTTTCACCTTAATAACCTAATTTTTGTTGAATAAAGTGACCCAGGCTTTTTGGCATATTTTATTCCATTAGGTACCCTTCAGGGTGCCACAAAAACACAACAAAATATGTGTATGAACACTATCCAAATCATGATAGTTCAGCATTGTAAACACCGACAGCTTTGTAGTGGAGACATCAACAGCAGCCTCTCTGTTTCAGTAAGTCTGTGTGAATGGCTTGGAGTTTGCCTGAAGCTACATTCTCCACTCTTATTTTAGAGGACTTTGGACTTAAGGGAGCAAGCAATATAAAAGCAACCACATCAGCTTATGTTCAGGAATACCATTCAAAGAAAATTGTATTTTTAGTTCTTTGTATTCAAGTTTCTTCCTGGTTATACTTAGTGTATATAAAGATGGCAAAGAGTTAAAATACAAAAATCCCTTTGACTGAAGAAAGATCCGGTGCCTTCTCCATAATAGAGCTAATGCATGTTTATCATGAAGGAAGCTACTCAGTTTCTTCTCAGCCCCAGTTCAATGAATCTTACATGTTTTGAAACCGCAAATCCCACACAGCTGCAAATATCAAGCTAAACTATTTTACACATTTAAAAATCTATTTCTGATATTCTTCATCACATTAATTACCCTAGTCAGAAACCGGTGTCCCTTGTTGCTTGGTGCTGCACAAGCACAGATCAGAAAATGCTGGTACTCAAAAGGGCTCACAATCTAAACATAAGACAAGACTCACAAGTTAGTAAAAGACAAAGAAACAGTTCATCATAATTGGCAAATGTCAGCATCTAAACTGTCTGCTTGTCTGTCAAGTTCTTTTGTAGGACTTGCGGAAAAGCTCAGATTCAGGGAGGGATGCTGAGATGCCCTTATCAGTGTTCATGGGTAAGTCCTCCCCAGGGCAATGAATAGGATGGTGGAAAAAGGACTTTCCTAATGATGCAAGAATGACCATACTGAGCCCACTATCCTGTCTTTGTTGTTAATAAGGATGTCTAATGCACAGTATTAACTTCCCATGACTACTCTCCCAGAGGCTGGGAAGGAATTTTCCAAGACATATCTTAACTGGAAGAAGTACCTCTTTGAATTATCATTGAACGTACCAATATAATTTATTGTCCCTCATTCTTGTACTGTAAAAGACATTCCCTATCAGGCCTTTCCAGATTTTGCAGTCGTCTTCCATAGCTGAAGGGTCCTTAACACTTTGTGTGTAACTTTGACTGTCTTACTTTTCTGTATCACTTTTCCAGTTCTACTATACCTCTTTTAGTATGAGGAAGCTAGAACTATGTGCAGCACTCAGAGTTACTAGCACAACAGAGATTTTTGGAGAGGCATAAAGATGTTTTTCACATTTTCTCTGCACATTTTCTTAATGACTGACTCCTATTCTAGTTGCCCTTTGAATGACTACTAAGTATTGAGTCAATATTTTCAAAAACTAGCTTCAAGACTTTTCTTCTCAGCACTAATTCCAAACGTGTTTCATAAGATTTGGACACATTACTTTACATTTACTGTACTCCTGTGCACATTACTTTACGTTTATCCGCACTGAATTTCATTTGCCATTTTATCCCATCACTCAGGCTTTCATCCAGCTCTTAGTAGGTAGTCCTTGTCCTTAGCAGCCTGGAAAGCTTAGTATCATTGCTGTCTTTTCTGGATCACTTGCAAATTTGCTAAGCAATACAGACTGCTGTGGGATTCCACTAGTGAGCTAGTTCCTACTTTTTCTTTTCTATCTTTTATTTCAGTATGTATATATAGGAGAATTTTTACTTTTATTCCAAGAGTACCTTAGTTTCTTTGTCAGGCACCAATGAGGGATTTTATGAAATGTCTTTTGAACACTAACTGATCTATCTTGTCCCTGTGTTCAGTGCAAGAAATTGCAATAGATTAATGAGACGTTATTTCCTTGTGCAGAAGCCATATTGACGTTTCTTCTATACATCATATTTTGTTATGTAGCTTATAATTATTCTTTAGAATAATTGCTATTGGTCTGTCTGATACACATATCAGGCTTCCTAGTGTGTAATTCCCAAGATCTTCCCTATGACTTCTCAACAATTTTTTATCATGCTGGCCACCATCCATTCCTATGACACTGACAGAGTTTTAAATGAGAGATTACATGTTGCAGTTAGTAGCTTGGCTATTTCATCCTTGAGTTCCTTTAAAGCTCTTGGGTGAATACAATCTGNTATATATATCTACACACATACACAGTGTCTCTCTGAAGTAAGATTGTTATCAGATTTCCACAATTGCTATATTTAGCAACCAGTGTCGGTAGCAGCTATAAAGTTAATTTTGCTTAATATGATTTGTCATACTCCTGAGAATTAGCTCTAATTATATTCATTATCCACATTGGATCGTGTCTCATTCAGAATAGAACATTTCATCATTCAAACTAGGAGAAAGTTGCTTCCCTGTGCCGATCAGCACTGAAGCAATATTTTTATATGGACAATTTTTTTTTACCCTTAAATTAAAAAAGCTAATGTTTTTGAGGAGAAAGAGAAATATAAAACAAACATTTCTGTAAAAAAGAAAAAAAAGTGCTTTTTAATATAAGTATCTTTCATTAGAAAAAACCTTTATGAAAACTATTGTTATGAAGACAAACAATAACAGTCTGCTGAATCTGTAGCTGAGAATAGTGAAAACAAGAAGANCCTGGTGATTTGTTATTGTTCATTACAAGCAAGTGAGATGTGCAGGTTGGACTGAACATCTCAATAGCGAAGATGATAGAAGGGGAATAGGTTGGGAGTAATGGAAATATCTTAAAAGTAAAGATAACCAGTTCATGGTTGACATAAAAGGCAATAGAGGGGGATTCAGTGAGAGGGATATGGTCACAGAGGTGGTTTTAGAGAATGATCTTTGCAGGAAAACTTTGAATGGATCTGACTGGGTAAAATTTGCTGATGGTACAGAAAAGGGCATGGAAAAATAAAGATGAAACATTAGCAGAATCTGGGCAATGAACTGCAAAAGTGTACAAAAACGACTGTGTTTATAAAGCTGTGGGGAAAAATTCTGCATATGAGAGCTTGATTGACCAAACTAATTTGTGAGAGCTTGAATTCAGAACCTGACCCATAGGGACAACAGGATAGCTGAAAGGGTACTGCCTTGGTATTGTAGTCTGTCTGCCATTTGCTGAGATTGACAGAAAAAGGAAAGGTTGTAAAAGAATAGGGACTGAGGCACAATAGCTTAAAATGAAGGAGGGCTGCCTGCATGCAGAGTCATACAGAATAAAGAAAACTCGTGACTGAACATGGGTGGGATCTCCAGGGAGTCCTAAAGAAAAGTTAATTGAAAGTAATGGACATTGCATTTAGTAGTGCTGACGTTGTGCTTTATTTGTCAAGTACTATTATACTTAGAAATGCTTTGCAAAGGTAGTTTGCTCATGTCAGTCATAAGTCTTTTGAAAAGCTGAATTACAAAAGAGGAGCTTCACCCACTTCATGTGGTTCTGGGTAACTGTGAATTTAAGCTATGTAAGAAAACTGAGAAACATGCCCAGGACAGCTGTACTGTATATTCCAGCTGTTGAAAGGGGCAACGGATAACAGAACTGCAAGACAGAAAAAAGCACTAAGGATATTAGAGAGTTTCTGACTATGCTTTAAAATACAAATTACTCCTGATATCCTTTTGGTGAGTGGTCAGTAATATGTACTCAGCCAGATTCTGACCAAAAATGTTATCTTCATTTTCTGTTCTTTAAGTAGACTTAATAAGAAAATGTTTCATCTCGATTCACAAGTAGTTATGCTTCAGTACAGAAAAAAATATTTTACAAACTTGGAAGACATTGTTATTTATACTTAGTTGCCTCTCACTCATGCTAAAAATCCAACTGTGTTGTCATGGGAAAGAAGAGGACTCCAAAAGCCATATGATGGTAAATAAGTTTATCAGGAAATGCAATATGAACAAACAGGAGAAGTTGCCATGATTGTTCCATGCAAAATCCAAACTTGAATAAGAAAGTATGAGAAAAGTGGAGGGGAAATACAAGCATAAACAAGACAATTCTTGCAAAATGTCATGAAAAAAATATTCTTTTTTCCATGCATACTAGTTTGTGGAAACATTCAAACACATACACCGTCCTTTTCACATAGTCATTGGAGGGAGAATGAAGAATTTGTTTTCATGCAACTAAACCTCTTTGGAATACCATGTGCTCTTAATTTGCTTCCCATAGATAGATTCTTCTCCCTACATAGGCAAGTCTCATGTAAGTGAACTCTAAAAAAGTATGACACCCTAAATCTTTTCATCCTATAATTTCCTAAACATCACTTTCACTTTATTACATTGTCAGCATATTATAGGTGTTCACTTCGTCAGATTCCAGCTGTGTCTCCTGACAACCTCAAGTAGAAAAGGAAGCAAATCTGAAAGACAGAGAAATGTTTTTACTAATGACATTAATACTTCTTTTGTGTGTGGAGGCTATTGTATTTGAAATAATAATGTGAGAAAGAGGGTATTTTATTTAGAATAATAGTAGCTGAATTTATGACAAGCATGATGACTTTGGAGATAGGCAGATTACTAACTTTGAGAAGAATATTCATTTAGTAAATCTTGAAACAAAATCCAGTCTATTATGTATACTAAAGACATTCAAGTTTGGATATGATTCTGAATAA
>VZTQ01012806.1:6122-60142 GCA_013400755.1 Pelecanoides urinatrix | reverse complement strand
CCGATACCGGATCGGGACAGAGGTTAGGTAACTTAACGCCACCCAGCACGGAAAGAGAAAATTCAATTCCATGCTTTTCCTATAGCTGCTGTGAGCATCAAGCTATCTATCTTCTCTTAGCCCATAACACATTCGTTATACATATTCCGACCTCCTCAGTGAAAGCAGCAAGCTCCCATCCCTATTTAACCCAAATTCATTCCTGGAACAGTTTCACCCCCAACACTGAAAGAGGGACAGGACCTCTGAGAAAATTCCTGTGTCAACACCCTGTGCCTGAGCCAGGTAGCAGCACATCGTTTGGTCTGCCAGCACTGGTGAGGCTGCCTGAGGTCCAGGAATTGGAAAGGTTAAGTGGAATCTGCTTAGACAGTATTAAACTGGCAAAGATATACAATAGCAAGCTCCAAAGCTCAGCAGCAGTCGTGTTTGGACTTTCCTTTTATCCCTATAAATCCAGTTCTAGAAGCTGCATTACAGCATTTGATCCTTGGAACTGACTAAACAATTTCTATTACCATTCCTCCTAATATGATATTTAAATAGATTCTGGATTTTTTTTTTTTTTTTAGCATGCAATCTCAAGCGTTTTGGAGGTAGTATAATTCAGTCTAAAAATACTCCTGGTTATAGCATACCATTCTGTTGATGGGGAAACTGGCATAGAGACAATTAGAGACCTCATCAAAGCAAATCAGTTGAGTTTTCAACAGATGGATATGCTGTTAAGCAATTCCACAGTCCCATTAGAAACATTGAGGCACCTTCACATGAAGCTTTTAGGAGCCAGCAAAAAAACCCTTCACCACTTTATGCATGATCTTTCTTTAATTTAGGAGGTTGTCTGCAATGATCTCCTGAGATCTCTTCCAGCACTGAATTCATAGTTAAACACAAGACCCTGCCTACTCTTTTGTTGCAAACTCCTCATCAGCTTCTCTACACTTGATGCATTTTCTTTTTGTCATTCTGATGGCACAAAGGAGACAGTGTGGTGCCAAAAAGAAAACAAAGTCCCCCAAATCCCCCAGCTGCAAATTTTAGGTCATTCATTTCCGCTGTTATCTGCCCACTAGGATCAGGAGTACCCCCAACAGAGAGGTGACAAGGATATGGTCCGGAGAGCACTCTGGTCGGCTCCTGGTGCAAACCAGCACTAGGGTACTTCTTTAGCTAGCAGACAGCAGCCCTTATCCTCTTCATCTGTGTATTCTCATGCCTGCAGATATGTGGAGCAATTCAGCTATCCATTAATTGAGCTTTAGAACTTTTTTAGGGGAGGGCATAGACCTTTTCTCATTCCACCATGTCAGAACACCCACTAATTTTACAGGGAGTAGCATTTGGCATTAAGCGCGCAAAAAAGAGCTAGCAGCTCAGGGCAGGAAAGGAACACCTTATCCAGCTCCAACTCTAGGATAGCCAAGACTGTTGATAGACCATTAGTTAGCACTAAGTAATGCGACCAACATTCACTAAGTTGTATTCATATACAGAGATAAGTATATTTGTTGAAGGGGTGGGATCTACTCAGAGGTCTTCTAGCCAAGTACTAGCTGATTTAAGCTGTACTCCAGACCTCAGTAATTTAAACAATAATAACTCGAAGTAGGATACCTTTAAGAAGGTGTTTTATCACTTTATCACAGACTATAAATATAACTGTCAGGTACTATGTAACTGCCACACTGCTGCTGCAGAGGTTGGCCATTTCCAACTTCCAAGCCATTATTTCTCTGTTGCATGCCGACCTGGAACGAACTCTCTCAGGATGCCTGGATCAGCCTTACTTCCAAAAACTTCTCTTCCAACAGTCCGTTGTTTTATTCTCTTGGAAAGCTTTCTTCTTAGAAATAAGACCCTTATTGACACTTTTTATCTCGGAAAAGGCATTAGCACTCCCTATTTCAAAATGAGATATGCTTGTTTTGGAGGGAAAAGAAAGCTTTTCCATTCAATGTAAACATAAAGAATGATACTTTTCATACAACATTCATGTCTACAAAATTTACAATTCACAAATGTGTATGATGTTACCAGATGATACTCATAGAAAATGACAATAACAGTATGTCTATTTGGATACTATCCCTCTTCCAAAAGTGCTAACTAATCTTAGCTGTCCTTGTGATTTACAACAATACTAATGGAAGTAGTTCAGCAACATGCTCTGGGCAAACAAGAGCATGTGGACTAGGGAGAGAGAGAAACATCCTACACTGGAGAAAAAGTATGCATTTACTGCAGGGAAGAAGAAGCATGTAAACATAAAACACACAAGGTTTTCCTCTGTGTTTCTGGATATCTATTAGTGAGTATACAAATTAGATTCACTTGTACTGAGAATTAATCTAACAACTGTTGATATCTGAAATATCAAGACCCAAACAGGACCAAAATGGTTTTAAGTCCTATCTTGGGTCCAGTCTTCAACTGATATGAAATTGTTCCAACACCATTCATGTCGAATGTAGCCTCCTGAATCCACTTAGCCCCATTTCTACTGTTTTGTGACAACAATTCTTTATTTTGTGATAATAATGCACCATTATGTTTATACTTGGAAGCCTGTCTTCTTTCTCAGTTTCATTTTCATGTGTAAGACATCCTTCTCCTCAGATGTTAGATTATCACCAATTTATTCCTGCAGGATAGCTCACATAACACTGTTTCTGCTAAGTCTAACAGAAAAAGCATCTCACCAGAAATTGTCACACCTGTTAGGTTATTTACCCAGTATTTTCCTCCCTTTCTGAGGGAAAACCAACAGCTATTGAAGTGTACAAGATAGATATTCAATATTGTTGCTTTTCTAGCTGTAATACTGAGGAAAGAGTACTGGTTTTGTTTTCTCAGGACTTCATTTTCATTGACCATTGTTTCTTGCTCTTTTGTTTCCTGCTTGGTGGGCTCCTTTCCACAAGCAGCCTGCAAGAGAGAGTCAAGGAAAACTGTGAGGCCACAAGGGAAATCAAATGGCATAATTACAAATGACACAAACAGTAAATGAAAATCTTTCCTTCCTCAGGCCCTTTACATTTCTAAAGGCTTGGGTGACTGAAATGCTAGGATTAATTAAACATAACACCAGTGAATTCTGCAGAAGATATGTAGGACTTTGTTTTTTCACATTCTTAACTGTAAGAAAATTAAAGAGACTAGAAATGGGAGAATATTTCTCTTGCCTGTTCCATCTGGTTCAAAAAGAGTACACTTTTCTAGGCAAGCATGAAAATGGAGATGAAAGAGGATTTTACAATAAAAAAGAGACTTGATTGTGATTAGGGAAGGGGTAGGGAATAAATCAAACCAGAAAAATTTGCTGCCAACCTGCATAAATGTTATGGCTAATTGTCAAAATTCAATCAAGTAGGAGAACAAATACATGGCTGCTTGTCTCTAATCAGGGTCTGCGGTAGTTAGCAGATGACAGAATAACACTCGTCTGGCTAAAACGACCGGCTTCCTTTCCACTGTGGGTGAACCTGTGAACCGTGACCCATTCCTCCCCCATACACAGGACAGAAGAAGTCCCTGTCACTGTACAGCAACAGTGATCAGGTAAGACAGCAAAACTTAAGAAGAAAGGCCACTGTCTCAGCCAAAAAATCTCATTTCTGTTGCTCTCTGCTTTTAAACATCATCTTGAGAAACTGAATGACTCTCTTTGGTTCTGCAGCCCCAGGCTCTTTGCAAATAGCAAGTTGGCTACCACATGGTGCATAACTAGGACAAAAAGGCAGATCTGCTCTTCATACAAAAGTCAGCCGGCCTTTGTTTACCAAATGTCCTTTTGTTACTAGAAGCTTTCATCACTTGCACTGGAATAATGAAGGACATGCAAACTACAGTGTAACCTCACTGATCTATTCTCATGAAGAGCTCAAAAGTCAAGTCCCCAGCTGTCTCTCAGACAAATGCATGCAGAGAAGGATATGAATTATCATTTTAGAGACACTGTAGAGACGCCTGAATTCTCACATTTTTAAATTAAAACATCTGTTAACAATGTGGCAAAAGAACCAGATCTACAGGCTGGTTTGTATTTCCATGTGACCACGATAAGGCTATTTAAACGTTGCCCCAGCCCCGTGGTTAGGTTTTAATTTTGTCAGGACCAGATGGTAGCTGTGCCAAATCACTGTTGCAAGATGAAATGAAAAAATTATGTCAAGAAAAGTCTTATGTCGTGTCACATTTACTTATAATAGACATTTATCTGACGATCTAAGCATTAAACCAAACAATTTCAGTAATAAGAGTACGTACTTAAACCATTAAGTCTTCATTGGTTAAAACTATAAGCAAACTGCTCTTTGGATTAAATGTCATTGTAGACTCTGAACCATGTAAACCAGCACTCTTCACCAAATTACCATAGACCCCAGCAGGATCAGGACTCTACCCTTCATTAGGATTTCTCAGCAGTGTAAAACTGGCATAACTCTTCCTTAAGTGATATATTTAGGAAATATTTTAAAACCTCAAATATTTCCACCAGAAATGCCAATGCTTCCAATAAACTCGAATAATGTTTCTTATCTGGATTAGTCACCTACATGTTTTTCTAGGATACTAGAATAAGGCCAACTGCACTTGTCATTGAGGAAGATAGCGATAAGACTTTGAAGCCTCATCATTAGTGCTTGTTCTCTAAAAAACATAAAGCACCCAGTCAAACAGATAATTCTTGCTACAGAAGAAATATAATTAGCTTTCATGCGCCAAGCTTCTCTTCTGGGTCCAGGGAACAAGCTCCAAAGAGGGAACTCTAAAGTCTTGTTGCTCTCTTTCTCAGTGATCAGTCCAGGGCATAGGGAAATACTCTCCCAAGTGTACTAATACTGTGTGTCTCCTGCTAACTGCTCATGAAAGGAAATTTTTCCAGCTGTGGATGCTACAGAGAAACGTACTGCTTTTTTAACTTGAGTTGCATCAGTGTTGTGTTTAGCACTATGAGTTCAGGGTTTATTTCTCAGTATTATGACAATTTTGTGAAGAAAGTTGTTAGCATCACAGTCACGTTTTCATGTGCCACAGCATTTGTGAAAATCCCATCTTGTATGCTCACCCTGTATCATTTGAAAGAAGAATCTAGTAGATACTATTGTGGCTGGCTAGCCTGTGGCTCCAAAATTTTGGACCATCACAACCAGTTTCAAACTTTTCCCCTGACCACTTCCATAGCTCTGTGGAACTGATAAATGTTCACTTTTTTTCTGGTGAATATGGACCAGCTGCAAAACACTTACTATGGCTGTACAGATTCAATGACGTGGTCCTACAAGAACCATCAATTGCATGTGTGGCCCATATGCAGTAGACTTTCACTTGTTTGCTCCTTATGAAGCAAACCCTGAGTTCATTTTAAAATCTGAGCTTCTTCAGTGTTTTTCATCCATTCTGCTTGGTGACTTTATTATTCTTCTTCCCAAAAAATGTGTTTGAAGATTACCGACATTTTTTCAAATTAATTTGATTCAAGATTTTGGAAAATATTAACTACCTAAGACCAGCAAAAAATATAGATCAATGTAACCTGCAATATACATTATGAATGTCTTAAGCAGTAGAGGTCATCATGGGTTAAATCATAGAAACATAGAATCATAGAATGATTAAATATAAGGGGAGCAATTAATTGCCACCAGAGAAAACTACTGCCACTTTATAAGCCTGAGGCATCTGAGCCATCTGCACTGGGCTGGTGGGTATGGCTCAAAACCTGTGCCTTCACAGAGCAACGGCCAGAAGAGATACTCAGGATCACTGTGGCCAGAACAAGACATGGACATTTAGGCAATGGAAACCACACAAGATATCTGAAGCCAGGGCAGGTTCTGATGAAACACCATTTATGATTAGAGGTGACAGGAGTTAGGCTTCTTCCTCTTCCCCATGGAAAAAGTTGCATTTCTGTAGTGGATTTTGTTCCAAAGTAGAACAACACACCAGGTTGGGGAAAAAAAAAAGAGAATAAATATTAAAAGAATATTTCTTTATAGCAGAATCATTTGAAACATTTTGAGCAGCTAAAGAGAAAGATAACGCCAGAGACCTGGCAATCTTGGATGGAGAGTACATAAGGATGGAGAAGTCTCACAGTCAATGTTACAAGTGAGAAAGGGAATTTTAGCGGAAAGATCACTTACGTGTCAGTGAGCTAACCATCAGGAAAAATAAACCTACTGAGATTAAATCTTAGTTTCACTTTGATTAACCAAGGCGGAGTGCCCTGATGACCAACTAGCACATGATGAGAAACAAGGTCCAAGTCCTAAGCAGAAGGACAGCAGCAGCAGGAAGGCACAGCATCGTGTGCTGTATCTTGGTACATAATAGAACCTAAAAGGACTTTCAAAAATATAAATATGTGAAGAACTCCCAGAAACCCGTTACACATTTGAAAGTGATTTTTCACAAGTGCTAGCGCCTGAAGTCTGGGGACTGCAGGAAAATCAAGGTCAGACTTTTCACCCCAGCTACAATCTACAGACCTGCGTTTCGGAAGGAAAACAGCAGCAATGAAAATCACAACTAAAATGCCAGGTTTTCTTGAACAGCAAATCCGTATTTGAGCACAAACAAAGCTGCACTGATTTATGCTGCTGACTCTCTCCCATAAGTACTGCTGACATAAAAGACTCCCCACCTAAGAGTGCCTGACAGCCCCCTTCCTCCCTGCAGCACAAAACCGGCAGGAAATTCCAGCTACCCAAGAAGTTGAACTCCTGAAATGAAAGCTGCCATTCAGAAAGAGTTCTGCAAGGAAACAGCACTAAAGTTTAGCGTCTAAGCAATACACCATAAAATCTCTCAGATTTACCTTGGTGGGATTTTGGCATAGGACAACCAACGTTCACACCTGGGGTTCTGACATATTACGTTAAATACAAATGTATCAATATTTTTGGTGTGGAACCATAGGTTTGATTCTGATTTCATATCTGTTGAACCATAAATCTAGCAGAGGCATTTCTGATGCAGGGAGATACAGAAAGATTGGTGTCATGCTGTATTTGAAGAAAATTCCAGCATACTTCATACTTTTTTTTTTCTTTTTTTAAAGCCAGATTTGCACAAGATGAGATGGATGTTGTAATGATTTATGAATATCCACACAGCAAGGACTGGTAAAAACTCTTGTATAACAAACCTGCAGATAATCCTGAACCCTAGAATTTAAGACTGTTCTATTGCCAGTATTTCCGTGGCCATTTTTTATAACAGTAAGTTATTTTGTCAATTGTTTTCCTACAGTAAATCTTTTTTCAAATGATATGTAGGGAAAAGACATTCTGGATAGTAAATCGTTTTAAAAGGTTCAGGATATGAAGCTTCAGGGTGGGTCCATCAATGAACTGCTGGCTGGGGAGAAGTCTGAGGAGGTGTTTTTAGGCCCATGCAAGTTAAAGTGGAAAATTGTGTGATGCCACCGTTACAATGTATGGCCAGAGATATATGTATCCTAAAACCTTTCAGATTTATTTTGGGGAGGAGTTTTCCCAAAAGAATGTAAGTTCATGCCAATAATAACGTCAGATGACAAAGGTGTCAGTCTCATATACCAACACTGCAAATCCATTTACAGTGTAGATGAACCCTTATTCACATGCTCAACGTCACTGTTGTTCTTAACTACCAGGATAGATACATGTACCCACTCTTTTTTATTCATCTTGTCTAGTTTGTTAGCCCCTTCAGCTTTAAAATCACAAAAGATGGTTTGTGGGTTTTTTCATTACTAAAATTGCAACCTATCTCTACCTTCTTGCCTCTTCTATCAATCCATCTTTTTGGAAGATTCCCCAAGCTGCTTCAAAAATAAAGTGGTAAAAATGTACAGAGTAGTGAATCAAATGTAAATAAAGGTATCTATAGTCTGAAGCTGCCTTATGATATTCTTGGGCTATTTATTATGAAGCATATTATTTTCCTGGTGAAGAAAACAGATCTATCTAAAGATAATTTGGAAACAGAGCCAGGTACTAGACTTTAATCACCATTTCTACAGTCTCCTTTCAATACAGGCTTTTACAATGTGCACAATAATCCTGTGAGTCAGTGAATAAATTATTTTTTAATACATTTGTAGGTGATATGAGATGGAAAAACAGATTTTGAAAAATTTATGTATAGAATATTTAAATTGGCTGGCCTAAATTACTACAGTCTAATGTCAAATGTTAATGGCATGAGCTAAGACAGAAGTTCTTGGCTTTCTCAGCAATGACACAGTTTTCTCAGCCATGTATTGAGCAGTTATTAATTAATGATAAGATGTTAGTGGGAACAATTAGCACCAAACTCTTTACTGAATGTTTTCCAAGCAATAGATAACTTTTTTTTTACATCTCGTCAGAGAACAGCGTCTCAGCAACATGCATTATTATTGTACCCATCTTGTCAACTGTACTGCTATCATGAGATGGGGTTGAGAAAAGCCCATATTAGATCTAAGTCAAGATCTAACCTTTTCCTAGGCAAGACCTAATATATACTTTTAAGTAAAACTGTCGAGGGTAAAAATTGGTATCATATGATGATTTGCTCCATTAATTCAGACACCCATGAACTCATGCTAGCCTAGATAATTGCATGACTTTTTTCACTTAAAAATGTGAATCAAATTTAAACTTCTTAAAATAGCTAAAATTAAATCATACTGTACCATGATTTACCTTATTACTATGAACAAATTTAAACAGTATTTAAAACATAATCCAAATAATCCAAACATAACATAATAGCAAACCTTCTTTAAAGGAGAAACTGCTTTTCTAGTTTCCAGAAGAAGTCCTAAAGGAGATTTAGCTGAGATTTTATTTGGACTGTCAAAAACTCTTTCACAGGACCTATCACAAGAGGCTACTGATAAAACCCCTGTGGGCACAAGGTGAAAGGCAGAGTGCAGCCGCAGGTCAGGACCTGAGAGATGGAGAAACACAAGCGTCCGCAGCCACAAGTGATAAGATTAACAGCACAGTTCCTAGGAGCCTAGTGCTGGAAGAGTCAGGCAGAACATAAAATACAATTATTTACCTTAGTTAAGGCCTTCAAAAGATTTCAGAAGGCCCAAATGTATGTTCAGTGAAAGGTGTGCTGGGAGGCATTATCTGAACCACTCATAAACCTCCCAGTAAGTTTCAAGATACAGGTCAGAGATCAATTCTCTCCAGATCTTCCTTGCTCCACATAGGAAATGCATCCACAACGCTAGTCTTTCCCTTACTCCTGAGCTCTTAAAAGGTACCAAACCCTATAAGTGAACATTAGCATGCACAAGATGCACAATAATAAAAGGTGGTTACATTTTGGCTACCATTTTCATGGTACATTTGGGTTTTCCCAAGCAGCTCTAACTTGATTCTCACCAACCAATAGAAGGTATTTACATTTTCCTTTTGTCAGTCTAGATAACTTGCTCTTTTGGGCCAGCTATTTTTCCCATTCTTGGCTCCAGCTTTCCCCTTAGTGAGTATTATAATGTTCAGCAAAAGAAATCCAGCTGGTTGAATGAAGATTCTACATAAATTAAATGGGAAACTTGCACTATGCCAGTTTTTCATCTAAACAACATGTGCATTTAAGTCTGGATAACAAAAGCTCCTATGGCTTCAAGATTTAATTTATAGGCGCTTCTGACAAAAGACACTGCAAAATGTTAACAGATTTACATCTATTTTATCTCAAAGTAGCCTAATGCAACATAAACCTAAAACTAGGGGCATCCAATAGTTAGCATCTGGGAGACCTAGAAGTCTGCTGGTTTTTAAAATACTTTCCTCAGAAAAAACAAACAAACAAACAAACAAAAACCCCAGGGTTAAAAACTAGAAGAGTTTATCACCTTCTTTGCAAGCTGAGCTATACTTTATACCACACATCAGAGTTCAAAGCCTCCTGTGTCTAGGAAATTTCTTTCCCCAAAACAAGTCAAGTCTTTTTTGGGTCTTCAAACACTTTATTGGCATAAAAGAACCAGAACAAAGATGACCATTTTGCCCATTTTAACCAGCTGAAGCTTTGCCCAAAAAAGTTCTTTCATGTGAGCCAAAATATGTACGAAATATTTCAACTGAGAGGTTCTTAGTATTTTGTACAATACTTAATACCTAAGTGGTAATTTGTAAAAATAATTTCATCTTTTCTTGCTGTTTTAGATAATATATAACAACAGCTTCTTGAGGGTTTTTTTGCCATTCTTGCTTTGTCTTCTTTTTCTTCCTTAGCATAATAATGCTGGACAAGAAATACAGAGATAAGTCTAAAATTACATTATTTCTTCTTTATCTTGACTGTCTATTGTGCTCGAATACAGCATAGCACTAGAAAATGACTTCAGATTAGGTTTTAGGAAGTTAAAATAAACTTTTTGTCTTCAGTGAGATTTTTCAAAGGATTGTAACGGAATTAGAAGACTCCCACTGAAATTTTATAGAAAGTAGTCCCAGTCACATTTATGTTGTGGGTTTGGAAAATCCCTGCCTCCATATCAAAATGTACTACACAATTTCTTGTTCCTATAATACAGTAGAAACACAAACGGGTGAGCTAGCAGGACTACTCTTGCTGATTTGCAAGAGGCCAGCTCCGATCCTAGTTGTCTCAGAAGACAAATTGCTTCTTTTTGTTCTTCAGTAAAAAGCCCGTGATTTTGAAGTTACATTCATAGACGTGAAGAATCATTCCAGCGCCACAATCCCAAAACCAAATTCTCTGTGGCATCCCCAGTGGGAGGTGTCCTTATTTGTAGGTGGTCAGCGTTAGTCAAGACAAATAAATTAAGCTTCTCCTTTCTCATCCACAATTCATCCTCCAAAACACCCCTTCCCTTCTTCATTTTACCTGAGCCTGAGCAGAAACTAATTTGAACATTCAAACATTAACAGTCCCTTTTAAGTGGTAGGAAGCTGACACTGTCACTTTATTTCTGAAGTGTAAAATCCTGGATCGAGAGAAGGATAAGCATTTTCATGGAAAGAGTCAGGGTTTCACCCAAAATGTGTCATTTCTGTCAATGTTTCAGTTTTTCAAAGGTATGTATTATTTGGAATTTTCTATGACATTTCGTCCTCCCTTTCAACTGCCCACACAGATTTCCAACAGCTCACTGTCTTTGGTACTAGATATGCCTTCTGTGAGTTGATTATGATCAGTGAGATAATACAAAAGGTATTTTGTTCTGATTCAGTCAGCATGCAAATGCTTTCTGGCACAAATCATTCCCTTCTGAGTGAGAAGTGGGAATTTTATTTTCTGTGAATTTTCTGTTAGTGAGTTTTGGACTAGGTAATGCACAAATCAATGAAACAGTAGCATGATTGGAAGAAAGTGACTAAAATAGAGCAAAAATGTGCAGCATTGGACTGGCTTTTCTACTATAAGGGCTAAGCTTTTCATATTTATGCATATAACTAAGCTCAATGTGGCTATATAGCACTCCACTGCTTCCATTAACCTTCATGGCATGGACAGGCATTTCCTCTACAGATCATTAGCCACACAATGGTAGCTTCTACAGGCTTCTAGACAAATCTAGTAGTGTTAGCTAATTTAATTCACAGAAAAAGTGATCTTTAATTTCTTACAGGTCCAAATGGCCACTAAAATGGGAGACAATTCTTTCCAGATCTTCGTGTCGCTCTTGGACTCCTCAGTACCAACGCATTTCCAGCTCTGGGAACACCCAACACATGTGTTCGTGTGACAAGAAGCTACCTTGGCAACTTGCCTCTGTTTCCCAATACCATACGTCCCTTAGCACTGCGATTCTGGGAAGAGCTGTTAGTGGGAAAGGCTCACTGGGCAAGTGATGTTGTCAAGGAAGGAGGTGAAAGAAATGGGAAAGTTTGAGGTAAATGAGCTAATCACAAGGCAGAGACAGAATGTCTTCCAGGATGAGTGTCGGATCCTTTATTCCAGGGAAAACTTGTTATTCAGAATCAGAAGAAAGTGAATCTTTACCGACATCAGATGAGATCTTGGCGTGAGGAAGCTCCAAGCACTTAAAGGACATAAATTTTGAACAGTAAAGATAATACCTAGAGATTCAGTATTCCTAGAGAGCAAGACTGATAATGTCTGCAAAATAAAAATGCCACCCCCCAAATTCCTCAACACTCAATGGTGTGTCACTGTGTCACTGGCTTTATTAAAAAAAAAAGTAATGTTCATCTTTCTTTAGGGAAAACACATCAGTATTACATGGATTTCCTATTTATCTACATTGAAAAGTTGCAATAGAGCAAAGGTGGATCGGTACTTTTTCTTTGTACAGTAAGTGCTGATACTCATACTCATTAGAGTATTTGTTCTCATTAGAGACTCTCTTACTAAGCAGAATACAGAAAACCGGTATGTGTCTTCTATCCCATTCTCAGCTGTTGGTATGCAAAGAGACACGGCACTGGGAGGAGAGTGAACTGGAAAAGTTAACTGTTACACTGACATTCATAGCCAAGCAATTTCTGCAGGATATAGGAAATAATTATTTATTTTTACTCCAGGCTTATCACAGAAAATTGATTCTTTCCTCAATTTATCCAGCATAAGATACAGTCTTTAGACAAAGGCATACATTCGCTAAGAAAAAAAATAAATCCATGTGGTTTTTGTTTTGTTTTTGGAGGAATTAAAACAAGGACTGCCCTGTTGCTGGCCGTGGTGTCATGTACAATAATCTGGTCATTGTAAAGCCATATCTGGTCCTAATTCCCAACCCAACACCAGATGTTTTCAAGGCATGTTCCCTTGCAAGTCTGCTTTGCTGGAGAACAATAATGCAGGGATTTCAGCTTCCATGTTTCGGCACCTCATCATGGTTGTTAGAGAATGGTGAGAGGGATTTGAGAGCTGTAATGCTGCCAAAGGCGGCTACAGTGGCCAAGGGGGGATTTACAGGAGGGTTGAAGTCATGGCTGCGAACACAGCCCTCAGTGGGGCCGGGGCAGCTGTGTCTAACCCAGGGTCAGCGGGTCCCTCTCCCAGAGCATCCCATGAAGGCGTAGCAGGATCTGGCACCCCTCCAGCCAGCGGTCTATAACACCCGGCCACTCTCACACGGATCAGGTTGTGGGAGACTCCTGCCTCTAGCCAAGCCCCAGTAATTTGGAGGAGCTGGACTTACCGATGGGGCAGAAGATGTGAGCGTTACAAGCAAGCCACTGTGCTGTGGATCAGCCCCTCATCCCAAAAAGCTCTTGACAGTTGGCTTCATGGCTCCTTTCCCCACGGTGTCTGAACAGGTGCCCCTGGACAGCCGGCAGCCAGCAGGGGGGGGACAGCCTCCAGAAGACCTCCAGTCCCTGATTCTGGTTGAATAAATAGTGTTTTCCTTTCTTCCACCTCTCCATGTCTAGCAAGACATGTCTTACATGTCTTCTGCCTCTCCATGTTTTACAAGAACAGCAAAGCGGGGATGACCGATCTCACTGTTATGCATGAGCCTTGTGTGAGCAGCAAGGAGCATGCATTCAGAGCTCCTTTATTAAAAAAAAGGGTTATCGCAAGCTCCCCCCATGTCACACCAGAGTTGCCAGCTCTCCTCTCCAGACGTGACTCTCCTCCTTTCATTCATACTCTCGCAGACATGAGCCTTACGGCAAGCCCCAGCTTCCAGCACCCCCTCTGCCTTTCGGGCTGTGTCCCCCCAAACAGTGTGTCACCTCACCTCCCGCAGAAATGGATGAAGGTGCAGGATTTTTCCTGCCACAAAACCAGTGTCTTTTGCATGTTGTGATAATGGTCATGTCAAGTCCCAGAAGAGGTGTAGAACACTTCTTTTGCTGCTTATATTTCACTTACATCTGTAGTGGGTATTGTGAATCAGGATTGACCTTCCTGTGCATATTTTCATCTATAAGGGTGGTGTAGTGATTCCCACTGAATAAATTATAGCTTAATGGCACCTTCCCCCACAACTGGGAAAATGCTGCTCCTTAGTCTATACAATATATTTAAGTTCTGCTTAGTACTGCTTCAGCAAAACAAATGATTTTCAGAAATCATCCATATAAAATTTTGATTTGAGTAAATCAAAAATCCGGCATAAAAATGAATCACTTCTCATCACACCTCATCACGTCTTACACAGGAAGGAACCCAACTGTCGATGAGTTATTGGGACTATAAAGTCTCCAGAAAAAATAGAGCAATGCTGAAATATATATAGCTCCTTTCTTAGTGATAGAAACAATTTACCAATATCCCCCAAACCCTGAATCACAGGGCTGTATGGTAGATGAAGTAAGCTGCAAAAATGGACAAATACACTTGGTGTTGGTACATGGCATGAAGACATGTATCCTGTTGGTCAAATATGTGCACAAATACCTGTCATTTTGAAAGATCTCAGTTGTGCTATAATGTCTCAGGCATGAAGAGTGGAGGACTTACCTGAGATTCAGTAGGTCTACATGAAATCAAGTAGGCACAGGCTCACTCTGGCTTCTCTCCAAAATAAAATGAGCTTGTTTGCTAAGCAGAATTTATAGCTGAACTATAGGTATTCATACAGTCACAAGCGTTTTTTGTAGCAGCAGAATGGACATAGCCCACTCCTGCCTTTTTGTAAGACATACCCTATAATGATATTGCTGTTCAAAAGCATGCAAATAAGGAAATCATTGAGTGCTTCCACAAAGTTTGTCAGCCTCTGACTGAAGGCTTTATAGGTGCTAGAAAGAGATTAAGTGTACTAATCGTGATTTGTCATTAAAGCTAAGTGCTTAAACTTCTCTCTTTTTTTTTTTTTATTGCACTGCAGTAAAAAACCTTGAAGTCCCAGCTGAGTCAGGCTGTATTTTACTAAGCCCAGTAAAAGCAGTAGGACACCATCCTACTGAACAGCTTACAGAAAACATTTTAAAGGACCAGAAAAATAACACTTTAAAGAGCTATTAATGAGACCCTAATAGCATCAGGATTTGCAAAACCCTCATATCTGGCTCTAGATCCATCTAAGTGCTACTGCTATTCCACCATAATTTCTGCTTTAATCTGAACTTCAGTGTAGTGAAGGAGAGGGGTGTTTATTTCCCTCCAGAATAAGTGGTAGCACTTGCAAAAGTCTCCCTGCTGTAACACATCACCAGCTCTGCTATAACAGATCTCTCCTTCCACATTCAAATAATTAATCCAGTGATCAGAGCGATGAACGAGAGGTTCAATGAGCATGAAGGAAGGCACATCGCTGCACTACTCAGCTCTTTGTGTCGTCTGTACAAGTCTTCTGCTCAGCTGCAAGCAGCGTCCCAGCTCTGCCAGGCCAGCCTGGCGCTTTGCCTTTCCAGCTGGGCACTGCCATCGCACATTGCAGCTGCTCCTCCAAGTAGCAGCAATCGCAGAAATGAGAGAGGTCTCTCATCCTTAGGCTATGGTAAGGTGTAAGGAAAAAAATAAATTACTCGCATCTGAATCCTCACTAGACTAACATTTGAGCGGTCCTGATTTAGATCACAAGAAATTTCACATCGGGTCCTGAGCATGCTCGCACGGATGATATAATAACGTTTCAGTAACTGTGTGAATCGAGCTATGCAAATCTTCTGCAAAAGCAGAAATTCCCACCAAATACTCTGACATATGAGATTTTTAATATAAATAATTTCTTACGGAATATAAACTGTTATTCTGTGTCACTGATAGCTAATAAAGTTCTTAGTGGAAAGATTGTTTTCCCTTTAGGATCAGTTACTGGGGAGGAAAGAAGAAGGAAAAAACCCCTCAAACCAAAACAATTTAATCATCAAAAGAAATAAAGAGAAGCACAATGGGTCCACAAAAGGTACATGAGCATGCCTCTAGGAATCACAGCCTCTCATTCAGGTCTGGCCCAACCTAAGCTTACACTGATACCTTCTCAGCATCCACAAAACCCACCTATGCCATCCTTTACGACTAGGTGGGCACTCACAGGCACAAGTCTTGGGGAACTACAAACTTCCTTGATGCTACAAACTTCTTTAAGCGTGTGGTTCTTGTTTCCTTGTCTTCTGCTACTCCATCTCTCTTCCACCCCTTTTCCACTACCATGGATGCACTGCCTTGAATTGCTCCAATCTTATGCAAGGGGATGTCATGCCAGCATGCAGAAGACACCCAGGTCTCCTCATGGGTATGGGATGAAGTTTGTAACACAAACCTGTACAGGATGCACACACATGCAATCTCTGAGAAAGGCAATTTGCCTTCCTGAAAGCCAGAAAATTAATATGTTCTAATCCTTGCACCAGTCACTTTTTCTAAAATGGATTTATTCTGTTGGACTGAGGGCTAATAAACCTTGGTGAGATCACAAAGGATACAGTGAGAATATTTACTCACAACTTCTTATTCTTAACAGTAATAAACAGCACACCTGGATCCAAAACCTTTCTTCATTTGTCCTTGCATCAAGAGCCTTATGAGAGGGTAGGAAGGAGAAATGATATAGCCTCTCTCAGTCTCCTTGCATATAGACTTTGAAGGGACCAGAATTCAAGAGAGGTCTTCGTAGTTTAATTTGTGTGAAGAAAAAAAAAAGACCTGTGTATGAGGCACGAAAATAGTTAGATTTCAACACTTTTCACTGCAAAAGCAGAACATCTGATGCTAGATGGTCATATCAGTAGGGGGCTGCAAGTCCTATACAGCATGCACACACATGTAATCTCCCCACACCGTGGGCAAACAAGCTATTTCCTAGCCTTGCTGGGCACGGCAGCCCACCCTCTGCAGTTGCTTCAGCTTTTATGGCTGTCGTCTTCCCTCCCCTGCTCTCATGGTTGGTTTTTTCCCCCTTAATCAACACTAGAGAGTGAACAACTCTCGCTCTGCGAGCTCCCGTGCTCCTGCTCTCTGTCACGGCACTCAGGCAGCCCCTTGTCAGCGGGGTGCCAGAGAGCCTCGCAGGCATTAGCCTACTCATCCTCACACCGCCCCAACGATACTGGCAGCTATTATTATCCCCGTTTTACTGGGGGGGTGGGGGGAACGGAAACTCTTCCAGATTAAGCATCTCAACCCAAGGTCACGGAGGAAGCATGGCCAGGCTGGTCTCTTACTCTCTTGTTTCTAGGTCCTCCTGAAGGAGCTGACAATGCCTCCTCACAGCAGGGAAAAGTTCGGGTTTTTTGATGGCCAGTACTTACACCCACACAGCAGCAGGCAGACATGTAGAGATTTTAATGTAAGCATGAAATCTGAGAAAATCAGAGAGAGTGTCCTCCAGTGCACAGGGCACAGAAACAGGCATCTTCAGGTCAGGAAAAAAAATCACCAGGTCTCAGGAGACTAATCTTGGGCAGATGGTTTATTTTGCCTCGCCTCACTTTGGCGATGATGTTCACCATCAGTAGAAAGCCATATCGTGTCAGCTGCTTCGTCTGTTGGGACGGCCAGGCTGTGCCTTTGAAATGTCCTTGGTGCAGAAGGGAAGAGAGCAGCCAGGGATGCGGCTCAGGACGTCGCTCCCACCTCGCACACCCTGCACCGTAGTGGGCTGCTCTGCCCTTCTCCTGCACAAAGCTGCTAAAACCACACCAGGGGAAAGCCCCTATCGCATCACAGAAGACACCAGCCTTGAGCAGAAATGTGAGAAAGTGCAGCTCTGAGGGCAGGAGAGAGACGGTCAAACCCCACTTATTGATAGAAATCAAATCGCTCAATCTCTTTCTACCTGCACTTTTTCCCACCTGTAAAACAGTCATGATGGCTGCACGTGTTTGTGGCTGTTGCAGAGACTTGCTTTTCCACGACAGGATATTCAAGAAGTTTCGATTTAATTCTGCTTCAAAATGAAAATAAAATACTGAAATCTCTTTTTTTTCTTGTTGCAAAACGAAATCTGTGTTTTATAGCCATGCCTAAAAACGAGTAACTTAAGTTTTCAAACTAATTGCAAATATAAAATTAAGGCACCTTAGTACAACTATATTTGAAAAAGCAGGCAAACATTTAATCTTTCGTGAAAGACTTCAGCAAAGACATTTGCCCTCTCCACCCGGATAGTTTGACGCAGTCCAGATGTTTACTGTATGCTGGGTGTGTACCTTCTGTCTCTGATGAAGAAACCAGTCCAGACATCTTTGGGTTCCTTTCCTTTTACAGCTTTAGAGGATTTAAACCTGTTTTATCCTAGTCTGTCTACTCACATTATCATTAGAGATGGGCAAATCACAGTAGGAGTGAAAGGCTGACTGACTTAGGTCAGTACTGAAAGTTTTGTTGCCTAGGCAAACTCAGCCAAAACATTCATGTATTCAAAGGTTTTTAGCCTGCAAGAATGTAATAAAGCCAGAGTTTTTAACTTCTGGTTTTGCAAAAAATATTCAGAGAGCAGCCTTTCTTATGTATTTTGGTGCTTAGTCTGAGTTTTTATTCCAAATCAGAAAGTTGGAGGTACAAAGCAATGACAAAAAAATTAATTAAAATCTGAATCAAATATTTGCCACTCTGGGCAAGCTTACGTCTTGGTCTGAGTTGTGAGATGAGTCACACTTCATTTCATGTACTCAGCTGTAACTAGTATGTCCTTTGTGTTTGGTCAACAGCTACTTTATTTACCTTAGGAATTTCCTGTCTTCAGAAACATACATCCATTTTATTTTCATGGCAGCACAAACTGCCAGAGCTGTCAGGGTGCTCTCTCAGTGCTCTCTCACAGGATCTAAGCTGTTATTTCTTGCTCTGCTAATAGAAGGTACAGCTCATTGAGAAAGTCTGTAGTTGCTTTTCATGTGATGACAAATGTAGCACAGATGAAAGATGGTGTAGCAGACATTCCTCTGTTATACCTGGACATTCCTTGCATGGCACACCTGGGAATATGGACAAAGAAGGTGGTTAATCCTTTTTTCAGCATGCCAGCTAAGGGCTGAATATATCTTCCTATCCTACAGTAATCCAACTTTTAGTGCAGAGTAAAGCACTTCATATGAAGTATATGCTATTTCAAGGTAAGAACTTGCCTAACAGTGGTTACCAGAGTGAATCAAACATGCTGTAAATCCCCACCTCAACTCCCCCAAAATTGTTCGTATGCTCATACTTTTTCGTTAAATACAAATGATTCTCTGAATTTTTTACCATATCAGCATTATATTGAATCCATTGCAGGACTGCATAAATCAAGCATTTGTATTTGAGTGAAGAGAGACAATATTTATGTCACCATACTCCCTCTGTACATTGAAAATGAATGACAAGAAAAACAAAAGTTTCTAATTCAGCTAGTAATTAGCATAGCTAATTGCTGTTTCCCTTTCAGACAGATGGTAACTTGTGGTTTTGATCAAACCCAAGGAAATACACAAATAAACAGAAAAGCTCTGATATTAAAATAGATTTTGGCTACATTCTAGGTTAGTTACGTAGAACAAAGCTGGTATCTGGTATGTATTAGCAAACCCAGGAAGCTACCAAATCATTAGTGGTAATCTTATTGTCACTGCTGTCAGCCCAGTAGTAAGAACCTGCAGAAATCCATGCAAAAGCAGACAAACCTCTAAGTTACTTTTTTATAAATAAGAAACCATTCATGTAGGAAAGGAGGAAGAGCAAAACAATGAATAAATTATTTGCTTGGCATTCATAGAGCCTGTAGAATGCCAGAGTCACTGAATTATCACACATATAAGAAAGATAAGGAAATAAGCCAGAGCAGGGTAGACAAATTTATTCCTACTGTCACTCAACACTCTTAAAATAAAGAGTTTCATGAAGGATAAATGCATGCTGTTCTGACTGTATTGTGGAACAGAAAGACCAACCCTTCCCCCTTTATTAATTCTTGCGTTATTGCATTAGTAATGAAGGGAGAAACTAGAGAAAGGGCGGATAATGGCGGGCACATTCATGTAAGTGAATGCCCTTGTAAGGCCACTCACTATCACATTTGAAAGCTTGTGGAAATTGAGAGAGGTCCGTCATGAGTGGAGAATGGCAAATCTTGTACCCATCTTCAAAAGAGACCAGAAGGACTATCTGGGAAGCTATAAGATGGTCAGCCTTTGGTCCATGGGGAAGTCACAGTGCAAGTCTTAGAGCTCATTTCTAGGCAGAGGAAGCAGAAGGTGGACATTTGGAGCAGCCAGCACAGACTTGCCACGAGCAAATCATGCCTGACCAGCGTGATTGACTTCTGCAGTAAAATGACTGGCTATGTGAACAAGGAGACAGTGGTCAGACATCTTTTATCTAGAATACTGCATGTGGTTTTGGATACTCCCAAGCTGATCAGTTGGAACAAATCCAGCGGATGGCCACCAAGATGATCAGCACCTGGAGAACTTGCTGAGGCTGAAGGAGCTGGGATTGTTCAGGCTGGATGTCATGGTTTAACCCCAGCCGGCTGCTGAGCACCACGCAGCCACTCGCTCACTCCCCCTGGGTGGAATGGGGGAGAGAATCAGAAGGGTAAAAGTGAGAGAACTCATGGGTTGAGATAAAGACAGTTTAATAGGGAAAGCAAAAGTCGTGCACGCAAGCAAAGCAAAGCAAGGAATTCATTCACCACTTCCCATCGGCAGGCAGGGGTTCAGCCACCTCCAGGAAAGCAGGGCTCCATCACGCGTAACGGTTACTTGGGAAGACAAACGCCATCACTCCAAACATCCCCCCCTCCTTCTTCTTTGCCCACCCTTATATGCTGAGCATGATGTCATATGGTATGGAATAGCCCATTGGCCAGCTGGGCCAGCCATCACGGCCACGCTCCCTCCCAGCCCCCTGCACACCTGGCAGGGCATGGGAAGACAAAAAGTCCTTGACTAGCGTAAACATTACCTAGCAACAACCAAAACATCAGTGTGTCATCAACATTATTCTCACACTACATCCAAAACACAGCACTATACCAGTTAATAGGAAGAAAATCAACTCCATCCCAGCCACAACCAAGACACTGGGGAAAGGACATCTTCCAGGGAACTTAAAAGCAGCTCCTCAACACCTACAAGGAAGACTGAGCCTGCTTCTTCACAGCGTTGGCAGGATGAGAAACAACAGACACAAATTCAAACAGGAGAGGTTCAGCCTGAAACAGGGAGAAACATCTTCCCTGTGAAGCCAGTCAAGCATTGGAACAGGCTGGCTCAAGCATCCATGCCATCTCCAGCCTTGGAGGTTTTCAAGACCTCTCTGGAAAAAGCCCTGAGCAAGCTGGTCTGACCTCAGAGCTGGCCCTACTTTGGGCAGGAGGTTGGCCCAGCGGTCCCTTCCAGCCTGAATAATTAACCTTTGATCCTACGAATTCTCCAGCCCTCTCCAGGAGATTGACTTCCATGCAGAAACACAATGTAAGGTCCTGAAGCAGCCAGGCTTTCTGTGGAGAACCAGAGGCAGTAGAATCTCATCTTAAGTATATTTGAAGACATTTGTCAACAAGGACTAGATCACAAGACATTACCTAGAGGATTCCTATTCAATGTTTTTAAAATTACAACCATTGCACACAAACTGGAAGACAGCTGTACCTCTACTCCACCACTACCCTTAATTTCTGTCTTAAAGATACCGCATACAGGTGAAGAATGGGTTGTCCTGGCTGAGCACTATTAGGAACAAATAAGTTGAAGTAAGCAGAACATCCCCTTTTAGCTGTCATCATAATAATATTGGCCATTGAAGGGAACCTGGAAAATGAATATAAAATGGAAAAATGCCTAATTTCACTATGCAAGTAAGTGGAACAGATGAAGGGGGTAAATTAAGAGTCATATCCTCTACTTGGCCAAGACATTACCTGGTGATAAGAAATGGAAGCACACAGAGCCTCCTTCCCCAGCTTCCCTATTCTTAAGGCCACTATGAACAGTATTGAAGCAAGCTGACACTGAAAGAGTTATTTCCAGAGTGCTCTAACCTAAGTCCTGCTGAAGGCCCCTCCTGATTACTCCGCTTGTCATAACTGTCCCCATTGCAGAACTTTCTCTTGTCCCAGCACATGTTCAAAGTATGTGTATGTGAGGAAGGGGGAAGCAAGAACCAGCATGCAGCAGCTGGTTATAGTCATTTTAGGGGAATCCCCAACCAGCTGTTACCATCAACTTTCCATTGACAACGGCCAGAAAAAATAGAGCAGGGGCCAGGATATATTAAAGTGTTAACTGCAGGCTGTTATCTATGCTCTGTAATTATGAGTGCTATAGAAACTTGTACGCTTTTCTCCATCACACTGCTGTTCTCCCATGCCAACATGTACATAGCAGATTTTTGTTTTTTAATCTTAAGCATGTCATTGCTTACTTACTCTCTTGAAAGTCAGCTGCTGGGGTGGGAAACTAAGACAACCAGATGTTTTACTTTTCATGCTGAGGAAGTGAAATTAGAGATCATCTTCCTAAGCTTTTTATGGAAGAAAGTTCAGAAATATGAGGAAAGCTATACTTTTAACCCTGCACAGTTTAAGCACTGAATACAGTAGTTCATAATCACTGGTGAAAAAAAAAGGAATAAACAATGTGCAGGGAGGGAGGGGGAGAACAGGAGGAAGAAAATGGAGTAAAGATCACCCTTCATTCTCAATTATGGCTTGAAAATGTATTATCTTCTTCGTGTAGGCTAGGTAAATCTCTACGCCTTAAGAATTACTGATTTACTAACAGTAATGTTTATATTTAGAACAAAGATTTCTACAGCTGTCCTTCAAGAGCTGATACTACAAGGCACCCACTGCTAAAACAGATACATGCCTTTTATTGCAAGATCTCCACATGTTGTGGCTGGCATCTTAAATACATGTAAGTACAAAAATCCTAGTAATTTTCTTGCAGACTTTCTTTTTTTTAAGGCATATCTGACAGTCTTCAAAAGGGGTATTGCAGTATCAAGTCAGAGGGAAGGCAGAGTAGGAGGTTTTAGGCAAGCAGCCTAGAGTAGGAAGGTTTCATATGTTGCCAGCTCTCAGCAATAAGTGCTGCATGAAGGAACATTCATACCATGGCCCTATTTAGTTTCCCAATGTTATCACAAATGGGAAATTAAACATTTTTTCTCACAATAGAATACATTTCTGGCTTGCACCCATATTCTTCTAATTTCATCTGAGCTAGCAAAAAATCTGTTTCTCATTTAACTGCAGCTTCTTTCTCATCTGTATCTTACTTTTTTGTGTCGTATTATGAGTAAATTTGTATTTGTAGGTGAACGCTGGCTCCAACTATAACTCCAAATTCAAATGCCATTCAACTCTGGAACTGTTTAGATTTAAATTTTAGCCCAGATCTAAAATTTTTCACTTGACTTCTGTCTTTGAAATAGCCCGAGTCAGATCCCTAGAGCTAAAGACCTCTGGACTATTCATATAAAATTCACAGCTTGAGCTCATTTCTTGGAGGTAGTGGTGAGATCCAAGCATGAAGCCTCATGTATGTTTTCTATCACTCTCTCGCTAACATCCTTAATGTTAATTCACCCACCACCTTTTCAGTTCATATATGCATATTCAGGTCTTTCTCAGCCTTCCAATTCAACACCCCCCTAGAGATGCACCACAAAGAAAATCCAAAAGTCACCCTACATTTGAAGATCAGCGTCAGCGGTCACATTGTTTCATGGGAATAGAAGGAATCGAGCAACCCAGAAAAATCCAAAGAGCACTTGTTTACTACGTCATTTGTCATGTGGCTTTCACACTGCATAGGAAGGCAGTCACTATGAAGTTAGAAGCTCCAAACCCCCCCACTAACATGCAAGACCCAATGAGCGTACAACACAGCCACTCTGGGTCTGCTCTTAAATCTTCTGGAACAGCTGAGGGAACAGCATGGGGGAGGTCCCAAGCTACCGAAGGGGGTCGTTTTCATGCACAGCAGGAATGGCAGCGTATTTAATCAAACTGAAACCAGAACAGGGCAAACAGAGGGCAGCTTTTTTGAGCTACCAATTCACCGCCTGCCTTACTAATTACAGGAAACTTAAATTTTTCTTCTCCAAAACAGCACAACAATAAGTGTTAAAAATGCATATATTAGGAAGATAACAATCTGTGGTTTCTTGTGCTTACTTTACTTTTTAAACACTTCATGCCACTTTTTCTGAAAAATATAATCTATTTGCAACAGATGATGATCCCCTAGAGGATGTTTCTGCTGAAAAAAAATAGAAAGGAAAAAAAAGGCTTATGAGGCTGTTTTTCTCCCCTGGTGATGTAATTATGAAACATCAGCCCAAGGAAAAATTGTCAAAGGGAATGACAGGAAGAAATACTCTTTGGATCCCAGGGAAAATGCAAAAAATTTTAATGCCAAATGATGGCATTTCTTGTTTTCTTCATTAGAGAAAGCATGTTTCCCTTTGCATTATAAAAAAATTATTTTCTGTACCTAGAAATATAGATTCACTGAGTAAGTGGCCTAAACTGATTTAGGCAATGATGAAGCCCTTTTTACAGCAGTTCTGCTGCTTGGTGGATTGGCCTCAGGTTGTCCTTGTCTCTACCTACATAGAGTTGTGGAATTTTACTCCTTGAGCATGCCAAAATGGTTTTAATTAGGCACTTTGAAAAAAAGAGAGTAAACATTGGTTTTCCAAGTTCACGTGCAATTTTTTTTTTTACAATTTTGGGGAAAATACTGAACTATTTTTCACTTTTTTTTTCCAGTGCAGGAGAAAAAAAAGAATCTATTCTCTCCTCCCATTATGGGCAAAAAGCAAGGAAAAAAGTTTGGATGTTTCCACATACCATTTTTTTTCTAAATATGAATTACACTTGTTTTTCAGACAGCTCTCCTGTGGCACATGTGCCTGTAAGTTTGAACATAGGATGCCACTAGATAAAGCTTCCAGTTTCTCTGCCTGGCTTTACCTGAGCACACACTGTTGTTCAAGGAAGGGCCTCTGCAGCTAAGAACCAGCATGAACAATACCTGGCTGGGACTACCGACCGGCCTCTGCATCTCCTCGGGTTTTGATTCCTCCCCATTCCTTTTGAAAGGAAATGCAATCACAAGGTAGATATTCTCACCTTTTCATGACCTAGAATTATACTAATGAATCCAGCCTTATTTCTTATCAGGAAAGCAGTATCCTCAAACTATTGCAAACTAAATTGCACCAAAAAGCTGTTTTTCTTTCATCTCATTTACTATGAGTTATTTAAGAGTGACAACAACAATGGACATACATCATTGTTAGTACTAACTTTGTAATGGCTTGTCTTACTCTTTGTGTTAAATTTCCAGTGGAAACAAAAGCTGGAAAGTAAGACAAAATATTTACAAGCTACAGAATGAACTCTGGAATAGCCCATAACTTATTCTTTAAAAGTGTGGTCTTAAGTCCTCAAAAAATTACTTAATGAGACAACTACATGGAGAGCTCCTTGCAGAAATTATTATAATGCAGAAGCTTTCTTAAAAACTAAAAATTATCTATTTGAATTGCTAATCCAGCAACTGATGCTAATTTAATGATGAGTAAGTTATATCTAATGATTTGCTATAGATTTTTGCTGTAAAATTCCTGGGAAAGAAGTGGTTGATGAGGGACATGTCATAAACCTACAAAGTCATAAGAGATAGAGGGCACCCAGTGAATTTATCAGGACACAACTTAAAACTTTTCAGAAAAGATAAAAAAAACAACCAGATTTCTTTTTGTTCTGGTTTTGTTATACAGAGCATTTTATTTGTGGTACTCAGTACCACTGGATGTCATGGAAGCCAAGAGCATGAGCAGTTTTAAAAGGGGTTAGAGAGATCCTTGTGGGTAAGCCCATCAGTAGCTATTAGACTATCTGCTTGTAATAACGGATACCCTGTAAATCCATACCTCGTCTGCAGTAGCCTTTTTTCAGCAGATAGACCCTTATGTGCGGACGGGAATGCTGACCTCCAGACAGCCCCAGCAGAGCGGGTGCCCTGGGCAGGAACCTGAGCCTGACGGTCGCGTTCCAGCTGTTCCCCAGCGGTAGGACATCACTACGCAGCACCGCAGCACTCCATCACTTCTTACTGACATTACGCCTTTCTACGTTAGCAAAAAATGAAGGTAAACTAAGGACACTGTGTTCCTAATCCCTCTCTGGGGGAGGCTACCAGGAGGCTTCCTTCACTGGAAGCGGCCATTTGAGTTAGTAATCAGTGTGCTCCAATGAGCCCAATACACTGTGCCAGGACACCCGACGTCGGAGCCCTGGGAAAGGGATACGCACGGCTTTCTGTAACGTTGCACATGCACTTCAGCTGATCAGGTTCCCAAAGAGCTGTGTGTCAGAAGGGAGGTCGGAGAATCCTGAGCCCCCACCACGTACGTATCCTAAAGCTTAGTAAACTGATTCTTCATCTTTTTTTTGGCACAGACCAAAAATCTCTCTCCAGTTTCCCAATTACTTTGTAGGTCCCTATTGACATGCACACGCAGCAAAAGGCAGCACATAGAGCTCTAACCCAACTGGAACTGGAAACAATCCAGCTGTACGACATCGATCTCCGAGTGAGCTAATTTACCCTGCTTGAGAAAAGGTCCTGCTGCGCTGCTCAACGAGGTGGCTTCTGGTAAACCGGCTCTTGACTTCGCACTGCCTCATGCACTGTAAACAAGCCTTGGAGAAAACTTCCCAAATGTGCCACCCCTATCCTCCCCCACAACCCACCCACGACTCCGTTGATCTGCTGTTCAGCACCAGGGCATAATAATTGACCCACTGACCCCAGGGCTAAGCACAGTTCAAAGAAAGTCCTAGAGACAACCAGCAATCTCCTCAATTTTTATCACAGTCTCCTGCTGCACATCTCTTCCCCCACCCCCAGCTATGCCTCCTCACCCTGAACAATAGAGCAGGAGAAGGCTTCACATGCCCCACTGGTAAGGACCAGCTAGCTTTGCCTAATCCATTTAATTTTCAGCAGCCCTCCTACTGATGACAGCATGAGAGCTGAGACTTGCCAGAGGACATTCTAAGCTTAGCAGAATTATTCTGCAGCTTGAAACTCATCAGTTAAGCAACAGCATTTTGTACCATGTTGTTCCATTTTTCTTTTCACAAGAAGCATGAAACAGCTGCATTACGCTGTGTCACTTCCATATATAAAAGAACTGTAAAGACATATACGGAGCCGTCCTCTTCAGCCTACAGGTTTCCTGCATGCTCTGTCTGCACTAAATCCCCAGTGAAGCATTTTTAAATGAGTCTTAGTACCATTTCCTAAACTAATTGCACTGTCATGTACAGTTTTCTGGAAAAAAAAAAACCAAACCAAACCAAGAAACCCCTCACCCTTTTTCTTTACCTTTTTAAAAACATTCGAATAAGTATTCTGTCCTTTTCACACATTTTAAAATGAAAATGTTTTGTAGGAAGTACATTGTTGGGTCCTTAACACTCTGGCCTTAGCCAGCTGAGATGCTGACTCATGTGTATTCCTGTGATGTATTCCTCTTGGCAAACTGAAAACAAGTTTAAACCCATAAGACAGGAATCTTGCAAGTCAGACTGACCAACATAATGCAGGTCAGTCCTATGAGACATTGAGTAATTCTATTGATATTTGTGGAAAAGGAGGTTGCTTCACTTATCATTGGCTTTTGTCCTTCTGCAAATAGTTCTCCCGAAGTCTCTCATGCAGAGAAACCATTTTGGCATCAGGCACTTAGATGATTTTGCTACCTTTAGGACCATGACAAAAATAATTTCACTACGAAATTTATCACTTACACCATTCCATCCAGCACAGGCATAATCTGCAATTGCAAGATTGTCCTGAACTAATTGGAGGGATTATAAAACCTTTAAATAAATTTCTGAATTAATGTGCAAGTTGATTATTGACTGAAGCAGGGAATAATCGTGACTGTATAAAGAATCAAAAGGATACATACAAAAAAAAGAATTCTTCCTCATAAACATGTGTCTATAAAATAATAAATGCATATGTGTCTTACAAAATTGGTATCATGAGAATTAAGATGGACATCAATAAGCAGTGCGTAGAACCATCTGGAAATTAATGTTCCTCCTAGGCAATAGGACTGCCAAAATCTATTCCCCCTCCTCCCCCCAACCTAGCTATCTGACAATAGGATGAACGAATGTAACAGGGGAAGGAAAAATCCAAATCCCAAGAGACAAAACAACACAGATAGGATTAAAATGTAAGAGCAGCCATGCTGAGCCTGGACAAAGATCCAAGGAGCCCAAACCCAACAGATGGCCATAGCCATGGACAGATGCTCCAGGGAGGAGACTTGAACCAGGAGAAACATCACACAGCCCATCTCCCCAGATCCTACCCATCGGCACTTCTGAGCCGCACTGAGCTGGAAGCAACACTTGGACCATCCATGTAGTAATAATCACAAAAAGACTTATCCTTTACAAATTTGTCTAATCCTTTTAAAATAATTTAGACTTTTGCCCCCTACCATATTCTTTGACAACGACTTCCACACCTGCATTAGGCATGGCTCACTCCTATTGACTTAAGACAGACATTCATGTACATATCAGGGAAAGGACTCGGTATAGATTTGAGAGCATTTTAATTCTCCATACACACTGGTTATATGAATAACCACAGAACAATTAGTTGTAAAAGTTGCTGTTCACGAAGAGATTACGAAACAATGAAGACTAAATCCCACAAGGAACTGTAAAAATATCCAGCAGAATAAATTAGATTGAATGAATTAATAAATCTGCACTGTTGATCCCATGACTGTACCTGAATCAAGATCATCCACAAAGAGATGGCACACTCTTTATCTTGCGTGAACTGCTGTGGGTATGCATTTGGCATGAATTTGTATGTTCAGGGAAACAAAACCGGAGAGAGGAACACCATTTCATACTCTTTACAGGCTAAACCATTACATGAAGCATAGCTGACAACAAGGGGCTGTGGATAATGTCATCATACCAGATACAGCCCCAGGAGACCATTGCTCAGACAGCATCTGAGTAACAACTCCTTGCCTTCTAACTTCTAACCCTGACACAAGCAGCATATTTCAGCTCTCCCAACCTCATTCAACCCACCAAGAAAACAAAACTCTATGTCTTAGAGGAAGCAGTTCTGTGGGATTTCTGCTTTGTGCATTTTGGTCAAAGGTCTCACAAACCCAGCAGATTTTCATCACGTCCATGGCCAAACACCTACAACCCTGTGCAAATATTTATGGCCAGACCTACAGGAGGATTTTAGGATCCAAACTAAATCCTCAAAATCCATGACTAACCCCACAGACAATTACATTTTTCTTAGCAAACCTTCCCAGCCACAGAAAGTTCTGACTTGTCCTGCAACAGGAGTACCCCAAGCCTTTCAGGGCTGAGCATCTCAGGGAATCTTTTATGCCTAACCCTACCAAGCACCTTCAGACTGGGTGTTCTCTGGCAGTTGCCCCTGAGCTCACCTACCACCAAAAAGATCAGTTTTCCCCAAAGCTCACTTGTGTGTGCCTCCACTTGGACATTTTTTCGAGGGTACCAGTGATCTGAGTTTAAATCCTACCTCTGAAAGAGGGCTACGCCAGCTAATATAGTGAAACCAGAAGTATTGCACACCAGTCTTCTATACATCTATATCAATCTTTGTAATCAGATGAAAAATACCTTAAAAATAAATAGCAAGCAGCATGCGGTGTTATGCAAGCAATACAGATATAAAAATGGCACCTGGATTGTTATACTCAAAACTGTGTCCATTTAATCCAAATACAGGAAAGCACAATGCATAATTGCATACTCCCTAGAAAAGGTCCAGATACAGCCCTCTTCCTTTTCAGGTAAAAGACTGAAATTTTCTGATACTAAACCACTGAAAACCTTCTCAGGATCTTTTGACTTCAAGTGTACTGTATGCCAAGCTATTAAACCAAAATAAAACTGGGAAGTTATTTGGTACCACTCAGTTGTGATTAAGCAGGCATTCTCATGAACAAAAAATAGGGACCATAAACATTAAAAATGTAGTTTTATGATAAAATTCCTCATTACTGTCACAGTGACTGAAGTTTCCACTAGCAGGCTCCTGAGACAAAGGAAATTTCTTCAAATTAAATACATGCAATAGGACTCAAGCTGTAACATTTAATAACCACCAAAAAAAGCTTTAAACCAGATAAATATTACCCAGGCCTAAGTCCAAACAGTTCACAGTATCAGAACAGGAAACCCTAAAAGTTTACTGGGACTAATATGGAAGGGAGTGAAAGTAACTCCTCCCTGCATGTGATTAAAGGAAAAATAAAGCCAAATATTTCTAAGATTAAAGTTCTAGCAGTAGGCTCTATCACTCATTTCACCATGGCTCGCAAGAATTTCAAAGCTATAAAATTCATTGTTAACACTAGAATACTCTTCTGTATGAAAAGTGAATGTATTTAAAGTCCTTACTTTAGGCAACACCAATTTTACTGAATAATGTATTAAATACAATTAGCTTCTTTAATTTCCACATGTTTTTTTAAAAAATGAAAATTCAAATTTAAAATATTTTAAATACTTCATTCATCACTTTGCTTTCAATGTTTTTCTACAGAAAATTATCTGAAGGTTAAGGTTTTTTCTTTATGATTTTCAGGTAATGCACATTAGGACCGATGTTGAGTACCAAAGCTACCCTGAATAATATCTCTTTTATAATACATTGTTATGATTTATTATTGCAGTATTTTGATGATGCGAAGCTGCCTTAAGGACACTAGTGCTCTTATTAGCATTTTGTATGTACTTTGTACTAATGTAAAGGGGCATGCAAAATGTATTTTAAGGTTTTTTTTTTTCTAAAGAATATAATCTTGCATAATCTTGCATCAGACAATCATATCTGTAAGATTTCTAAACAAGTCATTTTTCTTGCAAAACCTTAGCCAACAGAGTGGACTATTTTTATCAGACAAGAAAGAAAAAATGCTGTTCACATTTATACATCAGTATGATGCAGTAAAGGCTTCACGTATTGTGGAGCAGATTGCTAAGACTTTATGATTTAAATGATGAAATAATTAACTTGTCTAACAAAAAAATCAGAAAGGAATTCGAAGGAAACTAGCCAGAGGCAATTATTGTATTAACAGTAATATCCTCCTTTGAAAACAGAAAATTTACTTCTAAATGTCCTGTGGGCTATGGATTTGCTTCTGATGTCAACGGAAGGAAAGCAAGTTTCCTTCTCACTCTTTGAAGAAACATAGTTCATCACTGTCTTATCTGACACGTAGTCATTATGCTTTTTACTGAAGTCAATTCTTAGCTTCATGGGAGGTGCTCAGCAGAGCTCCTGCTATAGAATAAAAGCACCTTTCCTAGAAAAATAACACTGAAAGAAAAGTGGAATTTACTATTCCCTTAAGACATCTCATTCTGAAAATTACTTGGTAGAGCCAAACTTATGCCTGCCCAGTCAAAGCCAAATCCATTTGCACAACAAATGCTTACAGTTTCCCAGTCAGGTTTTAACATCTAGCTTTTGCCACCCACCACGCTTATTTTAAATAGTAAATTTTCAGCAATATTATTTACTCCAGTAAGGAGCAAGATTTTCAAGTGGAATAACAAAGAAAACAGTGCAATTGTTCAATCATTCAACAAAACTATTTCCAGATTAATTCCTATTGTGATTTTTTTCTTCCTAAATATGAAGAAGTAGCTTTAGTAGGCTATTCAAATACCAATTGACAAAATTGCACACGCAAAAGCAGAAAATATCAGCGTATTGCCATGGAGATGAATCTAGTCCTGCCACTTTACCTACTCCTCCCCCTGCATATTTCTTAAGCTGAAGATAGAACTGCAGCAGTATCTCTGGGAATTTAACAGCACCCACATCATCAAAGCTATCCGTATCTCTCTGGCCTGAAAAATTACTTGTACCTAGTTCCTTCTTGTGGTGCTCATCAGACTAATGTACGTTACAGGAAGCACAACACCCATTCCTTCCATATCCAGAACAGCAGAGGGAAGGAAGGGAGAAAAGGGAGAGAAAAGGTGTCTATCCCTAGAGGCAGACATCAGAAAAAGATGGGTAATTCTCAGCAACAGCTGAACTGTTGAATGAATAGTCCCATGTGCCTGGGTAAACTTTGCTTGCAGTCTCTCACGTTGCAAAGCTTATTTACGCTTCCCCCTACCTCACTGCCAGTCCTCTCATCCCTTCACAGCTGTTGCCAGTGTTGGGTCCTCAAAGCACAGGCAAGAATTTGAGACAGACTGTCAGATGACAGGATTTCTAGTCCAGACATAAGGGATTAAATCAAACTATTAAATGTTCTTGATGGCAAGAGTCAGTGTAATAACCTTTTTCTCCAAAATTTTTAAAAAAATAAACCCAAACAAAACAATCGAGAATGTCTTAGCAGGACATATATACATGTAATGGGCATCTGTGCTACCTAATAGATAATTAACCAGATATTTGAGATTTCAAAACCATTTAAAGATACTTTGTCGTGGGTCACAAACTAAATAAGCATGTTTAATTTCAGAAAGAACTCCCAAAACAACACCCACTTATATACTTACGTCTTGAATTGCCCCTACCTTTCCTTACCTCACCAGTGATGCCCCTGTGGGATCATTCCCTGTTTTCAGCAGACTGTCAGAACAGACCTCTGGTTTTCTCACCAAGTTTGGACTCTGAATCTGACTCCCTGAATGGTCCTGAGAGCCACTAACAGTTGCCCACTTCAATAAATCTTTGAAAAAGAAAACAAAGATGCATTGTTTAAATGTGCACTGTCACTGTAGAAGTAAATAAGTGCGATTAATGTTGTGCTTTAAAAAGCATCTGGTTTTTCAGAAAAACCTGGACTATATCTGTTGTTCAGCTGAAATGTAATAATACAAATTGGTTATAAAGGAAGTTGTTTATACAAGTCTCTTTCCACCATTATTCCTTTCCTCTCTTCTCCGCTATTATTTATTCTAAATTCTAGTTTAAGTGGATTAGATTTCACCCATAACCAATATGTGATTGCATATTGCCACCATGCCAGCTTCTGCTAGGACCTCACTGAAATCAGCAGCTCCCCACCCTTCTGTTTGTCATATCAGAGACTTTCCAATGTTTTCCTTCCTGAAATGATTAGGAAGGCACGCTAGTATAATTACATGAAATTTGTTAAAGAGTATGTCACAACCAGAGCCTGGGTAGTATCAGAGCACCTGCATATTGCACAAACACATATACAGACCTGCAGTAAAATAAAATCAGTAAGACTGCGAGGTCACGTGCTCAAAAATCAGGAAAGATAAAGTTTAAAGTAGTCTGTGCCTATGATTAAAGACAGTACCATAATTAATAACAGCAGTCTATCTCCACTTCTCAAGAAGCACTTCTGATACAGTTCTGATCTGGGGGAAAAAGGCAAGCCTAAAATGTGACATCATATCTCCATGTGGCGTGAGTCATCACATTAAGACCTTGTGAATCACTTAACACCCTGCCTTGCCACTTACGGGAAGAACAGAACTGGCAGAAGCTGTCGAACCGCTACTCTGTTGTCAGCAGCCACGCGGACAGAAATAAGAGGATTTATGAAGGGAGGAGAGGAGAGGAGAGGAGAGGAGAGGAGAGGAGCATCCCAGGTCTGCTCCTGTTCCGGAGGACAGCACATGCCCCGCAGCACACAGCTTCCTGACCGCTCTCGGTCTCTTCTGCTCTCTTCCCTCCAGTTTGTCCTCTGCCTTTCCATCCTCTTTGTCATGACAATTTTTCACCATTGGCAGTATCTCTGTCCAGTTTTCATATTCCCTTACCAAATGCAACTGTTCCTTATTTCCATTTTGATTTAGCACAAGTCTTGTTCCTTCTTTTCCTCTTCCTGACCTGCTTTCATCACAAGTGGCCCTCATTTACTGTCGTCTTCTACATCTCTGTGCTCAACGGTTTCACTTCTCATTCAGCTAAGTTTAGCTCTTTCCATACACCTCTGATCCTTATCACCTATGTTTCTCTTCTTCCGTATCACAGTGGGTCCCAGTCTTCTCCTTGTCCAGCTCAGGGTTGTGTCAACTTTTCCTCTTCTCATCACCTAACCCCTTCTCACCCACTAACTTCCAACTTCTACTTACAATTCACCATTTCACCCTCTGCCCAGTTTCCACCTCTGTCCCCTCCTGCCTGGGCTCCTTATCAATACTCTTTTGCACTTTCACGTCGACATCCATGTCAAGCAGTCTCTGCCGTACTGTTGGAGGACATGAAGGAAGCACAGGAGGTGGCCTCTTTTACTGTACCTAGTGTTCAACCAAATCCAACTACGTGGGAGATTACAGGTGAAACTGTAACGGAATTCCTGCCAAATTCTGGGCTTTGACACGTTCAGCATGGACAAATATCTTCGCCATTTCCAGAGTTCTAGTAATAATCTCTTTAAAATGCTTATAATTAATAAAGGTTTTCAAAAGAACATGCATTATAACAGGAGCTTTTGCTGCCAGCACTCAAGTTGCTGGAACTTCTCAGAGAAAAGTTGCCAGAATTCCTTCTAACAAGAACAAAATAACGTGCTTTTGTTCATTCTTGTTTTCTGAAAAAAACAGGTATTTTCCTCATAATTACAGTTAGCCTGAGGCACACATCTCACCTGGAAAGTTGAAGTTCAAATGATTAATGTTCAGCAGAGTTTAAAGCAACAGAGAACTGAAAACAGTGAAAACACAGACACCCCTAATAGCCGGAGCAGCTAATCTCACCTTCAATGTTAACCATGTATTTTGCTTTTTACTTATAGACCAAGATTCTGTATGTTGGAAATAAAACGCAAGTCACAGAATTACCAAGATCTGTTGTAAAAGTCATGCAGAAATGCCATCTGCTCCTAAATGTGCTGCAGCTCAGTTTTCCAGAAAACATTTTGCTTGTCTGAAAATAGTGTTTTTCTTAGACAGCATATAAGGCTGGTGTCCTCTGTGTCTTTTATGCTACATCCTCTGTTGTTCAGATGAATGGAAGCTGTCAGTGAACTTTCAAGGCCAAATGATGCCTTACGTAGATTAGCTGAGGATCTGGCATTCTCTTACAAAAATACAACGAAGGGAATAGCATCATTTTTTAGAAGCTGTACAAGGGGAAAAAATAGCCCCACTTCCCCAGTCTTATTCCTTCTTGTCTCTGATAACATGTGGAAGAAGGTGCACCACAGTAGCGGAGAAATGGAATGGCATTATTGTATTAAGACTCTATTTATACCACGGAGAGCAGAAAAAGCTATCATAATAGCTGCTAATGGAAGAGATGTTATCATGTGTCCTTTGTATTACCAAGGTCTGTAAGCTCAACTGAAAACCCCCGCCTCTTGGCAAGTCTAATACATCATGGCGCTTTGCTACGAGAAAGGTTTGTCATGCAAAAGGCTTTACTGCTATGTTCCTACATTCTGTGGTAAATATACCATATTACCCAAGTATCCCTGAAAAAAGGACTTATAGCAAACAGATCCATAAGAAGTGAAAAAAATACTAGCTATTTTCATCTTTCTTGCATTTTACAGCATCCAACTTTATAAGGATTTGATCTCAGAAGGTACTACGTGCTTTGATCCCAATCAAGGAAATAACTTTCCCATTAACTCCAAATGTTCAAGTTATGTGTAAAATCAGAGCTCTCTGTTTTAGGCAAAAATCAAAGTCCAAATGACAGTTTTCCCCTGAGATTATAAGTAATGTACTGTGAATAACACAACAGCCTGATTTTCAGAAAGGATCAAACAGTAGTTCACGTACAAGTTCAAGCTCCTTTGGTAATGTGGAAGTAAGAACAAGCAAAAGAAATCAAGGCTAGACAATTAGACAATGTAAAAGGTACACATAATGAATAAAAGACAAGCCATCGCTTTCCAAAAATAACTTCTAGATCAGTGAAATTCTATTGATGTCTAGAGTATTCCACAGATTACAAATATGTTTATTTGTAATCCTTGTAAGGAGTTTCCCAGAATCGCATAAAAGAATTATTTTAGAGTTACTGCTTTAGATTCTGTTCTTCTGTGTAGTCTCAATGAGAACACATCAGAACAGTTCTCTGAACAGAAACAAATTTTTTGAAACATGCAAAATACAAGTTACTTATTTGTTGCGTCTCAACTTATTCTCAGTGGAAGCAATAGTTATTGAAGATTAATTGAAATACAAAACTCCCATGGACTTAAATGTCTCAGATTTCCAAACACTGTAAATCTCAAGGAAGTAAAGTACTGTCTCCCTCCAGGTGATGTGGAAATTGCAGACAATTTAGAAGTCAGGATCTGCCACGTTTTTTCACCCAACCCAAATTATGAGTACTTTTATATCAACTAGAAATCTAAAATCCCATACTGCTCCTAGAAATATTATGGGTTGTGATCCTGTGGTTACAGAATAGAACTCCCCACACTAGTGGGAATGAACACTACAAGTGCAACACTTAATTCCATGTAGCATCCTTCAAATCAGGTAGATCATATTAACTATACTGTTATTGCAAGTTTTTTCATCTCTAAGACAATGTGGGAGAATTCAGCAGAGAAGAAGCACAAAAGGTTCTATGCTTTATTTTGAACACCTACAGATTTAAGGAAAATTTATCTCCTATGAATTTTTAAGCCACTGATACAAAAATATTTAAATCTACTATAAAATTACGAAAATACTAGAAAAAGATAATAGAATTTTTCCAAAAGGTGCCTCAAGTTGCTTCATGGGGAAGCATTACTTTCTACATGCGCTGTCAACTTAATCAATACTTTTTTATGTCTTTTGAGTCGCAGCTGCATCTAGTCAAAATGAAGCAAAAAGTTAAACTCAGAAACCAGTGTATATCTGTATGGCTCTGAAACAAATGTGGCCAGAGAGAGTCCTTATGACAGTACAGTGTTTGGGTAAGTTTATTTTCTTACTTTCTCAGTTCCAAGGATTTTCATCCCTTACAACTATGATAATCTATAATAGCCAACAAATATCTGCAAAGGCTGCCCAAGTTTAGAGAGAATTAATTCTATTTTCAATCAATCCTGTTTGCAAAACTGTTAAATATGGAACCAGCCAAAACTGGTATTACCATTTTTTTAATTTTAGTTTTTTTTTTTAACTAGACAGAGTTAAAGAAAAAAGTCCATATACAATTTATATTTTTATAGAAAGTGATTCTTGGAGATAAAGACAGGTGAATGAATGTCTCATGAAACAAACCTGAGCCTGTTATGTTGTCAGGCTTACATCTCTATCATGAGGTATTATATCAGCAAACTCAATGGTTATCAAAAACTATTGTACGTTGTTATGTACTATAAAATAATGTATCTCACTTAGGAATGTGTCAAAATACATACTTTATCTCATTTTCTGATCCTCAAGGATACCAGGAGACAAAGCAAGGCAAATTGTAATGTTTCTTTTGTATTATCAATAGACTACTGAAAATGCCTTTACCATGCTAGGATTCATTAACTGGTCTCTATTGACCAGTGCACAAATCCACTGAAATTAGAAGCGTTCTTCTAAATTGTCATTTAACTACCAGATCGATTTGCTTGTAGAACTTCCCCTACTGTTTAGAAATAATAAATGAAGTTGAACAGCTTCATGTACAGGAATCAAGCTGAGTTTCCAAGTTGCACAAATAGGAATTTTTCCCCTTCTGCCCCCCCCCCCCCCCCTTTATTCGCAAATTCAGCAATAAAAGTTATAAACAGCACTGAAATATGATAAAGACAAAACCCACAATTTAATTTTCATTTCCAACTTCACAGACCAGGGTTGCAAGAACGTATTAAGCTGGCAATCTTCTACACAGATTTCACTCTATTCGCTTCATATTCTGAAATAGAATTGCCAGAACAGAGTTTTTTCCTTTGCTTTTTGAAAGTTATCCTTGTGTTGGATCCCTTCATGAGTGCCTTCATGAGAGACACTGTGGTATATATTGGATGCTCAGAAATCTCTCTCTATGAACACAAACTTATCAAAATGACTGTAGTGCTGGAGGGGGATCAAAGCACATGCAGTAAAGTAGCAAACACACCTCCTGGCATTTAAGACTCACTAGTTCAATAAGAGCAGCTAGTTCAAAACTGCATGAAGGCATCTCCCACCAGTGAGGTCCTTCATTGAGTTTTATTCCATAACAAGATTAAAAACTTATTTTAAACTTACAGTAACAAGTGAACTACAATCACATTGTAACAAAACATCATGTTGGGTCAACCTGGTTCAGACTGTCTTGATTTCAACATTAAATTCTTTGAGTTGGTGTAATTAACAATATCCTTCCTTTCCCGCACCTTTAAAAAAAACTACTATCGCTTAAAAACAACCTCTATGTAAAAATATCTTTTGGGAGGCATGCTGGTAAAGCTTTTAGGCCAATTTTTCATCCTGATTCAATCTGAAATATTTTCCCAGATTACAAGCTAACTCCCTTGTTCTATTGAACTAATCACTTTAAATGAAGGGTTTCTGGGATGGAGTGAACCACAGCACAAACAAAATCACAAAGAAGTTTTAAAAGCCTAATTGTAAAAATATTATCTTTTAAACTTTTTTTTTAGTGGCTCAGAGTAAATTCCACTCTTCATTATGTAATCTATGACTCCCATTGAAGTCATGAGCATGAGTACCCAAGAGGACTTTAACCAAAACCTTGGTGAAAGAAATTGTTTGTAGAATCTGCAAGACTAGTGCATTTCATCCTTCACCAAAGTCCAAGATAGTCTTTGGAATCCTTGCCATTTCCACTAAATTGCTTCTACTGACAATACCACATGCACACTATAGAGAAAAAAAAAACAACACCGTCACAGGTGGGAAATACAGTATGTGTTCCTGTGCATTTTAACACACTTATTAATTTAAATCCTGATATGGCATGTTGTAGCTGGAAGTAAAGTATGCAAGTACAAAATAGCAATCCATTCCTTCTTGCCTGCTGCCTAACCCTGGCTGTGGCCATGTTACCTGATCTCTCACTATTATCTTCCCTAGACAAGAGAGTTCTACATCTCTGCATGCAGCTGTTTGAGCGACCCAGAGTCTGGCTCATACCTGCAAAGGCTATGCAGAAAAAGACCCCAAATCTGAAGGCCTTGAAGGGACCTGAGACTTACCCAAAAGATTAGGACCTTCATAACATATATACACTTTATTTTATAAAGGAAAACAGAAACTACCATCTAAACTTTACATGAGAGTGCTTAGCCAGCAAGTAGACTGGGGTTCAACACCTTCTTTTAGATGGACAGCATTTAGTCCTTCATTCCTCAGCTTCTAAAAAAGACCTTTAATCATTAGGTTACAGGCAACACAGATGGAGGTAGGAGTAGGGATCAGAACCAAGAATGTTCTTCCAGGAGCGTGCCAGCCATCGGGCTGCAAAGCGAGAGTGTCGGGGGAAACACTGGTCTTGCATTCTCTGCTGCAGAGTGATGAAGCACCAGCATAGCCAACAAATGTGGAAAAGAGGGAACCCCTCTGGCTGAGGAAAAAGATTGCTCAACTTCCTGGAGAAATTTTCAGGTGTAAACATCAAAAAAAAATCTGTGAGCTCTCTGGAGGGGAAAAAACCCACCCAAAAACCAGCAGGTGGGTTAATTGCAGGATAAAATGTCAGGACCCTGGCAGCAGAGAAATGTTATGTCAGATCTGACAACAGAGTAGTTTGCTTGGGAAAATGTCACTGATTTTGAATCTAAATTTGTTCAGAGCAAAACCAAAGATATCTCCTCATCATCCCTGATCTATTATTTTTGTCTCTTCGTTCACATAAGAGAAAATATCTGAAGCATAAAACAAAGGGAAAAGACTAGGAAGTGATCACACTAATTTCATGATAAGTTGAGGAGTCTCATAATCATTTTGATCTCATGTCTTCACACTTGGACTGACAAGTCATCAGTAGAGCAAGGTGGTCTGGGATGATAATGAAAGTGCAAAGTGGTGCAAAGGGAGCTTTCAAGCTTCATCGTTTCTGGTGAAACATGGACAAGGTCACTACAGTGAGTTGCCTGTTCCCTACAACACTACTACAGCCTCAGGGCATTCCAGCATGCTGGTGGATCCTTACTTTCTCAGGAATATCTATAGACTTAGCTCACATCCCAGGGAGCAGTCTGGGAAAGTGCTGACCTCTGCCTGGAAGAGGAGATGGCTGGACAAGGCCAGGAGTGAAGCCATGCCCTCTATGTTAAGAAAAAGCCAAAGGTCGATTCCCGTATCTGATGACTCATGGTGGAAGAAAACAGATGGGAGTGCTGAACTTCCTCAGAACAAGCTGGGTTTAGTGCATCTGAATTCCTTTGCTCTGCTTACAGCATTACAAATCTGTGAGAGGAAGCACATACATATATGCAGAAACAGTGAGAGCCTCTCACTGTTTTACAGATAGCAGAAGGACTGCAAAGCACAGTGGCCATAAACAATGTAGTTCCCACACAATCTTCTAGTGCTGGAAAGTTGCTGTTGTATGATAAGCTAATCCCCATGAATCTCATTTGCTTTCAGCTACATCATAAAAAAATCTACTTCCAGGAAAGATAAAACAAATCTGAATGCCATATTTAGATAAAAAGACCAAAGGCGTCATATTGACCCTGTTTACACCTGTACTGCCCCAATGCTACATAGTGTTCTGGGGTGGCATGTTGTACAGCTCAATGAAAATAAAAAAGAATCCAGGTATTCTTGCTGTGTATTTCTACTTAAAGAAGATCACTACCAAATAAATCACCTCTTAAGAGAACTATGTCTAAGTACGTTGCTACTACACCAGCATCTTAAAGGAAAAGTAAGCTCTGCTGTATACACACAAGGGACTACAGAACCTGTTGAATCTGTTTAATTGGTCATGTCCTAATTACTTCTGTAGTAACCAACTGCAACCTACAACTTCAAGGAACTACCATAGAAAAATATACCACGAAAAATGAATAATTATGGGCCAGTTTGGAAATGCATCAAAAGCAGGAATATTTCTTAATAAGACATCTGTCAAAAGTTCATCAAATGATCTGAGGTTGTAAAGCACACAGAGGCCAGCATAGTTATAACGTGGTCAAACATTTATTTGACCACCTGGTATTCCATCTATATGTCACCAGCTTGTGCCTCTATCTGTTGTCCAAAGAGAATGTGATGATGGGTCAAAACAACTTCTCAGTTACACCCTTACAGTCCCACTGACCTCATGTGCTTGACGTTGCATGGGTGTAACTGAGAAGAGAATATGACCCCTTGTACACTGTGATGAAATTGAGCTACCACACCAAAAAGGTCAGAATCCAGCTAGGGATTATGGAAATTAAACCAAGCAAAGGTGAATAAGCAACAAGGTTTTTCTTTTATTAAAGAAAAAAATAAAAATACTCCATCATGAATGAATGTTCATCTTTCTTTTGCCAAGTCTAGAATAAAACTTCTAAAGATTCATGCTCCTTTCTCTCTTTCATAGGATTCATGTTCATAATTAACACATTTGTAGTGCTAAAACTGAGAAATTTTCCACCCCAATGTCAGAAGTTAAAGAAAGAGGAAGGAATTTGAAAAATAATTATATATTTACTGATAATGTCACACTAACATGCTACCTACAAGCTAGAATTTTTCACTGAATGAGAGTACATCAGACGTACCTGAAAGACGCTCTGGGTGAACTGCACGTTGAAGTGGGATACAAAATTTGTATCCGCATTAGTTTTCAAAGGACAATTTTTATACTTTAATGTGCCTTGATTTTAATTTAAAGTGACAATACAAGCCACTATTAAAAACATTTGGTTGTACAACTTTCAGTTAATGAACATATAGGGCAGTACATTGAAACTTTGTCATTTCTTTTTGTTTAAACTGCTGAAAGAGACTATTGAACAGAGGGAACCGCAAAGTTTGAAATAGTCCTCACATCTATGTCCCAGTTGCCAATGAATCAGAAACAAACAAACAAAAAACCTGAGAAGTTCAGTTTTCCTTGGAGAAGGCTCTTTGTATTTGAAAGGAGGAGTTGCATATGTTAGTTTTAAACAGACACTGGCCACGTCTATAGAACAAAATGTAGTAGTACATCTGAAGCACAACACAGCACATGTGAAATACAATGCAACAGTCTTCAAACTAGCCTGAGGTACCTTGGCATGCCTACGGAAAAAGCATTAGCTTGGAAACATGTTTTTCCAAATGTGGTTTAACAAAGGTATTGTTCTACCCACGTAAATGAGTTCTTGACAGAATACATCAGACATGCAGAGTTATGCTGTTAAAGATACCTTGGAGGTCTGAGTACTGGCTCTCACTTATCAGTTGAAGACATGTTCTCCAACTTGGAAGAGGAAGGCAACAGTTAGGCAACAAGAAGCTAAATCCTTCAAATTAAAAGTTACATTGACATTAGGAAAAAAACAGTGTTAGGAAATTATAGAAAACACCAATTCCAGAAACAAGCCAAACTTATTTGGGGGTTTTAACTGGCATGTTGGAGACCGGCTACATCTTGGAGTGTTGGACCTTATTTTTTGCCTAAAAGTAATTAAAGCAAAATTTGACTTTATTTTCATAAGTTATTTTCAGCTTCAAATGTCCCATGAAGAAATGAGAATTCAGGAAGGCTAGATACTATCTGTCTCGTGTCCAAAGCTATGTGGTATAAATGCTGTCCTCAGTGTATGCTTCATGATGACAAACTGACAGGGTAAAGTGCTGAAGGGATCCGCCCTATTGTAGATTAATATTATGGAGTATGAATGATACAGCACTGAACTTGCTTCTACTGGCAGCTTGGCATCTTATCACAGGCATCATTTTCTTCCTCAAGTCTCCTGCTCTAAACCGTTAGCATAGTAATAAGATTCACAGCTCACCTTTAACACAGCACATCCATGCTGTCCTTTTCTCATTGTGTAGTACTAATAGCTATTAAAAAAAAATTAAATGTGTGTTAAAAATTATTTACATATAAAAACCTATATAGAGTAACTTCTTCATCGTGGAATCTCACACAGGGAATTTGGAGTTACAACTTACTTAAGTCTGAAATTAAACTTTTTCAGCATCCAGATCCTTGGAAACAAAACAAACAACTGTACCTGTAGAGCTTTAACATTTGTGGGGTTAATTCTGTTACTGTTTCACCTGCCTATTAAAATATTACCTTGGATCCATCTACACAATTCCCATTAATGGAAAATTACATGCACATCAAGGACTGAAATATACGTGTTAAAAATCTGTCAGCCACATAAATTACTGTGCCCAAACCAAGTTTTTAGATCACAGCATTCAGCTTTTTCCCTCTTGCCTGAGAAAAAGAACTTGACCAACAGATAATTAATTTCACTATGTGCATTTCTTAGCTCTCATAGTTGCATAGGGACCACTAAGGGGTGTCCTTTTGATAAGTATTTACACAAACTATTTTAATAAAAGAAACAGTAAGATATACAGGTTTTATTTCATCAGCCAAGAGCAGATTCTAGGCAGATGTATTTAAACTCATTGCACATTTAAATATTCACAGGTTTTTTGATCAGTCTGAAATCCACAGTGTAAAAGTTAATCTCAACTGGGGGAATGTGGAAGCATAGTAGTTCAGAAGTGACCTAATTTCTGTTTAAGTTGTTAAAAAGAAATTAATCTCTTTTACTGTAATAAGATACCGAATGCTAGGTTTCATGACAGCTTTAAAACTATAACTGAGCTGCTAAAGAGTTCCATTGTCACTGCCTTAATCATAGGATCATGAATTCAGCCCAGTGATAATCACATGGTACAGCTAAATTTAGTTTTTCCTATAGACAGATGTCAGCAGAAACTTAATTAGATATGCCACAGTATGCTCAAGGTTCACCTCTTTGAAATTGTCTGGGTTCTGGCTGGGACAGAGTTAACTTTCTTCCCAGTAGCTGGGGGTGCTGTGTTTTGGGTTTGGTATGAAAGGAACATTGATGGCCCATTGAGGTTTTGGCTGTTGCGAGTGGCACTTGCAGTGGGGTCTTTTCGGCTTCCCATGCTCTGCCAGGTGCAGGGAAAGCTGGGGGTGGGGGAGCATAGCCGGGGCAGCTAATCCAGCTGGCCAATGGAGTATTCCATACCATGTGATGTCATGCTCAGTATATAATTAGGAGGCATGGCGCTGAAAAAGGGGGGCTCTCGCAGTTTGGGATACGTGGGGCATCGGTCGGCAGGTCGTGAGCATTTGCATTGTGCATTGCCTGTTTTGTATATTCTATTGTTGTTGTTGCTATAATTGTTATTATTACTGTTCTACTTTGTTTTATTTCCATTATTAAACTGTTTTAATCTCAACCTGTGAGTTTTTCTACTTGTTGCCATCCCGATTCTCTCTTCCATCCAACTGGGGTGGGGAGGTGGGGGGGTGAGCGAGCAGCTGCGTGATGTTTAGTTGCTGGCTAGGGTTAAACCACAACAGAAACCCATTTTAAGCTAGATAATTTAATGCAGTGCTTCAGTGTCACAAACCTGAAAGAAAGAAGTTGGAATGAGATGTGTTAGATCTTTGCACTGACCCATTGCCTGCATTCTTTATTAGCTAAGCTGTAACTTCTAGAAATTTACTATTTTGTACTTCATGGTTCAAAGATACGTCTTCCATGACCAGACAAGACATAACCATTAGAAAAGCAAACCTTAAAACTTACTATACCCAATCTTCTGTAGAAGTGCTGTAACAAGTGTACCTGCATGTTTATTATACACAGTCACTTCAGCTATACTCCGGTCCATTTCAGTATTTAATTCAAGAGGAGTGATGAAGCTGCGTGTGCACAGTATGCATTTGTTCGCATTTCAAAATCACATTTGTGTACCTCTAACAATATGCATTTTTACAGCCATCAGGTCAGCAATGCTTAGATGCACAAACAGCTGAGAACCAATGTAATACCACCTGGCTTCTGACAATCACATCCAACTATTCACTGCTTTAGAGCCCAGCCTGCGGATCTGTTGACAGTTCTATTGAGGATAGTGGAGATCACATCCAGTTGTGATGATTTCCAGGAAGACCTCAATAGTGAAATACTGAGTGATAAAAGGCAGGTGAACATCAATGCAGATAGATGTGATGTACATGAGGAAAAGCAACCTTATTTTCATCTGTACAGTGATAATGTCTGAGTTGATTGCTATTGTCCTGGAATGGCATATTCAGGTGAGAGAGTCTGAAAACATCAGTTCTACACCCAGCGGCAAGCAAAAAGCAAACAAAGCATTCAAAATCAGAGGGAAGAAATTCTGGACAAAAAGTAAAACCTTGTTCCGACACTGTATAAAACCATGGTAATTCCAAGTTTAAAACTCCAAGTACTTCTGGTCCTCTGTCTTCAATAATAACAGAAGAGGAGAAATTACAGGGAACAACAACAAGGTCAAATAAATGTTGGCATGAGAAATAACTAAACACTAAATTCTTGAAACTGGAAGATAACAACATAAGGCAACAGGAAAGTGACATTGGTTTCATCATGCCTGATGTGGAACAGTCGTCTTTTTGAGTACAACATGAGAGGGCATCAAATGAATCTAGTTGGCTCTCAGATTCAACACATGAAAAGGAGATGGATCCTTACAAAACATGCAGACAAGCTGTGGAACTCCTTATTAGAAGACACAGCATAGGCTGAAGGTTTACATGGACACAAGAAAGCAATATATTCCTGGAAAAAAAAAAAAACACCAAAAGCTGTAGAAAAGCAGGCACCGCACCTGCTTCAGGAAGTCTCTGAACCACAGGTTGCTGGAGGAGTGTTCTGGAGTAAGATACTATGTGTTTTCCTCTGTTCTTTCTTTAAAAGCCTGTGATGTGAGACTACCAAATGCCGCTGGTCAATGCCAAGTTCTAATCCAAATGGATTGTATTAACTTGATCTTTTTTGTTGAAATGTTTGTGGACTCCAGTGGATTTGTGCTCCATTCTTTCCTATTATGAAAAAACATGTCCAATCTTCCTCAATGCCAGATTTATCCTGTGCTCATTAATTCCATTCTTTACTGAGCAAATAAAGACATCAAGCTTCCTGGTTTGGCTATTCCCTGAAATCCTTTTAAAAACCAGGGTTACATTAGCCACCTTTCTGTTCCCTAAACTCAGTTCTCTGGATCTAACAGCTCAAACAATTTAGTCCTTGAGCTACATTAGAACACAGGCATCCTGCATGAACACCATTTTACCTATTCATACTATACCCTTTATACCAGCACTTCATATTTGAGATAGATACTCTATAAAGAGAGTTTTGGTGTGGAAATCCCCTCTCTTTTGCATCTGAGCACACCCCTTGAACTTCTATTGGCCCTATAAAACATTGGTCTTACAAACTCCCTAGCAGTCTTGCTCATATTGACCCTGATGTGTTCAAAGAAGGAATCTTTATTATGTTTCTTTTTCTTTTAAGTTGTTCAAACTCTTGGTGACGTTCAGCTGTATCACTGCTCCTTTCGAGCCTTGACAGTTATGCTCCTCAACTCCTTCTCCCCAGACCCATGCCTAGATTCATCCTCTTCTGGAAAGTTAAGTTGACACAGGAATCTACAATTTTTTAAAATCAATGTGTGTTTACTCAAGTCTGTTAAAAAGCACAGAAGGAAAAATTATTCCAGATGCAGATCATCCCTGATAATTCCTTATTCCTTAAGCAAGAATGTGTCTATTTTAAACTGTAAACTTATTATGGTTTGCATGAGAGACCACCTACTTTTTATTACATGCATACATTTCATAAGAGACAGTAGAACAAGTCTGAGTCACTAACAGAGATCAGCACACCTACACAACCATGAACCAGACAAACAGACAGACCCAAGGACGTCAGTTTAATACATGCTGTTATCTTCTCCTTAAATCTCTGATCTGAGGATTCAAAAAAAGCTATTTTCTCACTCGCTTCATTTGCTGCTAATTTCACTTTCCGAAAGTCAGGATTTCACTTCACTCTTGACCCTGAACTTCATTAGAGAATAAGAAAACACAATTATATGGAAAGAAAGGCCCTTTTCTTATGATAAATACTCGGACACACATTTGAAAGAACACAGATTACTCTCTTACAGACAACAGCCTTGTTTTTACAGGCTGCAATCAAAACATCTACAGCCAACATATCAGCCTTCCACCTCAATCTTAATTTAGCAGGCAAAAAGAGTTTGCTACGACATATTACCAACAGACTGCATCGAAATATTTGCAGCTGGGTATGAGGACCCTGCCTAGGCTTCGCGGTTCATGCTTTGTTATGAAAAGGATGCAGTCAGCAATGCAAACCTGCTCCTCTGTCAACCTTGTGCAGCTGGCGAGGAGGAAGTGATGGAGAGGCAAATGGGAGGAAGGAGCACAGAAGGAGGCTTTCCCTGGGTGCTGCTTTCTAAGAAGTAGAAAAGGGCCCTCATTCATCAGCGCACAACATATTCTGATGCACAGAGGGACAGAGGTAGAGTCTGAAGGTATCCTGAATATAAATTGTATATAGATATTCCAAAGCTGAAAACAAACTGCAGTGAGGAAGCACTGACACTGCCAAACAGCAACCTCCAAGGAATGGTAGGAACGAGACAAAAGATTTACTATCCATCTCCTTGAGGAAGAGAGGGATGCAGCCCAGGGAAGAGCCCAGCTGCACTGAGTCAGGCTCTCTCTCCCCCTCCCCACCACTAATTAGCTCATTGCCAGGACCTCTCAGAAAAGACACCTTGTGATATTCCCAAGAAGCTGATTTTCTCACAGCTTTAGGAAGCCTCTGTAGATAATCCCTACAGCCCCTTTCTGTCTTTATAATCTCCAGAGGATAACTGCAAGCTATAAAGTGAATATTATGACACAGAGTTCAATAAGAAATCCACTCTTTATTTCAGTTACTGTCCCATGACTGCAGGCTATTACTACCATCTTCTAAAGATTTATCTTAAAATGTTTTCAGTTATTTTATTTAGTCTCTATTGCAGACACACATTTATTGCCTTTACTGCCAGTTTCAAATGCAAGCACTGTAACAGTACCTACAAATGTGCTTGTAGACCTTTGAGCAGGCACCAGATGATGACTGTGAGTGCTTGTGTACGTGTTGTCATTCATATTAGTTTAAATGTACATCTTCATATCCAGTTTTAGACACTTTCCTTGCTGCATTAAATATTGCCGGTAACCTATGAAGCAGAGGTGAAAAGACTAAGACATGTAGTAATGTCTGTACACTTACATACCATTTTATCTTAGTTATCACCACTCATTCATTATTCCCTCCATCACAGTGACTTCTTAGCTAATTTCTTGGACTTATCACAGATGCTGTGTCATCTGGCCCACAGGAGAAAGTGGATCATAGCCAAGATTTTAAGGAGAGCAATTCAAGACTTTTGGGATTACTTCTCTCTATAAAAGACAATAGGGGACAAAACCCAGATGAACCCAAAGTATTAAAGTACCAATGAATGAAAACCTACGTCAGTTCATTTGTCTTAATTTTTTTTCACTTGAATCTTTTTTACTGATTTGGTATTACAGCAGTCCAAATTACACAAGAGAAAGGATTCACACCTGCTGATAGACAGGCTTGGTGGCAGCATTACCGAACAAATAATCCCTTCCTAATTTCTCATTACTGCTTTACTTTTTATAAACTCTGCGATGTACTGTCAACCTGCAGACACAACAGACATAAAATTTATGTGTATACCATGACATGTCAGAGCAAATTCAGACTCCAGCTCTTTCACACTTTGCCATTCATTCAGCAAGCGTCATCTCTAGTGGTACTGGAACTTTCTGAATATTAGGATAACTCATTAAAAATTGTGTCCGTTCATCATAACACTTTTTTAGGGATTGTAGTGTTCTCAAGCTATACTCGGTCTAATAAATTTGGTGGATGCCAGAATAAAACTACTCTTCAGCATGTTTTACCACATTATTACTAGGGGACCTAGAATCTAGTGTTCTTGCAATAATGACAGATTTACTATAGTTTTCACGTAATAAACTAGATGGATATGATAACATCTGTATAGCTGCTAGAGTTATACTGCATTAACTGTACTTTAACCATAGCTTTATGATTTAAAAAATATGGGTTTGGGCCAGTGTTTTATTGGGTTGCCTTGCTCAAACGTGCTCTCCATGGCAAAACAGTCATTTTTTTCTGTTCCAGCTCCTGGAACTGTAACACGAACAGGAAATACTACATTCATTTACAACCACACAGGGCAATCTGCCAGAAGTTTGTCTGTTCTCTTTCTCTAGACTCCAGTCCACTGAAAGGTGAATCTGCTTATCTTACACACAGTCCAGACAGTCACAGTTGCCGGCAAAATTCAGTGATTCTTAATGAGTGAGTTGTGCTTCCAAGAAACAGACAAAGGCTGAGAGCCTGGAACTGGCCAGTTTTCAGGTCTCTCACAGTGTTGCATCATCCTAAAGAAACCCTGCAGCAGAACTGGGATTAGAGACTGCATGAGAGCTCCCATCTGCCAAAACAACAATGAAAATATACAGACTTGGAGAAAACATTTTAACCTATTAAAACCAGATGTTCCCATTCACCCTTCAGGCCTATGAATTGTTCCACCTGTATCTCAAGGTGAGGGAGATAATTCTGCTGCTTTGCCCTCATTTATACGGATATCTGCTTTCCAGCCTGAAGAGCCTATTCAGGCTTCCTTCCAATACTCTGTATTAAGATGTGTATTGGTGGTCCAGTCATGTAAAATTTCACAGACGAGCAAGAAGTGAGCTACCATTTGATGAGCAAGAGAAAAGTGGAAATGCATGACTGTAACTTAAATTAGCTTTAACTTTTGCATCCTGTGGCATGAATGGTACAGCATGCTCAGGGTGGTGTTTCTGGGGCCAAGTGGAATCCCACTAAGCATTCCTTTGTGACGGGGTTATTTATGGGCATAAAATAAAGTTGAAGTCTTTCTCCTGCCCTTTACCAAGAGGTGGTATGATGGACAAGGAAACCATCACAGCCAACCAGAGGAAAGAGCATATCTTTAATATTAGGACAGAACTGAAACTTGGGGGAAAAAAGGGTTCGGTAATTAAACTTTCTCCTAGACTTTTGAAAACCAAGGCTCAGTTTCCTGCTCCATCCCAGATTTCCTGCATGATCCTTAGCACATCATTTGGTGCAGATCAACAGGCACCAAGCCTTGCATCCATTTCTATGAACTTCACCCATATCTATGCCTGAGTTTTATTACCAACAAAAGAATAGGAGTGAAAGTAAGGACTAGCACCTGAGGTGTTTCCCTTTCTTCCCACCTAATGGCAGCATCACCAGGCTGGAGTCAGATCCTTTGCTCTTCTCCTTCCAGCTCCTTGTAGCTAGCACTGTCCACCACAACACCAGGGACATCAAGATGTAGCACCCTAGCTGTGATTGCAGGCTGCAAGCAAAACCAGCTCCTGAGCAGGAACATAATGTTGTCATCCAGTTAAAGGAAATACTTCAGCGGTGTCACGTTCGTTAAGAAAGCAGCGTCTTTTGCCACTTAGCAGAAAGGCACTCTGTGCTTGCTTGTTCTTGCTTGGCTCTAAACAAAGCCACCTGCACGTTTTGTTGGGGTTTAAAACAGAAGTGAATTCTGCAGCAGGTCTGGCCTGAAGTTCATGTGCGTGAACAGCAAATACAACACTGACTCCTGCAAAGTGACCCAGGTGGTGGGAACGCTGCTTTACTGGTAACCTGAGCCAACCCTGGGAATATTAGGAAATCATGGACAACTACCATATTGATGCGTTGAGAATGTGTTTTATTTTGCAATATATTCCCCCCTGAAAAATAAATACATGAATAACAAAAGCAAATGTGAATAACTTCTGAGCATTTGCCTTCAGATCAGAAATCCTTACCTGAAATATAACCACATCAGGAGACAAAGTTAGATGAAATTCTTTGTATTTCTCCATAGGTAATTTCATTCAAAATGTGTTCCCAGTTCATATCATGGCTTTTCAAGATATTTGTGCTAGTTTCTGATTATCTGTAGAAGATTTTCTTCATTCTTTCCCACTTCCAAAAGATATTTGAGGAAAAATTTAATTAGATATAACAAAGATAAAATTAATTGTCTACTTTGAAATGCCTTTGAGCAAGTGTTATTTTGCTGAATTCCGAACATGATGTTTTACTTAATGCACTTCTAACTGACATCAGTGGTGCCGGATAACATTAAGGAAGTGTGAATGATAGATGGATGTTGACTTTTCTTTCTTATGTCTGCCACTCCGAGCTTTCCCACCTCAAATATTCCTTAGAGATTTGAAACAACTAACCTAGTACTGTCTGAAAATCCTTCATCATTCAAGGACCTTCGTTTACTAGCCAGTTTGTGAAGTGTCCTCTTGATCTTTGTCAGGATTCTCTTGGAGCTGGATATCTGATGTGAGCTGCAATTAAATGCATCACTGATCCAGGCAAGTCCAGAGATCACAGTTTAATTTGACCAGAATGAATCCTGCAGATGTACTCTCATGTATGTATTTTGTGTGTGTTTCTCCACTAGGATTATTTTTGTACATAGCTGGATAGTCTGAACAGACACTTGAAGGGATATTTTACGTGCACACTGAAAGACAACCCAATGTCTCCACGCAAGATGCTCCTGAGGTTCCTACAAAGGGGATAGCTGTGGGTGATTTGTTTTGAATTGGTGGACATCAGGAACTGAACTGCAAAAACTTGTTCAGAAGGAGCAAGAGGCATCTCCCAGGTAGAACAAGAAGTCGGGATGAAGCATAAGGAAATGGTTACATCAGCAGACTAATGGTACCCTACTGATGGGTACCACCACTCTTTCAGTGTGGCCCCGATTTTTCTGATCTCCCAGTGCACTCGTAAATCTACTGAACAAGTTTGGCTAGCAGGGCTTACCTAGCCTAAAGGAGATCTTTGAGATAATTTCATGAACTATTAATTGCCAGTTAAGCACTGGCTGTTATTTTACACCATTTCGGGGCTGCGGTAATGACATTCTGAAACGAGATCTTCCCCCACTCCCCTTTTAGTGAACAGAGGGTTGGTGCACAACGATTCGCACTTCAGCAAACAGAAATTTTATCATTTGTCTTGTTTGATATGCTAATACTGCTGAGACAAATTCACCCTTGAGAGAAGACTCTGGAGAATACTTTCCAGTCAGTTTAGATATCACCTTGTGGACTTTGTCTAAACAATCAAAGCAGAACATGAAAATGTTCCGAAAGAAAACTTTAAAAAGAAGAGGAATCAATTTCAGAGTTTGAGAACAGAACTCAGTCTTGAAAAAAACCCAGGGTGAAATACTGACCTCTGTGAAATTGGTGACAAATCTCCCTCTGCCACACTCCCCCCACTTGTGTTCTAATGTTTCAAAGGAAAATTGATTTTTCTAGCTTCTCTATTGACATGATGCTGATAGGGTAATAAGGAACTATTCACATCTCTGTGCTCACTACACTTACTGTCAGAACTGCCTTTCACAAATAACGGGAGGGAGAAAGTGGCAATTGTTAATAAATTTCCTGGACAGATTTATTTTACCTGTTGACATTTTGAGAAGCAACTCAATCCTTATACATTAAAATCCAACTGTGCCTGTGGGACATGACCAATTTGCATTAAATCATGAAGTCCTATTCTGACTAGAAGAGGATAATCACAATTTGTGTTTATGAAAATTGGTAAAGTCATTTGGGTTATTAGTAACAAATGTTTAACAATTCAAGCTTTTCAAAGACCCTTCTGTATTCTCTCTAGGAGGGTTCCAGTTTGTGCTACCACCGTGCCTTAAGGAAAAACTGTGTGTATCACATACAATACTACACTATTCCTGACCTGTGTCCCACTTGTAACCCAAGTGCTTTCTCGTACTCTGTGCTCTGCTCTCAAGCTTTCTCCCATCAGTGTGGAGCTTCTCACATTTGTAATTTTAAATCAGCTCTGTACAAAGCCAAAGTGTTTCTCTTAAAGTAGTGATCAGGCTCCCTAATGAACCATGGTCTGCATAATAAATCCAACATTACCACGCAGTAATGCTGACCATACAATAGTTATTTCCTACATCACATACAGGGGAAAATATGCTGTCTCAAGTCATGCTGTGAAATGGCAATTATTGCCAGTTATTAATTTCTTAATATAAGTCACGGTATGTATCTAAGAATTGTGCTGTCTCAGTATTTTATGGAATATTTTAGAAACTTTACAAAAGTTTAATTATCAACAAAAGTAAAACAAAAGGGGGAAATGAAAAAGCTGTCTCTCTCCAAACTCTGAAGAAATATTACATCGTATAACACCATGATGATTTGAACTGCAGGACTGCCATCCAAGGTGGCATTTGGTCCAAGAGACCAAAATCAAACAGCGTAGTGGGAGGATTGTATTTGCGAAAGGCTGGGAGGTCCAGCACGGCAATTTCAACAAGAAAGCAGCAGACATCTAAATGGGCACGTACTCCCTCAGGTAGCTCCAGAAGAGAAACACGGTGGACCTTTTTGATAGGCTTCACATCCCAGATTATCTTTCTTCTTCAGTCCAACTGAAATGAAGCTTGATTTTGATTTGCTGTTTTGTTCAACCCATCTAGCCAATCCCCAATTAGTAAATTTCTCATCAATAAAGCTATAAATTACTGTTTTTATGTCACTGATGTAATGGGTCTTTCTGCTGTCTGTAGCCTACTGTGATAAAAGAGTGTCAGGAGATGCAGACAGCTGTTCTCTTCGAGTGGAAGTGCACAGGGAGATCTGAAAGATCAGTAAACATTTTCTTTCAAGTTATTTTCAATGTTTTTACAACCAGTGTTGGGAAAGGAGAAAAAAAAATATTCTTTATAAATTTGAGGAACAAAATGTATTGATGTTGTCTTTTCATGTGCTACTACTACCCTGGCCTGATGTGGCGGAGGGTGAAACATTCTGGCACCTTGTTCTAATAAATCTTCTTCAGTTTTCTCATGGACACAGCACATTGTAATTTAGAAACTTGGCAGGGAGGAAGTCCAAGTGCAACATCTTCAAAAGACTGTGGCTTTAGTGAAAATATAAGTGAATGAACTTGGCTTGAGTACAAATAAGAAATGCATTCCTGGACTGAAGAGCTACAGCATTAGCTTAACCTTAACACCATTTCTGCTTGTCCAT
>VZTQ01012805.1:0-10856 GCA_013400755.1 Pelecanoides urinatrix | reverse complement strand
GAGGAGCTTGACCATCCCATAGGTCTTTACAGGAGAGCCTGACCTCCCCATAGGTTCTTATAGGAGAGCCTGGCCTCCTCCCAGGCTCCTATAGAGGAGCCTGGCCTCCCCACAGGTCATTATAGGGGAGCCTGGCCGCCTCCCAAGCCCCTGCGGAGGCGACGCACCGCGACTCGGTATGTCCCTCCGTCCCTCTCGTACCTGCCGCGCTGCTGATTGGACGAGAGCGCCTGGGGGGGCGGGCCTGCCCCTTCCGCCACCTCCCCGAGCCGCCGGGACAGCGTTGCAGCGGGTGGGGTGTAGCGCAGCGTGGGGGCCATGGCTGAGGCCGTGAGGGGCTCCCGCAAGGTCCGCGCCAGGAGCAGACCCAAGGTAGGTCGGGGCCGGGACGTGCTTCACGGTATCGCACCGCCGTCCTGGGGCCGGGGTCTTTGGCCCAGCGGTGGGTCTGTCACCGCCGCCTCCCGTTTGTGGCGGCTCCGGGCGGCGGTCGCAGCAGCGAGGTGGGTTTATTGCAAGGGGGCGGTGTGTGGGGTGTAATTACACACCGAGGGACCTTGGACGAGGGGTTTGGCTCGTGTTACTCCTTTTTTTTTGTTTGTTTGTTTGTTTTTTAAAGCCGGGGAAGGGTGGCTGCTGTGGGCGGTGTTTGTATCCGTGTTTGTTCGTCCTCTTCTGCTGCAGGCAGTGAGGCCGGGGGGTGTGTGTTTTTCTAAGGAGGCTTCTGAATGTCTGCGCTTTTTTGGAGCCATGTAGGAAGACCTGGAGGAGTTGGCAGGCAGGGGAAGGGTTGATAGGCCTTGTGCTGAAAAGGAGTGTAAATAAGCCTTTTATTCTTACAGTGTACGGTCTTCTCAAATAGCTCTGCACAGCCAGATGGCTGGGGTTGCCTCTGCGGCAAGAGCGAACTCAAGCAATAGAACTTATCGGCGTTTAGTAGTGGTTTAGTATAGTGTGGGACGACAGTCTTGCTCCATCTCATACGTATAGGTTTGGCTTTGGATTGCTCAAAATATGAGGCTGCGTATAGCAGTTGATAGTTGGATAGAACGAGAGGAAACGGCCTCAAGTTGTGCCAAGGGAGGTTTAGGTTGGACATTAGGAAAAATTTCTTTACTGAAAGAGTGGTCAGGCCTTGGAACAGGCTGCCCAGGGAAGTGGTGGAGTCACCATCCCTGGAGGTATTTAAAAGATGTGTAGATGCGGCGCTTAGGGACATGGTTTAGTGGGCATGGGGGTGTTGGGTTGACGGTTGGCCTTGATGATGTTAGAGGTCTTTTCCAACCTTAATGACTCTATGATTGATTCTTCATTAGTTGGTGCTACAGTTGTTAAGTATCACTCTTCCTAGGTTTTAATCCTGTTGTGTGTTCCTTGTTCATGATGTTAGTACCGACAGCTTTCTGGAAGCTTTGCTTTCCTTGCAGCTGTGCTACACAGAATTTCAGTAGTTTGTGGAAATGGTCTGAACTGAAATATGTCGCCTCAGAGTTGAGTCAAAATGGAAGTATTTCTCTTAATTCCTTAACTTCAACTGCATAGAGCAGTTCCTTAAACTGCACCGCATAGAGCAAAGGCATTGAAGTCATGGTTGTTAAAGCCCTCTAAAAACAAATTAATGGATTAATTGATCACTGTTTTGTAAAACAAGGGTTAGATTCAAGAATCAACTTGTATTCCTGAACTCAAGGCAAGTTAAGTTTGGAGGGAAGAGCAATCCCAGAAGAGTATGTCATTGTTTTTGTTTTGATTCAGCCCCATAGCATGAGCAAGGCAGTTAACTCCAAAGACTGCTGCTTAAGAGAATCAGTTCCCTGCAGGAAGGCAGTGAGTCACAGGTGACGCTGGTAGTTCATTAACGACATGTGTACGGTGACTTCAGCGGCCGCTGTCTTCGGCCGCCCCTTCCAGGTGTAATTCACTGTGAAACAATTCACTGGTGATCTCACGTGTGAGAATCCAGAATCCTTCAGTGTTACACATGACCCATTCCTGGTATTTTTGTTGCTATTATTATGCTCAGCTCTGTTAATAGGCAGGGGTGTTTGAGGATGCAGTTTGGGGCCCAGTTACCTTAAGAAGTTTGCCATTCCCATGCCTCAGAAAAAGCCATAATCCTTTGAAAAGCTGAAATTCTGGTGAGCTGGGAGAAAGGCTGGCTCAGCTGCGGAGCTGCCAAGTAGTGGAATGGAGCCCATGGCTTTCTGAAAATTGTAGCCCCAAACTTAAGCTTGTCTAGCACCAGTAACACCAGGCTGATTCAAACACAGTGAGGTGGCAAAACCAGTGAACCTGGAACAGGTGAAGACGAGGCTGTATGTCTGTGTGCATCTCCGTCGGTAGCACTCCATTACTCCAGAGATGTTTCTTGAAAAATAAGAGGTGTCCTTAGAGCTTGAGGTGTCGTTCACTGACATGCTAGGAGAGGAGAATGGTTAAGCACGGGACAAGGCTAACGAGCAAGTGTCGTCTTTGACTTAAAGGCTAAACCCTCAGGAGAGAACAGCAGGTTTTGCTTTCATGTTAATTTAGGACCTGATTTCTGTCATCCTTTCTCAGATGAAATCCCTGTTAAGGATTATGGCATTTTTTTGCCTTGGAAAGTGAGAACTGAAAGGCACTTGTAAATTTTAAAAGAAACTCTTTTATCTAACAGTAGCATTTGGGAGAAATACAGGGTGCTACTCAAAGATAAAGGGAGTTTCTTCTGTACAAGGACTGCAAGAGGGAACTTTGGGATTGCAGAGGGGAAAGGACCAGCATGTGTTTGTAAAGTATGCGGATCAGTACACTGTCAAAAATATGATCTAGTAATACAGTATGCCGTGGAAATTACTGACTTTGAGTTAATTGTCAGGACATTTTTATTATAACTACAAGCCCTAGTTTGAAGAATTGTGCTAATCTATTTTTAACCTCTCACCTGTAGCTTTAGCTAGCCTTGCAGTGTGTCAGGAGTGTTTTGTGATCAGAAGTGTTTACAGCTTTTAAGACACTGGAAAACGCAGTCTGAAAGCAAAGCCAGCGTATTGCCATTTTGTAAATGAGCTGTGAGCATATGCTTGATGTAAAAGTAGGCTTGAGATCGAGGTTAGCTGGGGCTTTCATTTGAGCTGTTTTCATATATGCCCTTTCATAAGGCAAAATCATGATAGGTGCTTAGCGAAAACACGTGTGATACTGTCGGCAAGTTTCCAAAACTATCATCTTTTCCTCAATCGTGGAGAAGTATTGAGAGCTTTTCCTAATTTCAGCTGTGTTCTTTGTTATATTATCTGGGTCATCAAAACTGGAGCACTGTAACCTAATTCTTCATTTTACTTCTAATAAACTGGTAGGTGTATGCAAACAATTTACAAATTGCCAAAACACTTTGCCAATTTTTTGTTTTACAAATTGACAAACGATTTACAAATTGACAAAACCATTGTTGATTTCCTGTGCAACATTATTTCCCATGCTGTGCTTTGGAAAGGAGGCTAATCTATACCTTAGACTAGGTTTATGGGAACTATTTACCCCCAAACTGATCTTAATTTAGAAGTGGGCAATTGGTTTACAATTTTAATGTCACCACTAAGTTTTTCTACATCTCTAGTGTGTAATTGCTATTGAAAATAGGTGTTTCAGTAATTGTACAGATGTTGTGATGGTTTTAGAATGTAATTAGGGGATGCATTCCAGACTTTGTTTATTCTGAAGGTACTCTTTTGAAAATAATTTTCCATTCATTAAAATATTTTTGTAAAACTTAAGATGAATCACAAAGTAACTTTTTTTTTTGTAATATGGTGAAACCTAGTGACTCTTTTTAGAGGTCAGGGTCCTGCTATTTTGATTATTTTGTATGTTAATGAAACATTCTGTCATGTGATATTTATAGCTTTTTATGTAGACATGTTGAAACATTGTTCAAGAACTGACCAAGAAAATAGACACTGATAGACAGTCTTCAAAGGGCAGCTAAAGAACAAGCAACTGTTTGGTACATTTGTTTTTACCTTTACTATTATGAAAATTAATGTGATAAGAGGAGCTTTTGGAGTTGTGATGTTGACAAATATTAGTTTTGGTGATGGTGGGATTTGGGATGTGAGGGGGAGAGATTCATTTGGTAGTGACACTCTGTTAAATTTTTTTTTCCTAGGAAAAAAAGAAAAAAAGTGAGGAGTCCCAGCTACAAGAGTGTGATGATGTCTTCCTCCCACCCATGGCAGAAGTGTCTTCTCGAGCCAGTAAAGAGCAAGTGGAACATCCTGGAGAATTTACAGAAATTCGACTCAGTGATGAAGTAGAGGATGGAAAAACTATAAATGATGTGTGCGACATCCCCCAGAGTAATTTATCTTCAGCAAATGAAGGGTCTTCGACAGTGACTCTAGAGCCTCCCACAGATGCAGGAGAGCTCAAAGCTGATCTTCCCCATGAGGAATGTGGGGAGGATGTTGAGAAGAGTGGAAAAAGCAAGTTGGACAAACCTGACAGCCCTGTGGAGGCGGTTGCTAGCGGATCAGGAAACTCTGATTTATTGAGCAGTACCTCTCATTCCAGTGCTGCTGGCTCTCAGACAGCAGAGGCCTTTGTACGGGACAAAGGAACTGAAAATGTACAAGATGTTAAAAATCCTCTTGTCCGTTCTTCAGAGAAGTTTCCTCTTAGTATCTCGCAGCTCTCTGAGAAATCCAAAACACGTATTCAGCATTCGGGATTGAAACCAGTTTATCCAGACTTGTCGGCTGAATTGTCCTATGAGAGACCCACTGTAATAGCAGTTAAACCGCTGTTGCACAATGAAAGGCTGTATCCAGAGCTCCCAACTGAACCAGAACTGGTGCCATTTACTAGAGAACAGCTAAAAATTTTTGAACCGTGTTCATGGTTGGAGAATGTTGACTCCTACGCAGAGGAATTTGAAAGTGTTGCTCATCAGGACAGGCATGAATTTTATGAACTGCTCCTGAACTACATGCGCTGCAGGAAGTGGCTGTTGCTGGCTGAGGCAGAGCTGCAGGCTATGACAACAGACTACCAAAATATTAAGGGGAGATTATGGACTTTTAAAGAAGAACAGAAAACTGTGCAGGTGCTGTTGCTGAAGCTACTTTTGAACCCAAACTATTTGGACGTGATTCTAGACGTTTAGTGTACTTGCTGTCACTTTTAGTGCATTTAAGCTGTTTTATTCTAAAAGAGATGATTGCCTTTGCTTTTCTGTCTCCACTGATTGCCAGTACTTCAAAGTATCATCCTGTTGAGATATAACACAGTTTATTGTTTGGTGTTGTTGTGTTTTTTTTTTTTTTTTTTAAAACCCTGACGAGTGTAGGATAATGGGATCTCTGTTCGTGATCTCTTCTGGAGTTGGACATGTTTGTAGTCAGTCAGAATGAGCCTGTGTACAGCCAGTTCTGCCTGTAGTGTTGGGTGAGGTTTGTGCCGCGGTACTTCAGGTAGATGCAGGGGATACGTGGTGGAGCAGGACTTCAGAATGACTGTAGCGGTGATGTCCCATCTGGCCCGCTGCCTACAGTTTTTATTGACGTCATTCCTCTCTGTCCTGCTGTCAAGGCGGCAGCTGCAGAGGAGCTTGAGTCATGCTCGTGGGTAACCCTGTTGCTCAAAGCATAGGGAGTGTGAAGTCCGTCCAGTTTCAGTAACTGTTGCTCCATAAGTGGTGCTGTGGTTTTAGCTACTTCCAGGGTGGTCATGGTCCTCGGTAGCGTTTCTGTCTGCAAACCAGAGGAGTCTGGGGAGCTCTTTGGTGCATGCGTCAGAAAATTTTTTCCCCCAAACTCATTCTGTGTAACTTGTTTTTGGAGCTGGGAGTGAATGAAATTGTTCTGGCGCTCTGATACTGTTTATAGCCAACACATCATCAAAATTCTCCAAGGCTGCTAAGTACCTGCATATGTGGTGGCTTTTACTGTTGTTTCTGTGAGTGCAGTGCCTCTCCTGTGCAGTTCTTCGAAGTTGAGACCTTGAGAGACTTTCACTGAACAGATCTGACTCTTTTCCTTTTTACTAGGGAATAACAACATGTATCACTGAACCTCACTGGACTTTCAGTTTTGTGTTGATCACTTTCTACACTGAAAGCAGTTTTGGTTTCACTCTTACATCCCCACTGGTCATCATACAGTTGGCCAAGCTTGCTGCTTGCTTTATTCCATCCTGATTCACTACGTATTTATTGATGTCCACAATAATTGTTGTCTTTATACTAATTTAAAATTCTTATTCTACTAACTTAGGAAACACAGGGATACTTTCAAGTTAAGCTTCCAAAGTGCTGATTCTGAAGCGTGTTTCCTGGTTGCGTAAAAGAATAATAGGATTGTTATGTATTGTGGTTTTCTTGTGCTGAAGAATTAGAGATAGGACAGAGGAAGACTAGTCTCAGCTTTTAATTCCAATTTGGGAAAAAGTTAAAGTACAGTTCATTTCTGAAAATTTTAAATGTAAAATGGGAAATTGCTATAAATATTCAATTCTGGGAGCTTAGAAAAATACTTACCTTGTTTCAGTAGCTATTTTAGCTTTAAAATAGCAGATCCAAATATTTATGGAAATCTATAAAGTGAGAAGCAGGTGTGCTCACTGGGAGTAGAGAGACCTGCTTTTGTTCACATCTGTCAGTGATACAGACAAGTCACTTCATATCTGTTTCTGAATCTGAGTTACTGAAGGTTTATNATATGAAGTGACTTGTCTGTATCAAAACCTGAGTTACTGAAGGTTTACAGAGTCATTTTTTCAGGAGTCAGGGATATGCATCTTCAATAATCAGCAGCTCTAAAAAGTATGTAGGATGTTCCGACATGTTTGTCTTTTCCACCTGTGGAGCGGCCCCTTTTATGAAAGCATTGAAATCTATTGAGGGGCGGGTTATGTCAAGGTTAATTTCTGTAAGCACGCTTGACCCAACAAAGTGACAAAGACGCTTAAATAAAATAATTGCTTTCTTTTCAGGGTGTCTGTGCAGATCAGTGCAAAGTGACAGGTCATCATCGCTACCAGACAGTGGAGCTGAATGAAAGTGTGTTGGGGGAACTGAAAAAGCTGTTTGAAGCCAAAGCAGAGCATGTGCATCAGACACTGGCGCTGCACTTGTACACTTCGGTGTTGTCCCGGTTGCAAGTGGAGTCATATGTCTACAGGTTGCTCAGCAGCTCGTCCCTGCTGAGATCAGTGGCTCTTCAGCAGCAAGAACAAGGTGTTTTGCTGGTCTAGACCGCTCCCCGTGCTGTTTAGGGTGCCCAGCACCTTGTTCATGTACAGTTTTGGAGTCTTGTGGTGGAATTTGTATACTCCTCTGGTAGTAAAACCCTAGTAAAACCTGCTGATCTTACGTAGGGATCAGTGAAACCTTTTTCTCACAGGAAAAACTCCAATTCTCTTACCTTATTCACCTGGAGAGTGGAAGCTGAATGCAGGAGTGCTGCCTTCTGTCTAGGCTGTACACTGCTGCTGATTACTGTAAAGGAACACCGGGTGGGATGGAACACCCGGACTCCAGTCTTTTGTTGTCAAAGGCAACGTATAATACAGTCCCTTTTCTAAATTGATTATGCACAATTCTAAAACCAGCTGGATATTCTTCCTGCTTTACTTCCTCTTGGAAGGCCATTTGAAATCTTGCTGCTCTAATGCTTGGAAATCTTTTTGGTTTTCATCCTAAGTGTATTACTTATTTGGGTTTGTGCCAATATAATCTTTTAGTTAAAGTATTCCTCCCCCTCCCTCCCCAGATATTTATCCTTCCTAGTCCTCCTCCCTTTGCCCCCCACCTCCCAGGTAGTTTATATGCATAGTAAATGGTGGTTCTTTTTGGAGTTATGTTGAGGGAAGGCCTTTAATGAGAGTAACCATAGTATATTCTTCTTGTAATTAGCGTCCAGTGCTTAATTATAAGATTAAATGAAGTACTCTAAATAAGTGTTCTTGTCTGTCAGATTTAGCAAGCAGCTGTGTTGAAATATCTTGCTCTCTGTATCTATAGATATCGAGTTTTCTGTATAGCCCCCAAACCACTACTTATGCTACTCTTCTAAGAGCTGCTCATCAAAGCTTCTTAATTCTGTTTTTAATTTACAGTTTCAAAGCAGTCAGAAAATCTTTCTTCAGACTTGGGCCACTTGAAGGAATGTATCAGCGTCCTTTTCAGTTTCACTCGCAGAGTTATTGAAGATCCTCAGTTTCAGAGTGACCTTCTCATGTGGCTGCAGAGACTGGTGAGGGAGTAAGCATGGATATATCAGTTTGATCCAACACATAGGATGAATTCAGGAGTAATTTCTGAAAGTGTTACTGTTTCTCTCACTGTCCCACATGCAATGATTTTTTTGGGGGTTTGTTCTACCTGAGGAACAGAATCTGGTAGTGAATCTGTAGAACGAATTCCCTTGCCTGATGAAGTCAGTGCAGGTCAGCAGCATTAATGAGGACTGGTACCTGAGCAGCGAACACTGCTCAAAGTGGACTTAATAATCAGTATTCATTATGCTTTTACTTATTTTGAAACTAAAACTATCAGACTTGTCATTCTTGAGAAACTGCTGTTCTTGCTGATTTCTAAATAAATTAATTTTTAATGCAATTGTAAAGTAAATAATTTTTCAAATAAAACGGTTTGTGGCTCATAAGCCAAGCAAGCAGACTTTTAAATATTGTTCTCCTGTAACTTGCTCTGAAAATGGAGGCTTTTATAAAGCATGGGAAGAGAAATGATAAAACAGTATTTCTCTAGTTAGCAAGACTATAAAGGAATGAACCTTGAAATCATTTACAAGATTACAATATACTTCCCTTTAGGTGTCAGTGTTGCAGAGAATTGGCTGTCTAGCAGACCATCTCTTCCTCTTCCTCTTCAACCACATCCTTCGGTGTCCAGCTGGGATCAGCGAATGGGCTGTTCCGTTCATTCAGGTGTGAATGTTTAATTCTTTATTGTCGAAAGGTTGGAGTGGGAGTGGAGTGGGTAGGAGAGGAGAGTGTCTTGTGCCTAGTCAATCTCTCATGACCGACACCATGTTTCCAGGTGTGTGGAATCATGGTAACAGTGAGGGGTTTGTCAAGGGATGTGTTTACCCATGTTAGCCCAACCATGATCAGGTTAACAGGGAAACACACTTCTCGTTCTTGGCTAGAGAGACCCTATGAAAGGGAGTCAAGGAGTTGTGGTGTGGCTCAGGCGGCCTCATGCAGCAGCAGGTTTTGAGTGCTCTCCAAAAAAAGGAAAGAATATTTAGACTTGAAAGAGCAACTGTATATGAGACAAGTGAGATTGGAGCCAGCTCAGAAGCGTATAAGGGATGAGGAAGAACAGATTTTTATATGCTGCATGTTGAAATGGGACTGGTTTCCCTGGAAAATGTATTAGGTAATTTCAAGGGCAAGGGTTCACTTTGTATAGAACAGAGGGAGTGCACGTATCCAAAGGCACTAGGGTGTTCTTGCAAAGAACATTTTTATTCCTCCAAGAGAGGAAGTTGTTGGAAATCTAGCCGTAGGAAAAGGATTGCGATTACACTAATAGGGGAAAGGCAAGCAATGAAATAAGAGGATGATTGGAGGTAGTGTCCTAACTTCCCCTGTGCTTAACATCCCAATTCCCCTTGGTGCCAATGTACACATGAAATGAAGAGAGAAGTTGTCTTTTAGTGGAGCTTTTGTTTTTTTTTTTTTCTTTTTTCCTCCTTTATATTAATTTCTATAAGCACTTCTTTTGGAAAACTCCCAATATTTTGCCATAGCAATACTTTGTCCAGGGTGTGGGAACTGTCTTTTATGGATACTTTTTAGTCTGAACAAAAAGCTAGTGAAAAATGTGGAACTCAAAATTTGAATTTCTCTGATAAAACTAATTTTCCCTTTGTTTTACTTGGACTGTAATTTTATTTAGATTTACTTAGATTTTATTTTTTTGCATTTAATTTCAGATCAAGGTCTTGGGTAACCCATCCGGTGTCTTTCATTTCATGCAGTCTCTTGCCTTGCTTATGTCTCCTGTCAAGTAAGTATGAATATGATTTTGTAAATATGTTTTGATTATTTAAGAGTAGAAAATATGGCAGAAGATGTCCGTGTAAAACCCTGAAATTTCATTGCAGACAAAGTCATAAAAGCAGGCACAAATAAGAGATTCAGTTTTTACTCATTCATCTTCAAATACAGCTTTGGCAGTACATTCTCCTACTGTAAACAGTATGATGCAGCTTGCTTGCAGCTGTGAAATAGCTTGTGAAGGTTGACATACCCACATGTTTTATTACTGTGACTTCTGAAATAAAGTTCTTGCCTTGCACGATGGCCTGTTTGCTATACTGCCTCTGCAACAGAAGTCTTTGAGTAAAGGGTTTGCTAAGTTGGTGTGTATGCTGATTGGGCTTCTTAATTTATTTTTCATCCTTTGTTTTTCATCTAGAAGGAATACATGGTGCTTGGAGAAGCTAGTTAGTGAAATCAGTCATGAGTGAAAACTGTTATGTGCTTCAGATAAAATATATAACTTGCCTTCCCCCCCACCCCGGCCCAAATTTTAATGTCAAAGAATCAAACCGCTGGTATTTAGAGTTGTAACTATGATCCTGATAGTCTTTGACCCTGAGTTAAGGGGAAGTCCTCTATATTGGAGGCTATTATTTTAAAGGGTTTTGTTTTCACTTCTCCTGTCTAGAGCTGCCTGGGGAAACAAGCGTATCCTGAAGGCATGCATATTGCCAGTGCATTTTGATGCTTGTGTCTTGAACAAGGGCTAACTTAAGGTGTCTGGAGTGGTGCTCTCAACTGTTGATACAAGAATGCAGAGCCTCCATAGTGGCTGTACTTCCTGGTAAAAGAGCTGAGCCTTGTCTGTT